>CM036942.2:5217415-5729415 GCA_020352615.2 Yoshiicerus persimilis
AAGGTTAGACAATGAACGCGAAAGTATTTCCTACGATGTGGATTGTTAGGTACCTCAGTGATATCCCTTTATACGTACACCCATTGACCTATTTTACGGATGCCTTCTCATGAAACTGCTCTTTGTATCATAACCGTTGTTGTCTTGTAAAAATAGAATATATTAATATACCCGTTTAGATATAAATCATCACAACCCACAACAATCTTTTATCTTCCACAAAGGTTTTGAATACCTATGTCATGTTTTCTTACTCAAACAGAGATACAATTCAATAAGTAAATAACACCAGCTGTCATATGCTTTCATATATATCACTTTATTACTACATGACAGCATAAAGTTTCATACCTCCTAATAAACCATAAAGCAATTCCTACCTACGCTACAGATGCTTACAGTAGTACCTATTGCTGTTCTTCCTATTCCTATTCTAATTATAAGAAGTTTTACCATGACCTATCTATATATTTTTGAACAGCTTTCCTCTAGAAAAATGTTCCAGGACCAAAGTACATGAAATGTTGGGGACTTACCTCGTCTTATAAGCCAAATGCGGTAAATATCATCACAAGGTATTTTGAAAAGAGAATAGCGTTTTTACCGACAATTTCTTTAGCAGCTGCATCCACAACCAGAATTGCCATACTGAATTTTTCAGGCCAAGTGGAGCTTTTTGGCTTTGAAACATTTGAAGCTCCCTTTGCACATTTTAGAGATACTTTTTGAATAGGTATAATGGTACGTGTTTGTAATACTGTCTGAAGTTTTAAATTTAATTTAGTATTCCAAGAATGATCTTTCTTTAAATGACTATTTCTTACATTCTACAGAATATGCATCACATCTTCAGAATGTATGAATATATAACCCAACGTCGTAGTAAGACAAATAATGCAGCGTTTTTTAACGTTCGTTACTTGAATTGGTTTATTTAGTTATCTCATCATTTTTGTTTGAATGATGAGGGGAATGAGAAGAAAGAGAATGCTATTGCATACCTCGGAAGACTTTCTCCTACATCAGTACATTTGGGAATTTCGTTGCAATGCACATTCATTCTTTTAAAAGAAGGAGCACATACAAACTAGTAGATATAATTGAGATGATATATATATTGTCTCGTCTAGACAATGTTTTCACTACGTTGTAGGCAGAATAGATTGCCTTTGTTATGACCATTGCATTTGGAAACGTTGAACTTCAATGAAATGCAGACGCCATTTTATGGCCCTAAAATACAGTGTCGCAACAGTTGCTGAATATACACACAAGGCCACAGGTGAAAGTCCTGGCTCTATCCAGTCCCACGTATGTGATAAAAGTGTTTTAAGTGGACACTGGTGATTCGTATTTCAATTGATGTATGTGGAATGCGAATTGTTTGAGGAACCGAGTAGGAAGGAGTCAAATCCAAATGTTTGTTGTGAACTCGTACGTGCACTTTTCAACGTGTGCACTTGGAACTCCTTCAGTAATGTGCCATCAAACGTCATTCCGGAAAACGGGCAAAAAAGCATTCTATATGCGCAATTTAACAATTTTGGGTGTGTAATATCAGTATCTCCAGTAGTATACAAAAGAATTAGTTTATTAAAACGAAAAATCGAAAATTGAAATGCCTACATAGACTGAAGTAGTTTTGCAAACAAAAAATAGTACATAGGCTGAAGTTGAAATACTTGAATGGTGAAATATGTATGTTTGAATGTTTGATGGAGAAATGGATGTGCGTATACCTAAGAATATACTGTGAAGCCATGCAATGCATGTCATTTATTCAGTGAACTGAATAACCAGAAGTACATGGAATAATAATGTAATCTTGAGAGTATTGAGTGCTCCGTACCTCAGACATAAATGTGACGGGCATGCCCAACAGGTTTCCTTCTCTTCAACTGATAAGGCAGAAATCATTCTATTTTCAGAAATAGGGACACGTTATATGGATTCACAAGTTACGTTTAAAGAAAGCCAGAGTAAAGTATATATTTGAACTACTCACTGCAATCTTTCAAACAAGGAATTTTACAAAACTTACATTTCAAAACGATGTACTCCTTTTTCATTCGTTTTACAATGTAGTAGTCGTAACTTCTCAGCCACCGCACAAATGATAAAGACATATTAGTACATCATATCTTTAAAAGTTAATTCACACTTGTAAGCTTTTAGGGGCTAAACTAAGTTTTAGGTACGAAGATTAATTGCCAAAATATTAGTCACTTGAAGCTGAAGCTTTAAAGCTTCTCATCTTGATGTTTTATTACTTTAGTGTCTCTTCCCTACTTTGTGAAAGTGTGAATGTGCTTGATCTCATGTTCAGCCTCAAAGCCTTTAAGCAAGAAAAAGATGCTACTCATCCTAAAATCCTAATTGTCTACGAAGGCAATTTCAGCTTGCCTCCCTATTGCTACATACTCAACACTAATATCCTCTTTGTTTAACCTTCTTTCTATATTATATTGGTCATTTTCGCTGCGTCGTCTTTAAAATCTTATATATGCGGAAGTGAAAAACAAGATTATAGAAAATGCAATAAAAAGCCGTAAGGACCCTAGGTGAAGGGCTTACACGTAGTTGCCTGTGTAAAAATAAATGGAATAAAAAGAATTGAAGCGTACTAAGGAGCATAACGGCCACCACACAAAACTGATTGTGAATTTAGTGTGGAAGCCACAAACGGCCAAGCAATTTCCTATGTTGTCTTATCTACCAAAAACTAAGTTTTAAAATATTTTGCTATTACGTTCGTCAATCTCTAGTCTTATTGTGCAGTGCACAAGTAAGTTTAGGTTCTTGAACCCGTACAACTTTGCTTTTCCATGGAATTCCTTCTTTTGTAAGCATAAGCAATCTAATTTGCTTTGCAGGTACAATAGAGTGAATTTTCCAGTATTTCCATTGAGCAGGATGAGCAATGTGGAAAGGAAATAAGTGAATGAAAATAATGTTAATAATTTAGCACGCGCGGAAGCAAGAAACTGAAATAATATTTGGGTCTGGGAAGTACCTATACAATAATTTCTTTTGAATTGTGATGTGAACCTCATTATTGCACATATGAGATGAATTCTTCTTCAAACGATGAACTCTGGAGTCAAGATTAAGGCTGGAAGATGAAAATATGAAAAGAGTTGAAATGTAAAAGACTTCTGAAATGTCATTCATGCTCAAATGGTTGGTGTATATAGAAAAGCTTTGAAGTTTTCTCAGAAATGCGTGTTATTTTAAGTTGGGAGAAGGATTTTACTTTGATTTAGAGAACCCTTAGTAAATTAGTGTACTTAGACTCATCCTGGTCTTATCTTATGTCATTATTTCTATTAGTGAGCAAACTACAAGATAACTGCGTACTATAAACTGAGGTCGCCTAAAATAAGGTCGCCTAAAGTAAAAACTTGTTCAATGGTGATTTCTCTGTACTTACTGCATGCATGTGTACTTCTACTCTTCGCTTCGCCTGTCAAAGAAAGGAGTAGTAGCTCTCAGTCAAACTGAATTGGAAATTGACTTATCCATGACTAACTTTCAAAAGATGTATCACAAGTGATTCCCAATTGCCTCTAAGTTTATAATATTATATAATAGTGTAACAAGATTTACAAACTCAAATACAAAAAAGGGTCAATGCTGCCATACCTGCTTTTTTGGAGTATTGTGAATCTTTCATGTCCGCAAAAAATTCGCAATAACAAAAAACAGCAATTCTGACCTTATGCAAACCAATCATAAAAAATATGGGTCGACTTTATCAAAGCACCTGTGTTAAAAGTCCTAAAGTTACCCAAAAGAAAACAGTAACTACTTAAGAAGTAAAATCTCAGAACCGTAGCAAAGTAAAAAGTTTGTGTTTCTAAATATTTTTGCAATTCTTTTAACACGTGTCAAATTATCTGAGTATAGATTGCATTGAAATAAGCAAAACTGGTCAAACAATTAGTTATCACTAAAATCGATCATAACTGTTGTGCAATATTCAAGTTCTTCGAAGTCTTTTGCAATTTCTGGACCCCGTGCGAGCTCATTACTATTACTTCAAATCTCGTCTGAAAGACAGCTACTGACGGATTCTGTGAAATTCACTAACAGCTAGGTTTTCCCTGAATTAGGTCGAAATTGAAAAGGGAATTTTCAAGAATTTCAACTTATGCAAATGTATATCCTGAAAATATCGCATTTCGAAAGAAATCGGGAAACTACCCTGTCAATATGAGATTAATCTTGGCTTTCTCAAAAGTACTTCAGGAAAGAGGCACAGGTCTAGGTCTACTTACAAGCTATATAGATTCCTTATAGTAATGAGATATTAGATTAGTAATTAGATACGAGCCATTTTTTATTCCAACCCATTTGTATTCTACCTTCAAGAAATTCCACAAATATGATAATTAAGATTACATTTTTGAAAGCGTCTTTTTTGTTATTTATTTCCGAACCTATTTATTACGCAGCATAATTATTCATATTACATATTCCTATTTATTGTACAGTTGACCAAATAAATAGAAAACCAAAACCCGGAAGTGCAATAGGTAGGTTCCAGGAATACAAACTCAGTGTAGAAGGGTGTAGATGTAAGAATGCAGCAGCAGGAAACTGAGACCTCATTTGCATTCAGTCATATTTAGATGTGGGGAAGTTGTCAAATGAATTTAATAAATGCATGCAGTAAGGTAGTTAACTTAACTTTGCCATTTGACATTAGAAGGAACTTTTTCCATCAGAAGTGACTAGTTACTTACTTCATCTGTGTGCTCCGTACTTAACTGCAAATTGGATATTAGAGTTACAAGACGCAATAGTATAAATTACTTTCCAGTCACACAAAACTTTTGTCTTTTGACATTTTTAACTTAATAATTGCATGCTGTTTTATTTTTGTCATTTGTGAAGCATTTCATACTAGCTACTCGAAATACTTTTAGTTTACCAACTCGTAGTACCAGATAAATTCCAAACAGAAAAGAGTACAACTTTTCTAAAAGGTACCATTTACGTTACACTACAACATATCATTTCATTCATCCAAACTGCATTATTACATTGCATTGCAATTACCTACGTTGCAATCGCCCAGCTTTAAAATGTTATGAAATAGTCATAAAAGTTGCATTTTATTCCAATCATACGTTTTCACATTACAAGGAAAATGCGATTCTCAGAAAATTGAATGAAATTCAACATATTTCGGCAAGAGCAAGGAATAGGAGGGTTATTATGGCATTACACTATTTGCTTTGCTTTCAGCTTGTTACAAAATGATTCTGGAAATTAATCTAAAATACCTAACTTTCTCTAGTAGACTATATATTAGATGGAAAAGTATTCCGCTGTAGGTTAATTTAAATTATTAAGAAAATCGTGTGTTAGTGGCTTACAAATCTAAATACCTATATCCTGTATTCTCCCTAGGTGGTTTATTTTAATATTTTGTAAGTAAATTGGCTTCAAATGGGCTCACCCCACATACTGCAGAAGCAGCTCAAATCGTGGAAGTACAGAGTTAGGTACTTTTGTATTTCGTGTCGTTATTATACATGAGTAGAGTAGGGGTAAACACCGTTTTGACCATTGACGATGAGCAGCTTCTAGTAGGTCAACTTGGTTGACACCATTGGATTCCCCGTTTTTCAATTACCAATATATGTAAGTTACAAGGTCCGCGGCATTGCCATTAAATAATTATGACGATTATTCTTTGCTACGCTTTGCCTAAGCAGGACCCGAAAGACGTGTCTCTGCTTATCAGAAATAGTACACATGCACTTGATATGCATAATGAACTTTCCGTTCTTTGTCTATCCGTCCTCACTATTATAATAAATATGAGACAATATTATAATGTCCCGATGATAATTTGCTTAGTTTGTTTATTAAAAGTGGATAACATTATTACCTACTATTAGTAAACAAACAACTATCTGCTGCAATATAATACAACAGAAGTATTATTTTAGTGTTCGCCTTTGTGTGGTTCACAACTCAGCTATTTTGTCTTTAACTGTAAAAGTTGTTTGTATTTTTATTAGTAATGAAAATTACTTGTTTTGCTTAAAAATTCACAAATATCTAAATTATTTTAAAAAATTATTATTAAAACGTAGTATTTAGTAAGTAGTAAAGTAGTGTTATAGTATCTCGTTTTATACTATAACATACTTTGTTTTGCTACGGCCATTTAAAACGAAATATGCCAACAATTTATTTTTACACGTTGTGGCTATTTTTATTTGTTTGGTCTAACCCCACTTAATATCATATATTATGTATTAATAATACTTGGCGGCTAAACTGTATGCAGTGATGTCGGGTTGCGTTGTACTGCAACTCTTTCGCTTAACGGCTAACCCTTTCTCAACCCTTTATGCCTTCCAGCATTCTGCAGTATGTGCACCCCTAGGGATTCTCTTAATCTTTTTTCCTGGAATGATGTACTATAGGATTGAGGAAGGCAGATACGGCAGTGTACCTACTAGTCTACCTAAATTACTTTTTCCTGCAGTCCTGATCACAAAACTTCGGCTCAAAAAAATTAAAACAAATTCCGGGGCTTCCTTATATTTGAACTATATAGGTACATTCTTTAATAAAACTCAATACTAAAATAGTCTGGAAAATAGGAGAACTTTTACATGTGTTTTATTGTATTAACGAAAGTTAAGACACAAGCACTAATTAGATTAGCAACGCGGATAAAGACATAGAATAGAACCTCTGTGTGTAGAAGTATAAAACCAGCTCAGCGGTCCTACAACTCCTACAACAACCATACTTCTTAACAAAGTGCATATACATTTCATGTTCTTATACGACATAATAGTAAATCAATAATGTTTACTACAAAGATAAAAGAATGGCATAGTTGATCGTCTCATGATTATAAGAGCGAGATAGTTTTGATAACGACCAAGTAAAGCAAAAATCTGCTGAAGAGAAAACCTGTTGTTCCCCGGTGTTAATTCTAATTAATGCCCATATTTCTATCTTAAAGGGATTTACACATATATGTACCTATAAAATTATTTGACAACCATCTACTATATAAAGATATCTTACTATGCTTATTATTACCAAATACTACAGAATGTGATATGCTGCTGCTCTTTCGTCGTAATTGGTAGAAATCTGTATGTGAACAGAACACGACTGTATTGATTGTCTTTCAATTACGTGAGACTTCATGGTTATCAAAACATGGATCGATGTAGTTGTCTGTTAGTTTGGGCATCCCGGTTGTTATTTTTATTTGCAGCATACAAATCGCAAAATGCATTAAGTTACAGTTACACAGTAGAAATTATGTACTGGTGGGTAACTGTCCCATCCTAAAAAAGTGATTGCTACGCCCCTTGAGGGAAACCGATGTAATTTCCTAAATGACCTCGGCGTTTAATGGAAGTGATCGAGAAAGGAGGCAGTTATTGTTAGACTTTTACCGATTGCTGGCTACTGCCGTGTGGCATGATGAGTTTGATGAGGTAAGGGAAAGAGGAGATGGGAGAACAAGAGAAACGAGGAGACCAGTGACACAGGACGAATTGAATGACAGAAATCTCCGCGTTGCCCAGCTACGTTGTCATCACAAAGACAGAGAAATATCTTTTACAGCTTTCTCCCTCGACTTTCTACTCTCCTCCGGCTGCTCCTTCTTCTTCGCTTGGCAGCAACGGCTTTGTTCTATTTATAACAACTAATACTTCTCAATACATCTAATTTCTCCACATGTTACTAGTCTCTACTTCGTAATCTAATCGTATTAAAAACACTCCTGGTCAAACAACAGTCTGGAAATTGATACAGGTACCATGCTACTCCAAATACTTTTTACATGGTACACTAAAACAGAACAGAAACAGGAGTAGCAATAATAATGCTGCTCTTGGACCTGGCCTTCAAAAAACAATAGTTTTCCTAACACATTACATTACAACGAACAATAAGTTCAAAAGTTTTCATATTGTACATTTGTGTTATCTCAGGAGTACAAAGAAGAGCATATAATCCAGTGATCTAATATCTGTTTTCCACCTAACCCGGGAGGAGTAATTTGACAAGACATATAATTCTAACCTTATCAATGTGAGTAGATATTATATTAAAATATAATTGCAATATTACAAAAATTGATTTTGCAACTGTCTCCCAGTGTAATTCCTATTAGAGTTGTGCCTATACAGATACTCAGTCCGTTATAGACACTGAAAACAAACAATAAGAAATTGGAAAATTTAACAGAAGCATTATTTCTAGGGTTCCAACTATTCACAGTAGAATAACTGTGAGAACTCTTTGACCTTGTTAGTATAAAAAATTATTTCACAACTGTCCTCTGCCCTTTAAATACCTACACAGGTGAAACGAATTTCGGTAGCTTGTTTAAATTTCACTGATTTATTGTAATAATTTTTAACACTCCTATGCGATAAAAACAAGAAAGTTCAGGGAAATGAAAAATATAATTTGTATTGCATGGGTTCATAGAGATTCATGGAATAGTATAATACGGTGCAGTACACGTGAACATCAATGGACACACAGCATAGCAGTAGCATTAATTATTAGATTCGCTTTTTTCACCGAGCATGAAATGGAAATTTATTCTATTTAACTTTTCTAACTCAAAGCTTTCTCAGTCCTCAACTAGGTATGCACAAACATTCACTAATGTGCTACAATTCATGAGGTGCTGCACAAGCAGATCAAAAGAATAGAAGGCTCAAATATTTCCCTGAAATACAACAAATATTTACAAATGTTATTTTCCGAGCCAGGCGATTCAATTTTGTTCATTGCATAAATTAAAATCACATACATTGCTTGCGGAGTGAAGAGCTCCAATTTCATCAGAACTTATTATTTCGTACAACTTCCAGAATTACCTTCACAGAGCACAGATTCGTCTATTTGTTTGATATTTCTTTTGTACTCGTACCGAATTTTAGAAAAATGTGACTCCTGAAGGAGAAAGCAGACAAACAGAGAAATAGGAAGGAATGCATGCAACTTTGTGAAAATATGCCTGATAATTTGAACTGTGGCTTTGTGGCTTTATTACTGAATAAACCCAAACCGGAATAATCACACCGCAGGGGAATTGTATGGTAAAGGTAAATAACTAGTTTTTTGATATTAATTCCTTTCTAATCCTGTTATAAAGAGTATTCTTATTGGTGTTATTACTCTTATTAACCCAGAATTTGATTAGCAGCACTCTGTACACTTTTGTTTGTCAATTTATAGAGGAATAATTTTATTTGACTTACTATTCTAATACGAATAATTATTTGGTTACGGAAAATGGTTAGGTTAGGTTGGGTGATAGACTAGACGGATTACACAATGGTTAATTTAATTATATTTTGAACTACGGTATTGCATAATTACCATTGTGGAGGACTTTTAAAGAGCTCTATTTATTAAAATATTTCAAATTCTCAGTTGAACTAAGTTGCGTAACAGTGGAACGTACGATGAACGAATCTCTCATACGTCTTTTGCAAGTCGAAGGTTAGTAAATTAATATTTCATGTCAAGGTTCAGTATAAGCTTCTCATTAATTTTTGTTCATCCTGTTATTTTAGTGCTAGGAATCACTGAGTAATACTATACCTTTCAAATATTATTTCACTAAGCATTAACTTTTCACCACTATTTCACTACAAGCTGTTTACTACCCTATGGTTTGTTTCCCATTTGACTGAACCTTCAAAAATATCATTGACAATATAGCACGAAAACAAAAAACCCAATCTGTTTCAATCTATGTCCAAGGTACTGAAGTTTTGCACATTGCACTGTCATGTCATATGATAGTGTACTTGTATTCTTGTTTTAGGATTCAATTCAAGTTCGAGCCAGGTTTGATCTTTTTCTGTGAAGCCTGACTTTGTTACGTTGTCATACTCAACTTTGCACGTACCTCATCCCAAACTTTTTGTTATCAAACTACTTCTGTCTAGAATGAAAATAATTGAAGTTGCACAATGCACAACAGACAATAGGTGTAATGGATATTCCAAAAATGCATTCAATAAAACTATGTTTGCGTAAGCAGACATCATTACAGCGATGACCAAGCTGTCTATTAACTATGCAATTTGTTTTTCAGAAATTTTGTTGTGTGATGGTGGAAAGTAGGTCGAAATATAATATACGCTTTATAAATTTACGATTGAATTGATGATTTAAGATTAGTTTTGCTTTCTACTGAAAAAATAAACCCGCCGTAAGTACCAACACGTATTCGCTGATTCTGAGTAGGATTTCTTTTTAACCCCAAGCAACTAGCTTGTAGCTGTCTCCCGATAGCTTTAAAGAAAAGATCTGAGAATAAAATTCAGCCTTGGATTGATAAGGTACAAGTTCAAATACAGTTGCAATTGCAAGTTGTCAGTATTCAAAGCCAAAAAAGTTGTTTCTAGTGAATTGATTCTTTACGCAGTGAACCAAACAAATCAGTCTTGTTTGACATTGAAACTTGGAATTGGAATTTGAGATATTGTCTGATGTAATAAAACATTCATAAAATATCGCAGCAGGAAACCCAAAAACTTTTCTTGCATATTTGGTACAGTAAACTCTAATTTCTAAGATAGGTCAGTACTTTTGCCGGAGTTGTATAATTTTAGTCTACCTAAAATAGTCATTTCTAAAGCTCGTCTAAAATTCTTGTACGATATAGAAAAATCTCAAACTTTCTCCTTGAACTGTCACCAAAGGGAAGATTTTGCGACTTATATTCTTACTTCCAACCCAACAAAGGAATTTTAATATAATAAGCTTACCTGTTACGTACATTTGCATAAGTATTCACATAACAGACTACTTAAAGTAAGCAGAGCAACGTAATACTATGCGTTTGTGTAACATTTGAGTTTTCTACACGGAGTACTGGGAGTAATCACGTTGCGAAACAAGAAACGTACGTATTGCTGGTGCTGAAGGCTTTAAATAAGCCTAGTACTCTATTCGAGATTACATTTTACTCAAAGTAAGTAAAAACCCGTTAAAATATCTACGCAACTACGCGTTGTCTGGCTTTCAGGTTGACAGTGAAAACGAGTGCTAAGTAGGACTAAAGTATGGAGTTTGGGAAGGAGGATCAGTCAAGCGAGGATGACTGCCAAGGGAGACAAAGTCTTTTTCTGCTACCAGGAATTTCTATAGAGAAGGATGTGTCTCCCCAAACGCCAATCAACCTTTTGACAAGCGAAGTGGGATATGGAGATAATGAAAAAGTCGATTCGAAGAATGCAGGAGAGCAAACGGTGAAGGCCAAGCGTGAAGGCAGTGAAAGTCACGCTTTTCGAAACAGACTTTCCTTGTCCCACAGCTTCTCAAGTTTTGATGCTCCTAACAAGTAAGTCCTGCCTACATTAACTATTTCTCTATGGTGCAGATACCACTGTTTACAGTTTGACCACAAGTTAATCAATGGGTTACCACTATTCCTAAATTCCGTTAAACAAAACTTTCGTGAAGGATTCCAACTTTCTCTTTCTGATTTTTCTCTGGCAGAAATCTCGTAATTCTCTTTAGTAGCGCAGGTCTTCAATGATTGACAAACTTTGGTGTTTAGTGCATGTCGCATCTCTCTCCAACTATAAAATACAAAATAAAGTGGTCTTTGAAAAATTCCCAAAACAAGTTTCGAAAATCTGTTGCCGTAAGTGTCTATTGTGTAACCTGGTTTTCTTTGTCCCCAAAATAGTTGTATAATTTTCTAGCTCATTTCAACCTGAGGGTCTGGTGGATGACAATTCGAATGCATTCAGTATAGTACCTACTCTGACTTCACTCAGAGTTTACTACAGCAGTAGCAGTGCGGTATGGTTACACGAATCTTGCAGTGCGGTACTATCACAATTACTTTTAGTCTTGTGATATAATTTTAGGTTCTTGAAGGTATGCTTTTAAGTTGCTTAAATAACACAACGCGCGCAAAATATGTTCTACGAAAATGATAAATAATAAATGTATTTAAAATGAGTAAGACTGGTGACAGTTTGTCTTTGTATTACAAGTCGCCACTATTATAAATTATTCGGTCTTTTATAGAACTATTCTTGGCTACAACGTACCACCAATACGTAATACATTTTCTGTGTGCCAAGAAATTAATTGTGCACAGCACAAATGAAACTGAACAAAAGAAAAGACTAAACAAGGAAATATATAGTACATTATTTTGAAAAAAGGTGATTAATAAGTCTTCCTTAGAATTGGTATTGATTGGTACTAAATAGTTTCCTTTATGTCTATTTTCCATTTATCTTTGCATACTTTCCTTTTCATTTTTCTAATTACACTGAAATAGAATCCTCTACTTTCTCAATTTGACAATCTGGGAAATGTGTTTGCAAAGTTGCATTTATAGGTACATGGAAATATTTACATAAGAGTGGATAAGTAGGTCTACTATAGGTACGTTGTTGCATACAGATGAACTTAAGTTGAGAGAAAGCTTGTCAAAGTTTCAAATTGCAGGGAAAGTAAGGCGCAGTAATATATTTCTCCATTAATTATGCATGGTGCAGTCTAATTAATCTTAATGCATTTTGTGGAGTCCAATTTCTTTGATCTGCGCTAAAAATCCTTTAAACCCTCGCATTTTGTCTCCGGAGATGCACACAATAAGGAAAAATTAAAAAACGTACATCACTCGCTATTATAGGGTCCCTAAGTGTAGCCCTGTAGCCTCGACACTATCTAAATTCTCATTATGGCATGCGTAGATTGCAGTAGGTTCACTTTATGCCGACTGCAAGAATATTAAAAGGAATTTTGTAAGCCTGAGCTGTGATATTGTAAGATATTCCTAAGTAAAGCCAGAATGCGGAAATACAAATTATGCAGAATAGAGCAGTAGATGCAAAAATTGGCATTATTTCTAACAATTGCAGACTAGATGCTGCAAAGGCTGTTGAACTGGAGCAAAGGCTGAAATCTCTCTCGCATGCTTTCACCGAAAGGACTGCCAGAGCAAAGAAGAAAATTCGCCAGCCTCCAACACCTTCGTCAGATGAATCCGATTCTGGTAGGTAAATATTTCTAGTTATTCTACTGAAGAGCAAAACTGGAAAATAACAGGAGGCAAAAATGAAGGAATGGAACATAAAAGTTCATGACTTTCACAATGATTGGTTTTCCGGGAAAATAAACTGATTTTTAATTAGAGCCGAGTACTACTGGAGAACCAAATCTGATGAATCGTCTTCAAGCATTACTTCCATCATCTTCAGATTCTTCCGTTTTCGGGGAGGACGACAGGAGGAAGTCTATATCACAGAAGCTGATTGGAACCTGTCAAAATAAACTAAGATTTCTTCTGCAGATCGCTCGCTGCAAATATTGCTTAGATCCGCAAAGTAAGTTTATCATTTTACTCCTCTGTCATTTTATTTTCAATTCTAAATTTTTTGAAATAGTAAAAAGAAGTATCAACTGTAATAAGTATCGTCAGTTACTTTGTGAGTCTACACCGTCAGAATGTCTGTCCTTCAGTATGTCTGATAGATAACTCGAGAACTGTTTGACAAAATAACTTCAAGTCCAATATCACTATTTCCACAATATTTCGCTGACGATACTTGATTATCCCAATGTTAACTGGTTTATTTCATAGTGTTTTAGAAAAAGTTATCCCATCATTGACAAAGCAATGAACTAATAATAATAATAATAATTCGTATTTATTAACATGTCAATATATGGAACATCAGCCAGAACAAAAGTTAACCAGACAGAATCAGCAATTCCAACACAGTTGGCTGCTGCTATTCCCATTGTGAAATGAAATGACATGAAGATATTCCCACTGTGTGCTAATTGTCATTTCTTTACTAGTAAAGGCTGTTGATATTGTTGGAGTGAATTCTGAGGAGAATTTTAATTAAATAGGGAATCGAAATTTGAGATCTTTGTTTTTCGCCCAGATAAATAAAATGGCTAGTGCGTACTATATGTATTGAATTACAGACGACAACTTTTCTAAAGGAGATCTTCTTACGAAAACATTCATAAAATCTGAAGTTATTTAATTAATAATGTCTGAAGTGGAAGCGTAGAAGCCAACTGTTTCGAAATTACTGATTCTGAAATTTTTTCAAGTCCGATGTCGAATGTTGTACTCAGCTTTTTCTTCTACTTTGATTTCTGAGATAAAGGGGGATACGTATATAATTTCAGCACTTGTCTGCTGTATGCTTCTCCAAGTTTTCCATGTGATAGTGGCAAAGTACTGCATACTTGAATACCACTTGAATACCAAACCTGTAAATATAACTTATGATGCACTTAAAGCAACTTTAAGAATAAAGTATCATTGAATCTGATAGTGCTTATATTCTTTTGCTATATAAAGGAAGCATTGTGAAACCAATTGGAACTATTATGCAACTGATGCAAGTATGATTCATGAAAATGGTGCAACTGCAATATCGTAAGACATTATCCAAAAGGAACTCTTGGAGGAAGTTTTTGGTCGTCTTTAGTATACTGTTCTCAAAAGAGGTGTACAAAGTATCAAAGCACAATTTTGTTACTAACTATTTGATATAGGCAACGAAAGAATAGATAATCATTTTACCATTTTTAAAAGTCAATCCCAGCCATATCATATTACTATTTTTAAACATTTAAATGAATATAATCCGCAATCCGCAAAAAGTTGTAGCGTTCTAAGCTCTTTTCTAGCGTAAATATAGCAATCGTGCAATAATCTGACTATGCAATGCAAATGAAAATATATGATATGTGAAAATTCTAAAAGTTTTGAAACTCTGCCTTAAATGAATGTAGAAAGTATATTGAGGTTTTCTGGGAAATTGCATTTAAGTAAAAGTACTACTAGAATGTGTTATTCAATTACAGCTTCCAAACAACAATAAATCAAATAAATCAGAAACTAGTTTAAAGGTATACACCGAATGAAAGTCTGGTATTTTGTGCAAGCTTATTTTGTAAGAGGGATACTGGACTGAGGACTGACAGTCTAATTCTTTGGTGTACCTTGACCTGACAAGGAAAGTGATGAAAAACGGCTAGCCAAAATTGTCATCCGGTAGGATTGGCAGTATCCTTCCACCTCAATGCGTAAAACAAACCTAAATATTCACTCAAGGTCTTTGAAAGCAAAACCAGCTATTATTCTCGACTTTCCAGTTTCCTGCTGCATTCCATAAAACCGTTGCTGCTGAAACTATAGGATAATATAAGTTTATGGAGGAAGTTGACTATGCACTACGAGCTGAACCGAAGAAGCTAAAAATAGTCATAACTTACATAGGTAAACTTTTCTCCGTTCACGAGAGTCACGAATACCTTTGAAGAAAGTTGTTCACTTTCTCCTTAGCATGGATACAAGGTAGACTAATGGAGTACTGGATAATTTGATTGGGAAAATGTCAAGTATAACGGGCTCAGATCTAAATCTAATCAACCTCATACTAGCTCGTTTTTTGCAAACACGTGCAAGTTAACATTTTTAACGGTTTTCTTTTTGAGAGCACTTAATTATATGCTAATGCAATTACAGGTTCAGTCTACGTATCGTGGCTGGTGATATTGTGTGTGTTTCTGCTGTACAACGCGTGGGTTATTCCTCTCAGAATCGTATTTCCTTACCAGACATCAGAAAATGAGAACATTTGGATGATTGCCGATTTAATTGCAGATGTTTTCTACCTCATCGATATGGTGGCTTTCAAAAGTCATAAGAAATTTATTCAAAATGGATTTTGGGTCAAAGATCCATCAGAGACGAGACTAAGTTATCTTCGGAGCTTACAATTCAAGGTTAACACAATTGCAATTACAACCCAATAATCTCGCTTTGCTAAATCTTCTGAAATTTAGTTAATCTTTATCTTTTGTAAACAATAGTACTCATTCACAAGTTAATAAAGCGTGCTCTTTCAGGTGGATTTGATTTCTCTTTTTCCTGCTGACATAATTTCTGCCTTGCTGTATCAAAATATTCCTGCCTTACGGATTCCAAGATTACTAAAAGTAAGAACGCAGTAAAATAACTGAGATTGCAACATGCAAAAGTGCTGTACCTTGGAATTAAATTGAGCATACTAGAACTGATACGAAGTAAGCATTCAAGATGCTAATAACATTCCTTATTCATTTTTTGCGTGACTATGCCCACACAGGAGCAACGGCAGGGTTTTTATAACGGCTTTAATTGCTATCATTCGTGACGCCATATTATTTTCATTACAACATACATAAATGCAGTAAATATGATCAGAGTGAAGATTGCTCAGATCATATTACTTCTTTAGTTTCCTACTTAGCAAAACAGACTTATTAAAGCTAAGAAGGTAAGAAATCTAGAAAAGATTACTTTCTGAGGGGAAATGCAAAAGTGTGGGAAGAAAAGCTTGCTTTTCAAGGTAAAAGTAGTTTATTGTTCATAAAGATATTACATGCTGGATCAGCCTATGAAAAATTTGTGCAAGAAAAGCAGATACTGAAAACTAAAATGTACCTAGTGAAAGTGAAGGTCTTTCGTACTCTTTGGTGCATGCACTCAAAAAATAAGTGCACAATTGTTTGTCGAAATGTTGCTATATTAAAGTACTTGTCCGATACTTCCGATTTACAACTGCAACTGCAAATCTCTTATTTCCAGAAAATATTTCTAAATGCGCAGTACGGACGGAAGTTATTCTAAGTTAAATTGGCATGTCCTTGCTACGCTTGAGTGAGCTAAGGGGGAAAGGACAGTAACTGCACTGGAAATTGTGCCAGGTTGCAGAATTCATGTTTAAATCAAGTTTGAAGTCCTGTAGGTGGATAATGTCGGCCAAAGGCTGGGTGGCTGCACTGCAATGAGGAAACTGCATTATGAAAGGGAATCGGAGACTGGGGGAAATAGGTTCTGCCGTTCGTTCTCCGTAATGCGGAATTGGAAAACAAGAATTAATGATTAAAGGGGTCACTGCTAGACATTAGAACAACCAACCTTCTTGAGAAAAGGCAAAAAATGAGCTTTCAGCTTCGACTGACTCCTTCACTTCTCATCTCTTCTTTTCATTGTAGTGATTGGCAAACCTTTCTTGACTGCCGTTCTTGTACCTATACCTACCACATGTCTTCCTTATCCTGCTAGGCATACGGGTTTCCGTAACCTTTTCAACATGGTTTGATGTGGACTGTCCCTCGAGCAGCAGTTACGGGTGCACACAATGAAACACACAGGGAATTCAAAAAGCAAATATACTTTCCACGAAATTTAACAATAGAGCAGTTAGGCAGGCAAAATCCAACAAGGCTCACTGCAAATACAAGACACAAACTCAGCCAAGCAATTGAAGCAACGGTGTATCGTTAGGCGTTAGTACCTAACTATGCATACACTCCGATACCTATTCTAAAGGATGTAAGGTTAAAATTCTTTGATGATTTTATTCTTCCCTTAAATGTTTTGCCAGGTGGAGCATTTTCATTCTTACGCTAGGTATTTTTATCCAGAGTAAATATTTTTCAACAACACTGGCAACAAAATCTTCAAGTGACAACTTAAAAGAGATTTTTTTGGCTTACATTTCAAATTGCTTTGTCAGAAAACAAACACTAAACATATTTAATACAGAAGTGCAGTAGCATGGTTTAAACGATTGAAGATTTGAAAGGTAAATACATGGTGTGTATGAAAGTGTCAGATAACTTTTTGTTAATTACTGTTTTTGACATTTGAGAGTGACATTACAGAAGTGCTTACCTTGGTGAGATGCTCCGCTCAGGTATAAGTATTTCTGCATGCAAGGGTTACTTTGATTGTGCATAAACAATATTCTGCATCTACGACGTTTCTCTGTGGTATCGAAAACTATCTCGGAATTTAAAGGTTAAATGTTAAATGACAGTCGGATTTGTGAATAGACGTAGGTGAACAAACAGCAAACAGTTTATTCAGGGCGAAGACCCCTTCATCCATTGAAAGCAGATGCTAATTGTCAATGAAGGCGGAACAGATTCAGTTTTCAGTTTGTCTTGACTCATTGCAGATAGAATCGTTCTGGGAACTATTTCGGAGGTTTGACACGGTGCTGGCTTCTCCTCACTCCGCTCGGATTGCTCGCACCATAATCCACATGCTGTACTTGATTCACTTAATGGCCTGTGCTTATTACGCCCTCTCCGCCTGGCAAGGACTCGGCACCACCACTTGGACTTTCGACAACAAAGGAAATGCGTACGTTGACCTACTTCTCTTTCTCTATGCACTTTCCTCTCTGTCACTAAACTTTTACTCAAGACCTCCGCCACAGATACATCCCTAATTAGGGATGACATTACAGCAGATTCCAGATTCTTACAGAACCATTAATCCCACTCTCGTCTTTTGCAGAAAATGTATTATAAAGATATGGAATTCCATAAAATCTCTCCTTTACGATTTTGAGAGACAGTGTAATCTTGTAAAATTTTTGTGTTTTTAAAATGAGAACGAAAGGAAACACATAAAATATTCCCTACATACTTCTATTACATGTATACAAAATGAGTTAGACTCTGCATGATTTAGAATTTGCCAAATGGTATTGGAAAATGAAGATAGGATGGAAAGAAGATCGTGTAGAGTAGAGCATGTAGAGAGAGACGCGAAGCTATCACGTAAAACGTACTACTAAGAGAAAATCCTTTTTAGATTAAGATGTATAGACCCATTAGTCGTGAGTCTGACATTATGTTCTCCGTGCCCTATCTAGCTATATAGGTATTGTTAGTGTAGCCCCTCATTTGTCGATGAAACAAGATTGCTCACAATTAGTGTTTATTCCAACATAGAAATCATTAAGACTTCTGTTTAGTTAGCGTACCTTTGATACTATTCCTGGTAGTGATGAGGCGTGGCATTCTCTTGCTCCATGAATGAGATTGGAGAACAAAGAAAGCTACAGTATCACTCAAGAGAATCAAGTCATGTTCGATTGCAAGAAGTGCCCCAGGAGAGTGTTTCGAATTCTTTAAGAATTATAACAACCTTCTTGATATTTCTTTTCCTTCCTTCTCATCTCAGCAGTTGGCAAATTCCCTTTAAGCATACCCAAAAAATAAGGTGGGTCTCAGGGGGGCTTTCGTGCAGAACTTCAAAGAGGGTTCTTCTGCTTTCACCAGTACTTTCTCCAATTTTCCCTACTTTCACCACATATTTTATAGGGGGTACCCGCTAATGACGCGTACCCGATTTTGGGGGTATGGTCTATAAGATACAGTTTATATCGCACTTTTGGTAGAGTTCTGCATTTGTATTCAAGAGGTTAAAATACATTAGAAACTATAAGTAGCGGACATTACTAGCAAAACATAAAAGCCAATTCTCCCATCTTCAATGTCTAATGAACTGTAAAGGGAACAATAGAAAATGTACTACAGTGCAAAATGTGCAGTGCACGTAGAACCCTAACCCAACATCAAAAACAGATTCGCATTCGCCGATGCAAAAGCACTACGGTGCTCAATGATGAGCAAAGCAAGACAGAATGAGAAATTATAAACCTAAATCAGAGTCAAAGAAGAAGTAGTGAACAGAGGCTCCCAATGAGTACTAACAGAAATAGTTGCACCTTTACATCAAGTGAATTGTATTCGAATTCTTTTCTTACGTTCTACCAAATTCTTGAAGAATGTTCAGATAGGGTTTGGAATTTTTACCTTGACGAGATGTTTGAAATGAAAAGGAACATCTGGATAGGATGTTTTGTCGAGGCCGAGGTCGAGGTGCAGTCTTTCTTTGTTTTTTGTTGTTCTTTTCTTGTTGTCTACATACTTAATGTGATGGGCTCATTCAGGTACATCCGATGCTTTTACTTTGCCACCAAGACTGCAACGAGTATCGGGAAGAATCCGAAACCGGAGAAGGAAATCGAGTATTTGTTCATGACGTTTGCCTGGTTAAGTGGAGTCTTCGTCTTTGCTCTTCTCATCGGACAAGTTCGTCGCACGTCATTTCCTTCCCTTTTCAATCACAACTCGTAGACCTTTTCTGCACTCACATTTTCTCTTCTACATCATTCCCTATGTATCATTGCTTAGACCTCTATAAGAAATGTGTTTAGCATCCCCTTTCGCAATTCACTAATGTAATTGATGGAAATGTGATACTCAATGCTCTAAAATTTTGAAAATTACGTTAGCGTACTACTGAAGCAGTATTTTTGCTAATTAGATAAGCTAGTGAATAATAGTACTATTTGATAACCTTCTTCAGGCAAAAGATCAAAGGTAAAACACTATTAATTAGTATCATCGGAATATAGAATATTTTAGGAAATTGAGGATTATGTTTCCCTTATATTGATCCTTGTTCCTTTTTGAAGCATAAATAAGCTGTCAATTCCACACTTATTTAAATTAATAGCATTGAGAGTATTTATACTATTATCACTATCGTGTTTTGGATTAAATACTAAATAGCTCATGAAGTATTGTCCAAATCAGGTTCTTTACATAACAATCATTCAGGGAACAAGTAAAACAGTTTTTATTACATCAAATTAATAGACATAACATATATTTCGGTTGGGACTTGATGACAATAGTGACAAGAACTCGACTACAACTTGACTTGTCACACACTTAAATCGTACTACTTTAAATCATTCAATCACCATGATGAATTACATACTTTGTTGATTTTACAGTTATACTTTTAAATTACCATTAGTTACTATCTATTTTCGACAATCACATTTTCGTGTTGAAAGGTTGCAATTCCCTTAGGTGCTGTGTAGAAAGGCAAACGGCCGTCACTACATTAGGTTGAGCGAAAAGTGAGTAGCGTTGAATAAACATTTCAGATACGAGATATCATTGCAACTGCTACAAAAAGCCAAGAAGAGTATCGAGAAATGACGTACAAGACAGCGACTTATTTGCACAGACTGGGTGTTCCAAAACATCTTGAAGACCGAGTTAAGTTATGGCTTACCTATACTTGGACTCAACAAAAAACTCTTGGCAAGTAGACTTTCTTCTGTGTTATTAGCATAAATGTAATGTATTGACATAGTTTACATTGCACGACACAAGACATGGAATATGTAAGCGGAAATGCCTGTATATTTTAAGTACACCAAAAATAAATTTCGTTCCCTTCCTTTCCTCCATCAATTCCACCTCAATCTATTTATTGCATTCACCAAATATATATCCGTATCAGTCAATTTTAGTGTCATGAAAATACTACCGTGCAGATTGAATGCATAAAACCTTAATGAATTTTGTGCTCGAATGCTTTTATACTTATGGAGCATGAGACACAAGTATTTTATGCGGTTAGACGCAAAGGATATAGACGATTTTGCTATTTTATGTTCTTTTCCGTTCTCTTTGTTTGCAGACGAAGGAAAGATCCTAGACTTGCTTCCCCATCGCATGAGGACAGACATAGCATTGAATCTGCACGTTGAGACCTTGAGCAAAGTGAAGCTCTTCCAGAATTGCGAGGTGGCATTCCTCCGGGATCTTGTCATCAAGCTGCGCTCCATTATTTTTCTCCCGGGCGACTACATTTGCCGAAAGGTAAGTAAATCACTCCTCTCCTGCATCAAAATGAGAAATCTTCAAAATGCCATCAATCTTACAGAACCATCACAAATTCTGTCGGAAATAAACCTTAATTGTGACATACCATTAGCAATGCAGAAAAACTGTACCAACATGGCTTTCCGCAAAGAAATGTTATCAACCGAAGTTTTATAATAGCTATCTTATCTTTACATCTTTTTCGATGTTGATTCCTTTGAATACTTTTCTTGCCCTATCCTATAGGTATATCATTGACCAGATTAATATGGCTAGCAATTAGTGTGGGCGAGAATTAAATGTGTTTACTTGTATTTTAGGGAGAAGTTGGAAAGACAATGTACATTGTGAAAAGTGGCCGAATTGACGTCGTTGGCGGTCCTGACAATAGCAAAATATTTGCCACATTGACGGAAGGGTCTGTTTTCGGAGAAATTGCTCTTCTGGCCATAGGAGGGATGAACAAAAGAACTGCAGATGTCAGGTATTCATTAATATTGCCTCTTAAATATTCATTTATCTCTGTAGCAATTCCCAGTAACCCAAACTGTTTTACTCAAGGTAGTGAAAGTAGGTAACCCATTTTCAAAGCACATCGCTGTTGTAATCCTATGATGGTGCTTGGTTTATAAGCTGATCGGGCGTTCTCCTTAGAGATCCCGCTTTCTTTCTCTTCGGTGAAAATTAATCCTCTTTTCCATGTCTCTTATTCTTTTTGATACAACGTTTTGTTCACATATAGTCATCCATAAAACCCTTTACGGGAATTCGTTGTACAGATTCAGATAAGCATTCAAGATTACCGAGCTTGGCCTTCCCCCTTTTGGTCCTCTAAATCTGCAATCTGGTCAGCTCTTGAATGCTATCGTCAAAAAATTCGATACATTATTTCCCTATGCATTTTTAGTTGGTACATTAAAGATTTTCAGGAAACTAATATGAGTAAGTCTTCAGCCTTGATTAAGTTACTTTTTGGTTTTCAGGTCTGCAGGATTCTCGAATCTGTTTGTCTTAAGTAAAGACGACTTAAGCCAAACCATAAAAGACTATCCTGAAGCTCAGGAAATAATGAAGAAAAAGGCAAAGTAATTAAAAAATTTAATGTTAATTAAAATGACGTTGCTACCCGCGTACATGCACTCAATAGCAAATCTGTAGAAGAATGCTTTCACAAGTTAACACTCACTCATTTAATGCAAATGTCTCGGTTCAAGACTTCAAAATAAATTATTTTAAAAGGAAAACGAGAAAAAATTAGTGACCTGTTGGGAATGATAATTATGGTAATTATCTAAGCAAGACAGCATAAGTAAGATTGTATGTAGCTTTTCCAGAAAATGAATCCAGGAGAAAACATTGCAGGAATGCGAATGGCATCCTTTGGGTATTAATTTTTACCGCTCATGTTAGCAATGTAATTACAGCATCTTTGAAATCCAGACGGATTTGCAACAACATTTTTCCCGCACTGCATTTGCGAAATATATTAATTATAATATCTGCGTACTTAAGAATTCTGTGTTGCAGGATAATTCTGCAATTTACCAAATTCCAAAGGGATTATGTGCAAGTAATAACGTAAAATTGCAGCAATGAATAATTTGAAGTGTATTACATACAATAATTGACCTTCTTTGAAACCCAGACGGATATGTAACAATATTTTCCCTTGTGTTGCACTTACAAAATACATAACACAATACCTACGTAACGTACTTATGATAGGAAAGAATTCTATTGCAGGATCATCCAAAGGTATTACTAGTATGTATAAAATCATACATTCTATATGATTCCACATCGGAAATTCCTAAATTAATGACAAAATGAAAGTACATTTCACCCCTGAATTATTCCATTTTATACGGTCTAGTTGGCCACATTCGTTTTTGTGCAGTCCACATCTCAGTTCACCTGAAGGTAATATGAATAGGAAAATATGCACCAGTCCAACACATCACATTTACGGTCAAGTGGCATTAGTGATCAGGTTGACTTAATTAAAAGGTAGATTTAGAAATGCATAAATCGCGAATCTGATTTGGCCGTTGCGGTCCAGTTCATTCAGGTGTTGAGTTTGACTCTAGATTTGTTTTGCTAACATAATTTACTGGATATGTTCATTGTTGTATTGCAGCCATGCATACCTCTATTCTGACTACATGAAATAAATCTTTCGCTCCCTGCCATCCTTTCAATTAGTACCTAGCGGAAGTTGGCTTCGGAAGTATACTTTAATTGTTAGCCATGTAGTGGATTAGGAGTTCTCTTCATTGCCCAAAATTACGGCGCGGTCATATATAATGCATAGACAATGGGGATGGTAATAATTACGTGCGGTGCGGGTGTAAACTACAAAAGTAGTCTTCAATTACTGTAGTCATCAAAATCAAAGCTGACAAGAAAAGCCATTCTAGCCGAAATGACGCAGAGCAGAGGGAACGAAAACTCATTGCAAATGCAACTGTTAATTAAATACGAATTTCACTAACTACAGACATAATTCCCATTCCTCAGAAAATAGTTTTAGAATGCTGTTTTTGGGTGTGCAGGAAGCTAATGAAAGAGTCAGCGAAGAAGGCGAAGGCTGCAGCTGAACCTCAAATAATTAAAAACGGCGAAAGTGACACTTCCAGCTCCACTGATCTTCCACTCACGGCTGAAGTTATTATACAAAATAAAGAGGAACCCCCGAAATTAATTCAAACTGTTATGCAAGTAAGTCCTGCTTCCAAATTAAGATATGGGCAATGACAATTTGATAGTGTATATCATAGTTCACACTGAGAAGGATATTCTTACTTAGCAAGCATTTTCCAACACTAGTTAGTGGAGAAATAAATAATAAACCGTGGTGCAACACGAAGTAAGTATGTAGCGGAGGTAATCAATTGATTATTAAGGTTGATCATTGGTTGATCATCGGTTGATCGTTGGTTGATCATTGGTTGATCATCGGTTGATCATTGGTTGTTCATTGGTTGATCATCGGGTTGATCATCGGTTGATCATCGGGTTGATCATCGGTTGATCATTGGTTGATCATTGGTTGATCATCGGGTTGATCATCGGTTGATCATCGGGTTGATCATCGGTTGATCATCGGGTTGATCATCGGTTGATCATCGGGTTGATCATCGGTTGATCATTGGTTGATCATCGGTTGATCATTGGTTGATCATCGGTTGATCATTGGTTGATCATCGGTTGATCATTGGTTGATCATCGGTTGATCATTGGTTGATCATCGGGTTGATCATCGGTTGATCATTGATTATTTAGATTTAGTGAAAATTCGACCAAGCGCAATCAAATGGAGGGAGTAACTATGACTCTCTTAAGGTAGCCAAATGCCTCGTCATCTAATTAGTGACGCGCATGAATGGATTAACGAGATTCCAACTCCGTTTTGGACTGTATTTCTGGAACCCATTGCCCGATTGACCCCATCTTCTAATTTGACCTTCTATTAGACCTTATCTAGATGTGCTCTAAGTTTGAAGTCATTATCTCAATGCGTTCTCCCATTTTTAGGCTTGTCTCAAAGATTAAGCCATGCTATACATGGAGCTGTAGGCTCTATATTTGGGGCTGTATTTCTGGAACCCATTGACCGATCGACCCCATCTTCTGGCTGTAGCTCCCACTGGACCTCATCTTGATGTGCTCTAAGTGTGAACTCATTGTGTCAATGCGTTCTCGAGTTATAGAGGATACAGACAGACAGACAGACAGAGCGTTTACATAATGTAGCATCCGCTACATAATAAATTAGAAACGTACTCAACCAGGTTTTCCCTTTAAGATATGCTTTCGCAACAATTCCAATTGGAAAACAATAATATTACTAAATTATAATCCATGATATTGCACCAAGTCTCACTTATTTAAAATTGGATGATAGTCCAATCACAATTCTAATGTTAGCAAATAATGCAATAATTTTCGCAATCCATGGTATTATTCCAAGGTAGGCGAAATGGAAATGAAATCTTGAGTACTTCGTTTCGTTTCACTTGCTACTTTGCCTGGTTTGCCTTTCTATTATTCCTTCCGCAATTAAAACGTAGTCCCTTTGTTGCTTCCATATTCCTAAGAAGTGAGCATAAGAATGTGTGTTCAGCATTTTAATCATTTACTAGTGCATGTGCACAGATGAGCATACATAATACAGGTGTATATATCATCATCATCATTATTACAATACTAATTATCAGGTGGGCGTTATTATATTTATTACATGAAACGTTACCGAATTCAACTTAAATTCTAAAGAAGCATCAAATTTAAGATTTAATATTGCAAAACGCCAAAATGTATTCAGAGCTTAGAAAATGTAGAATGCATTCATGAATTAATTAGGTTGTACTTGCATGGTTTTAATCGAAAACAATGAAAAGTTCTTCATGACAAGGCCAGATTTAATTACTTTGCGTTCAGGTATTTTATTATTTGATATTAAATGAGATTAAATTGCAGGCTATTTCACCTACATCAAAAGCCTCTCGTTATCTAACACTGGGTTCTAAAGCAACCTCACTGACGAATGTTGGAAACGAAGAAGAAATGACTTCGATGACGAGCTATCCCCCTACTCCTTTCATAGATAAGTCCATTGGGACAGTTGACCAAGAGGCAGATCGGTGTTGGTCTTCTTCGTCTTCTGAAGCCCTTCTTCAAAAACTAAGTAGCAACCTTAAGGATTTTACTAATATCACAACAAGTGACGGTATTGTAAACACTGACGAATTAGAAGGAATCCCTGGTGCTGGTGCAAGTAGTTTGATCAAAGGAGCTACTGTCTCTTTGGGGGACAAAGAAGGTAATGACGGAAATACGATGGCGTCAGAAAGAGTAAATGACTTTGTTACAAAGGAAAAGGCTCCTGAAGATTTCTCCGAAAATATTTTAACTAGAGTTGTTTCAGTTGTGGACAGAGAAAGTCTTCCTGTTCACCTAAGGCAGCCGGTGTACCCAATCATCCCAGAGACTACGCAGATGCATTCTTTGGATGTGACAGTGTATCACAGCGTGGATGAAACCACTAATCTATTACTTTTCGGAATAGACCCAGAGGAAATCCCATCTCCAAAAGTTAAAAGAGAGACTGCGGCCCTCCTTGTCAGAAATGAAAGTTCATTACATCGACAATTCAGTATAGACGTTGCCGAAACGGTGGATATTGAAAATTCCAATAATTCAAGAGAAAACGAAACTTTTGAGGACAATCCTGAGGAACAATTGGATTTCCAGGGAATGGACCCGAACTGTCGAGGCATAATGGACATTAGTATTGACAGAGATATTGTGTAAAAATTGTATAAAGATACCCAAAACTGGTTTTTATTTTCTATGTTCAGTCGTCTATTGCAATCCAATGCTATACCAATAGTAATCATAATGAATGATAGATATCAATAAACTCTTATTACAATTCCATTGAAAAATAAGCTATACAACGAGTCCAATATAACATAATAGTGCATCTGCTACGGTATTGTGATTGATTACTGCACTTTTACATTTATTATTCATTTCATTCCTAAATAATTAAATATAGTTCTCATTTTGAAAAAAATAAAGTGCACAAGCACAATCAATTGATTTCCCCAAAGTAGTTTCGAAAACAGATTTTATGCAATGGTCGAATGTCAGTTTTCACATTTTCAATAGTTAATCACAAAACTTTTCAAACCAGATTGCTATAAAGGATCAATTATTCCCGATCTACCTAGAACAAAAAATAGCAACGTAGATATAGTTGAGAATAATGGTTAGTGGGCGTAAACTGAAGAAATTCGGGATTAACTACAGAATACAGAAATTTAATATGTACAAAGAAGGAAATGTAATTTAACTTTTTGTCAGAAGTGAGGGTGGATGAACTGAGGTAATATACGACGATGTCAACGTTCTGCCCAACTCTTGGAAGCGTAGTAAATTGGTTCACTCATAGCAGCTAAGTGTTTCATGTGATTGAATTTTCCTGCATTTGTAACGTTATATAATGTTACCGTGTGTGCTTAAACACATTTAAGAACATGCAATTCGTTCTCTTCCTTGTAAATAGAATTTAATTAGGAAAAACGGTGTTTTCAATCCCTATCGCCTAATAAGCGACATATTACACGGAAAATACCATGCGTGATGTGTCTCAGTTGATCAACCTGGTATATTTAATGTGTTCAGTAAACACTGCATAGAGCCCAAACACTTCTATTAATTCAAAACTAATTTAACAGGAGGGTAAATGCAGTCTGAAGAATTATCATCAAAGGATTTTCAAAAATTCCTTTGATCTTCAAGTGAAATCAAAAATCAATTAGTGTTATGTATGAAAAGATGGATCACATTTGAAACGCCTCATCCTTATTAATAGTATGTAATTATCAAATGCAATCCCCGTTACATAACAAATGTTTTACGTAAAGGGACAAATTAATTGTGAAAGTGAAAATAAGTTTACATAATGGAGGTGTTAATTGCAATTGCAGGACTACCAAGGTACTTGAACTCTACCAAGCATTAGCTAGCATTTCAAAGTAACCTAGGATTGTGACATCCAAAATAAAATTGTTTGAAAAGAATAGAGGCCTAGAAGTGGAAAAAGAGGTCAATTTTTCACTCCATTTTAAATAATATTGACCAGTGACACATTTAGAGTGGAACTGATTTGGAGGAAGTGGGACAGGAGCGGCCTAACAAGGTGAGATCAATATGTTTCTATTGTGCTGTTAGGAAAGTGGGTAAAATTCTTATAGATATCTAAGACACCATTGTATTATCATATGTATCGTTGGTGGAGTAATGTGCTGGATGGTTAGTGACTCTGCTGAAATATGCGCGACCCACCCAGGCAGGAGACGGTAGTGGGAGTCCGGTGTGGAATAGAGAGAAGTGTAACACCAATTAGCAACACAGCCTGGTACTCCAACTATGACCAATCGCCTGTCTATTGTTCGCATCATAACAAGTGTCCTTTATTACTCACTTCGCCCTAGTTTCGTTTTTTGGTGGATTGGACGGGAGTGGAGAGCGGAGCAGACTAGATTTTTAGGACATCCATTGAAGCAGTATCGATAGTTGTAGTTCCCTAAGGAAGTTCTTCTGTGTAGTCGGAGGAGTGAGCTCAGCGGAGCCAGGGACATTCCACAATTTCCATGTAAGCATATGCATGCCAACAATACATTTATTGATCAAATACCATCATGTGGTCATTTGTATATGTTCCTGTGTGGTGTGTCAGCGGTGTCAGCTATGTGTATCACTGTATCAATATGTACTCCTCTTGTTGCCTTACCAAAGTCCATATCCAGGCCAGTCCAAGCCACACACAGCACAACTCCTTCCAACACTTTAGTCGCTCCTCTAATCGCAAACATCCTACATCACACAAAGTACTACATACAAACATTCACCAAAACCTAAATCAGGGATGAAACATTCATAAACAAAGTCCTTTGTTTAGATATGCAAACTATTTCTTCCCTTCTGATATCTTCGTTGTGACGGAAGTCCCGCAGGAGAACCAAATATTTTAATCGTAAGTTTTTACAATTCCTAGAGAAGGGTTTTAAGTAAATAACAGAACAGTAAATCAACCTTTAAAGTATTGGAATCTCTTTCTTACACAAACAGATTCCTTGAATGTATAAAGAAAGTTTAAAGAGAAAGGAAAAAGCAGCTTTCCTTTCTTTTCCAAATTCTTTAAACCATTAATATTCCTAGGTATGTCTTTTATGTTAGCTTTCATGTTCATGTAGGTATATTTCCTGGCAAAGATATTTGTATTGGCACTTATGGTGGCTGATTAGAGGTAATGACAAAGGAATGGCTGTGGAAAAAAAGTCGGGACCTGCCTCTGGCACAGCTTTCAAGCAATTCCAGCATCGTGAGCAAAATCACCAAGGAATGCTCCTTTGGCAGAGCCGCTTGCAGGAAAAACTATTGAAAGAGGTAAGATTTTATCCATCCATACACTATCTATTAGGATAAGATCAGATATTATTAATTGAGACGTATTGAGTATTGCCCAACGTGAAATGCAACTTTTGTTGTGTGATCCCTATGCTGACTGATGTAGCATGAAAATTGCTCTGTTTTCTGGGAAAGGGATAATAGGGTATAGTAGATAAGACAATCGCAGATAATTTCTTGGCATTTTCATTAAGACATAAATCATTCCGTCTCACACCATACTACACTACAGTACTATCGCTAAATTATTTCACTCTAATTTGACGCTAGCTAGGGATCCTGGTCCTGGGTTACTCATTAAAACATTTTATTTTCTGTAAAAGTAAATTGCCACTTCTCTCTACACATATGTATTTTTCTTCATACTGTATATACTTTCTTTCAATTCAATTCTCCCAGGAGAGTGTTTAAAAAAGTGTTCTAGGAAAAAATTGTTTTAACACCTTCATACAGCAGTATTGCAATAAAGAAGAAAAAAGAATAAGACTGTTAAAGAAAAAACTTTACGTAAAAGTTTTAAATTATAAATTCCTAAATTGCAGCAAAGGGAGAAAAAGAAATTAGCATTGGAACAACAAATGAAGAGTATCAAAATAGACCACTCTGATCAACAAGATGAAGAGACCTCAACGGATATTAAATCAACTCTACATTTTCCAAAAATATCATCAGTTTCGTTCAATGTAAGTTTATCAACGGTATATTTGTAACCCAAATCTCGAGTACACCTTAAATGTTTTTTATTCAAATATGAACACTTGTGCAAGCTAAATCAGAATTTGGGGACGATAATGCGAGTTGAGCCACAAGAGCAAGAGGGTCAATATCCAGTAGCAGAATACCTCAAGAACCCTACGATATCAATGCTTCCGACTCCGGCTGGACCAATTCCAAATCAATATTTTCCAGGTGGCTGCGGCGCTCCCAGACGATCACCCTCTGGAAAACTATTGACGAACCTTCAAGGCCATATTGATATAAGATACCATCAAAAGGATACCCGTGGATTCGATCAAAGCATTCGGTACCTAGAGGATAAGGAGAAAATACTCAATTACAAACAAGACCTGGACAAACAAGTAGAAGAAAAGAAACGGAGAGAACGTGAACAGGTACCAAACCTTCGCTTTTTATTGATATTGCAATTTTTATTTTGGAAACTTGTAAACATTAGAAATGAAATGAATAGCGGAAGATGAATTCGTAGTTCTTGAGCAATTATGGTGACTTACATTTATTTAGCCATATTTCGTGCATCACCACCGTCAAAAGCTGCCTTCCAAAATTACGAGTATAAAATCTGAGGAAAGTGATGACGGGATTGAATTGGCCCCATTGCTTAGAACTAAAGTTTACTCCAAAAGTCTACCAAAATTGGACAATCATTACCTCAGTTCCACGGATGTCACCAGTACATTTAATTTGTGAGCCAAAGTTTTTATTGTATAGTAAGCCTGCAAGTATTCGCAAAACTTGTCAAGTCGAAGAATTTTCCGAATTCCTTTGTAATTTTTTCCTAGTTCACCGAGAAGAATGCACCAGTTTTATTATACACCACAACCGGAAACATTAAGGACTTCCGAAAGAGAAAGTGGAAATTCTTCTGCATCGAGACACGTAAGTTTGGACTCTTATTTGGAGTGGCCGGTATCAGTGACCATATTTTGCGGACTATAAAATAGATTTAGCACCAAAAATGCTTTTAAGAACCTTTCCTTTATTTCTAATTTACAGCAAGGTGAAAATTTACTCAGTACTTAGAAATCAATGAAAATCTATTAATGAAATAAGTATTTTTTACACCAAGAACTTTCTTTTGTTATTTTCGTGTACCAGTTTTCAAAGTACTCATTTTTCATTAAATTTTCATTTAAAAAAGAAAGTTGTGCAAGGTAAAACTGTTTTAGGGACATTCAATGGAAAACCACTACGCGTCTATACTCAGACAGCAAACGAACCGGAAGGTGAAGCAACTTGAGACCGAGAAAACTTTTGAGACTGTAGCCAACGAGCAACATTTCAATACGTGGGATTCATTTTGGGGGCGACCGGGTCACGGAGCTCCGATCAACTACTACTCAGAGGAGCAGCACAAAAAAGGAAATTTATGGAAATTACTACATTCTTTCAATAAACAATAATAATATAGGTGCTAAAAATAATTGTGGTATAACTAAAAAACGGATAAGAAATAAGTAGGAGAGATACTGATAGTTAATCCGCTTTTCTACGCCCAATTACAAGAATCGCAGAACTTTAATTAGGTAAGCTAATTAGCGGAAAGCTGGTTGTGCATGGTGCTTATAATAGAGCTGTAATTAATCCTGTAAAGGTCTCAATATGAGAAGGTATTAAACTTGAATATTAATGTTTGGCTGGTTAAGTGTGATTTACATGTTGTAGAATTAAATTATTAAATATCCATTAACTACCCAGTCTTCACAAATAGTATTTATTTATCATATTATGGCGTACTATTAAATATGTACAATACGAAAGGGAAGAGAAAATCACAATTTAGATCTACATCTTATGAGTTCAGACAATTTTTCGCTTTCCTCCAAAACTCAAAGAAAGTAAAAGGATTCGTTTCCTTAAAATTAATTTTTACCACAATTCAGAAATTCGGACACATCGAGAAGAGGAGAAGATAAACACAACAGCAGCGAAATGACTGACGGTTTACCGATTCAAGGAAAATTCATGACATTGAAAATTAACACAAATAATTTTGTGATCTGACTTAGAACTACTTCGAAATAAAACATTTCCAACTTAGTTACGGCAGTAAGTTCACAGTTCACATTCGAGGTCTGAAAAACTTCTCAAATAGATTGTCCAGTTTCGCAAATTCTGAAAAGCAACCATATCAAAATATATGCATAGCTAAAATGAAATGATAGAAATGGTTTGTGTTTTGTATAACCACATAACTATAACCAGTTATGTTATGAAAGAAAATTAGGAAAAAAGCGATTAATCCTAATCCCAGATACGAGTTGTGATAAACACTTACCGTGGTTTTCTTTATCCACGAGTTTCGTATTTGAAGAACGATCGTAAGGAATATATTCAGTGTTGCATTCAACTTCTCCTTTTTCATTAGTGATCCTAGAGGTAACTTCTTTACCTTCATTAGTTTCTTTAACAATCGTTTCCTTCAGAACCCATTTCTAATGAACAATTCAATTTTAACACTTTAATAATTTAATTTCAACTCCTCTAAAATCCCTGAACTTAGGCTGTAAACTCTTACCCCGTTAACATAGCTGTAACTTGACTGGCTGCTTGTACGCGTTCGCTGACATTGGTTTCTTCTTGGTGCAGGTACAACTGATAAATGAAATAAATAAAAGATCTTTTAATTCAGTTCAGTTCAATTTCAAGTTCATTTTTAATTCAATTCATCAATTCAATTCAATTCACTTATTCAATTGGGTGATTTAAGCATTTATACATTATGTGGTTTGTGGTAGGAAAAGCAAGTATAATATGTATAGTAGTGATAACAATAATTCAAGAGGTAACAGTAGCTGACCTTGCTGTGGCTTATTTTCGTCGCTAAATATCTCATTCAAATCCAACTTCTTTTCTTTGTATCTAAAACAGCAATTAATTTCTTAAATGCAAATTATAAAGTAAATAAAGTAATTTTGAATAATAAATTTTAATAGCACATACAAATCGTCCAAAACCGTGTCAATGCGATCTTGAGGATTTTCTTTTTTGCATGATGGTGAATCGGATTTTAAAATTTTGTCTCTCAAATTTAAATCATGACTGTCTTTTCCTTTTGGGATTGCATCGTCATTGTTGTCGTTGTCCTCCAAAGCTGGGGACAAATGTCTAGGTGTCATATTGTCAAAGCCACTGTGATTAAAAATCTCACTACCTAAATAGAAATTAAATTAAAGCATATACTTTACACAAAAGGTAAAATATTCAAATTATGTCAAGTTCAAATATCAAACCTTCAAAAATTTGATTCATATCAAGCATATTCACATCTCTGATCATTTGCCCAAATATAGAAAGTATATCGCCAAATTGACCAAATATAAACGACGGTCTAAAATTGATCACATAAAAATAAATAGCATCCCAAATTGAACATTAATGGAGCTTATTTTCGACATTAACATGTGTAGTAGAAGAGTAGAACTCATTATTTATGGGAAATAGAAAATCACCTTTGAATATGCTGAGAGGGATCAAATTCATTTCCAGGAGTGTCCCTGAAATCCAAACAATCATTTATTTAATGAGTTTATTTATTTAATATCAGAAATCCCTTTATCCATTAAACATATATTTTATATTTCAATCCCGAAATTCCATAATCTAATTTTCTAACCTCAAAGGTTAAAATTATTCAAAATTGCTTTATTTACAAAAATAAAACTTACAAGCTGTCTATAATTCCAAAGTCTTCAAAATCCTTTTCTACTGTTGTCGTATTTTTTGAATTCTTGAAGTAGAAACCGTGCCAGTGTGGCAGAACGTCAATTTGATTGTTTTCGAAGTTTGGCTGCTCATTAAATTTCGCGTTATTTTCTTTGATTTCAGGATTCTTTTTCCAGAAGTATCTCTCGAAGAAACTACGAACGCTGTCCATCTTAAGTACTACTACTGCAGTCAGCAGTAACGACAGTCGACAAGGCTCCAAGCCAAAATCCTAATTTTCTATATTTCGATTTTATTTCCCTTTAAAAATAATCCTTTTTAACAAGACTTATTGCGTCATACACTTTTCCTGACTTTACGAAATACGAAATTCATTACTGGCGCCTTTACTTGCTCAGGCAAAAGTAAAAGGTTTCCTCTCTCTCCGCTCCTCTTGTAAGTAATACAGCTTATCAATTTATTCCCACAAAAATATTTTGGTAACTTACGTGTTATTGGAGATGGTAGTAAAAAAAATCAATAAAATAAAATAGATTATTTAAAGTGGTTTAAATAGTATAAATTGTGGTTCAAATAGTATAAATTGTGGTTTAAGTACCATAAAGTGAGGTTTTAATAGTATAAATTGAGATTTAGGTATAAATTGTGGTTTAAATATTTAATTATTTTTTATTGAAATTGTAGGCTTAAGGAATTAATGAATTTAAAATATTAAAAAAGTAGCAACGGTCTATTCTGTAAATTAATCATTTTTATTTTCTTAATTGAAACAGAATTTCATTTGAATGTTTACTTTACTTAAGTACATGACATGTATTTGGTATGGAATGGTGAATTTTGTAGCGTACACGCATTGTACCGCTTAAATCTTATATATTACACTACATCGAATAATTATAGTTACATTATTTACATTAAGTAATTCAAGTTGTGTACAATATCACAATACAATAATTATTTTTATGTACTAAATTAAAAACGCGTAAAAGGGAAAAGATCACTAACAGTCGGTGGTTGACCACACACAGCAGGTATACATTAAATAGTAAAAGGTGGATACATTTTATCATACAAAATCAAGTAAAACAAGAATTATCACGCATCACAAACTGAATAAAGTTGCATGTGATGTAAACATTATTTAAGTAACCAAATAGCATAGACCTATAGATAAATTATTCTAGTTTTTACCAAATAACAAGTTAATATTGGGATTCCTTTGAGGAAGATGGACACAATTCAACTTTGAACATAAATAGCATTATTTATCTTAACAGAGATTAGTTTCAAAGTAAGTAATCAAATAGCTTTTGCACAGATCTTTGTCAAATCATATTCGTCCACACTCGGCACGCCTATAATTACTAAACAATGACACAGAGCAGAAATGACGACATTATTGCTATTGCATATTTGCTGAACAGGAAAGTATAGTGCTCGTTTGTTATCAAATTGCAAGAAAATTTTCTGTTGTCGATAAGAATCTCAAAATGAAAAATTACTTTGAATGATGTACTTCTGTTGAAGTTAACTGCTAATCGTGCAATGTTTATTTCCTCGATTGCTTATAGTCTAGTAAGTAGTAAATATCTGAACAATAAACCTACAGACTTTATTATACGGTTACACAAACTATAAAAATGTCAAAGTTACATATTTTCATAGGCCTGGAGCCAGCAATACTTTGCCTATGGTGGCGATTAAACACTAACAAACAATGCTGCTCACTATTTCACTTCCCTGCAAGCGGAAAAATATGCTGACGGGGCATCCACTATTAAATTAGTATTAAAATCTGTAACAAATTATTCTAAAACCCATTTTGGACTAGTGCAGCTTTGACCGACCTCCCGAAAATGTCAAAACTTGTAATTCAATTTACTTAAACTTAAATACTAAGTCGGGTACAGAAACAGGTCGTGTGACGTGTGTGGGTTCAGCCGAAGTCAGGTAAAACTATAGGGAGAATATTTTTAAACACACCAGAGGCTGCAAAAAGTTTCGATATTTAGAATTCAAGCACATACTCAATTATACAATTACAAGGGTTTGTTTAAAACGGCACTCACTATACTATCCAAACACTTCCACTTTTGCTTTCAGTAGTGACCACTGCAGTGCACTGAATACACTTATTTTAGTTATAACTTTCACGGAACAAATGTTTGCTCATCGCTTGCCTTTCTTGATTCATGAGATCTGAACTTAACCTGTCTTTTTGTTCAGTTTGAATTTTTGAACGTGTTGTTTTGGAGTTATTCCTAGTAATATTTCTTGACGACTTTGGAGACAGGATTTGCTTGTTGCCTGGTCTTCTTTTGGCACGAAATGTAACTTGCCTGCTTTCTAATTAAGGATGAGCGAACTTTTTTCAAATAAGTCGATTGCACGTGGGCCAAAGCAAACAATGCATAGGTCATCTTAGTAATATTTAATTGAGGCTGAAGTGGTTGAGTTGAGAAAGCTTAAGACTTAAGAGTTTATATATTTATGCAAATGTAGCCGAATCTAACTGGACACAGGCCGACTGTCCACATCCATCGTGGGTGTTTTCTCTATTATATGGGGGATCTGGATCTGAAAACAAAATAAGAATAGTTTTGCTTATTATTAAATTCACGACCTTCCCATTGTAAAATATATGGTGGAAATTCCACCAAAATAACATTGAAAGAACAAAGAACAGAAGAACACTAGCAAATGTTCAAGTTTTTCTTTATTTCGTTAAAACGTTTTCTGAGCGACGGAATAGAAATCATGAACTCGAAATCATGAAATATAAGCCATACTATTCTAACTAACGACACTAACGAGTGACGTTACTTTTACTGAGCATCTTTTATATACAAATTATATACAAATTAGTCCATCAGAAAAAAAAGCAATCTAACCCATCTACCAAAGATTTGGAAAAAATCATCATGAAATACACTCTTCAGAGCAAAAGATTTGAAAGCTTGGTATTGGATTGCGCTGAAAGAAATTCATTTTTTCGTTTTCACGATTTAATTTAAAATGAAAATGACTTTGCAGCTATGAGTACCTTAGTGGTTTGGTGAAATCGGCGATGTAACTCACACTTAAAAATGATGAGGAAGAGGCTAAACAGGAGCAGAGCAGCAAGAACAAGAAAAAAATTGTTAATACATTAGATGTTAGAGTAGGCATTAATGCATATCAATTTAGGCGAAGTAGTAGCAGACAGCAGAGTTATTTTGAGGCTCGCTTTATAATAAAGTTAGATTGTTGATCAATAGATCAATGTAGTAGTAATAGTAATTGAAAAGCATTCGCAATAAAAGTAAGAATTATTATGCAATTAGGTTCTCCTTTACTAACAGTTGCGCTTAACTTGAATTATTAATAATTTACCACAGAAAACAAACATATTTACCTCTTGAGGAGCAAAACAATCGTTAAAAGTTGATGAATTGTTGGCTGTAGAAATGACAACTAGAGGTTGCCGACTTTGAGGTTGGTGGCTAGGGTACGTGTAAGAGGGCGGAGAAGTCCTTACGGACGACGTCGTGGGGTCGGATGAATTCGTTCTCAAAACACTGAGACTCAGATCGGCTTGTGACATAAATTCAAAGGGGTCAACAATACCACCAGAATACACAGCTCCAGTTCCAGAAGGCAACCGTCTGTTCTGCGCAGGAATTCCTAAGGTATTTTTCAAATCTCGGATGTACTCAATCACATAAGTTACAACTTCCAGCTTTGACAATCTAAAAACACAAAATGGCATATTTTAAATAAAGTCACAACCCAGCATAAAGGGTATAATTATTTATAATGTAGTGTAGTAGTCCAAAATTGTATACAGAGAAAAGAAATTAGTAATTAGCCCGAAATTAACAAAATTATTAATTGTATAATGCAAATATTATTCAAGAAGACATGATAATTAGCCCAAAAGGGTCAATTAACTCACTTTCTGTTCTTTGGCATGAAGGGGACCAATTGTTGAAGTTTTGCTAAGTAAGCTTTGATTTCCTCATTTTCCTCTTCGTTTTGAGACATATGGTGCCTTGTTTTGTTAATTTTGCCATCTTGAGTAGTTTGCAAAGCTAAAGAACTTCTATGACTACTCCCTGGTACACTTGTTTCAACACGGGCCTTCATTTTGGCAAGAAGAATATCAGGTGTATGTAATAACTTGCAGTTATCAAATTCGTGTGTTCAACTCCACTTCCTGTCCCTTGCCCCTTCTGCATAAGACAAAAACACATTAATTACTTTAATTAGTTGTATTCATACCATGTTTAATGATCAATCCACTTTGTTACCTTTAGTAAGGCTACAATTGCTATTTCTCAGAGATTTCAATTTCGTATGTCGTATACACTTAAGAAAGAATAAAGAAAACTTACATCAACTTGTGTCTTGGCTGTTAGCAATGGCCAATCCAAATACAATTGAAATCTTTTTTTATTGACACCTTGGTTGACAAACTAATTAAGCAACACTGAAATGGTTTTCACTACTTTCTTCAGGGCGTGACGGCTGTGATGTGAACTATCACCTTTGTTGAACCAATTGTAGAATGCCAACTAAATACTACTAACACTGATTGCTGGTTTGCAAATAAAGCTGTGTCCTGCTGGATATCATAAATGAAATGGTAATGTTCACCACTTTCGTTTGGATTACGAAAATATATTTAATTCCAAAGCTTGGATAAATAAAATATAATATTCACAGTTTCACTGGTTGGGTGAAAATGCATTCGCAAAACCAGAAAGGATGACTGCAATGAAAGCCAAAGTTTACCAACAACGTAGACGTAACAACTGAACAACTTTCAGAAAAGTGAGAGATTGAATGAGCTCCTCCACAGTCAACTGCTGACACTATACTTCTCTAGGCAATACCAAAGTGCTGTTCTGTTCGCTCATTATTGTCATTACTTACTACTATGGTACATAGTACATAGATTGGAGAATAGGTACCTAGGTAGTTTGGTCTCTCTGTATATTCTGCACACAAAACAGTATTGAGGGTATGTGTACTTACTTACGCAACGCTTAAGTACATACATACTCCGTGCATTTGTACTTATACCCAAGTACATTTGTACTAGTTGTAGCATCAGGGACCGTGCACATACTCCGTAACACACACATCTCTTAGTCCCCACATTCACAGTTGGTTTAACCTAAGCCTATGAATGTCCTTTAAGAAACGGACATTGAAAGGCATATTTAGAACATTTACATTTATTTATTAACCTTATTATTGCCCGGGACAAGTATATCATTTTCACGAAAACATAACATCAGTGGATTTTCACCAGGCTTTGACTTAGCTTATTTGTCTCATCATACCATCATTTTATACACCACTGCATGTTCATTCAATATTAACGAAGTATGCCTATCATTCACTAATACTATAGTTGTTCAAATGATCATTTAATGAAATCAGCCCAATTTTACCTACAAAGTGCTATGGATGAGTTGCTTCATAAATTCGAAAAAATTTTGATAAAATTATTAACAAGGATCACTGGCGACATGAAAATGTATGAACGGATAAAATTCGTTTCAAGGTTTTCGGTGCTTTCATCATTATCATTTCATTTTTATCGTCCAGAGTTATGGATTTACTAAATTCTGAAATTAGCATAGCCGAATTGGTCGGAAATTCTCATTTCGAATTGGTATACAGAGCGGCATGAAACATAAGAGTTACCCCGTAAGCATATCCACCCCTCCCTTCATCAGTACACTTTGTTATTGTACGCACCGTAGGATTTGGTGCGCTGGCGCTTGACTCAATAATAAAGGAAGAGACAGGAGAATGAAGAGAATTCTGTTAACAGCGTCTGTCTCACAATAGTTTGAATCATAATTATAATCTCAGTGCAGTGTAGACGTAGGCTCTCACAGACGGTCGTACACACACAAACAACTGAAGAGAGTCACAGCGACGTCCGTCCGCGACCGTGAGACCGTCATACACGGTCCACCATAAATGAAAGCAGTTCAACGTAAAATACAGCTGCAGCTGGCAACGATAACCAGAATTAGGTAGGTACGTCTGGGAGAGTTTTACAAAGCAGAGCCAAGCCAGCTGCGTTCCCATCGGAATATTTTCTTCCGAACAGAAGTTGAACCCTTGCTTGCGTTGCCTTTTGCTAATTCATACAAACATGCCTCATACCCTGGGAAACTTTTATGCAATGCAAACTACCAAAATGAGATGCGATGATAGTGAGAAAATGACAAACGATCTCACTTAATGTTACTATTTTCATTAATTGCGTGCACTCCCAACGACCCCAATGCTTAATGAGGAATCAACCAAGTAATAAAGATCTAAATGTAGGAGTGGTTTCTAAAATCTCAAATTAGTCACGTAGTATTATTCTCGACAATTCTTTTAGCACAACTTTGCAAGGGAGTTTTTTAAATTCTGAGTTTCTTACATTAAATTGCTTTATAGTTTTGCTTGCTACCAGTTTTGTCATTCCATGATTTGCATATTGCATACTATGCATATGTACAGATAGAATCTGGTTGATTAACAATTACTTAAGAATATTAAAACTGCAATAACTTTTCATTTATATAAGAGTGCACAATTTTGGCATCAATAAAGGTATATTATTTACACACTTACATAAATAATTAATATAGAAATGTAAAAACTCGCCCTTTGCTGAATGGGGTTTCATTCAAGTGAAGTACACATAGACAGTTCCTGGTGACAAGCATTATGAATATAATATAAATGCCAAATCGGTTGTGCCACTTCTGCCTTAGATAAAAAGAAAGAAATGACCCATATACAAAGTGATATAGTCTGGTACAGCAATTAGTACCCTTAGTTTGTCACTAAGAGCACACAAAGTTCGTAAGGTGGACTGTTATGGAGCTAAATACTTTACAAACAAAATAAGTTTCAGGAATGACCTTCTTAGTGTGGAGAGATCGAGTTTCTCATGAAAAGGCTCCCCTCCTGCACCTGTAAAGAATGATGCAAATGCATGCACGTTGTCTGGATCTGATTGTGCAACGCTATTGATGAACGAACGCATGGCCCCGCACGCAGCTGGATGACGGCTGTGAGAAACCTTTTACTTTATTAAATGCACCCCGTTCCCACACTAAATGCTGTATAGCACACATAAGAATACCAAATCCTAATCTCTCCGTAGTGCGTTGCGTGTGAATCCATTTCATAAACAACCTTCTAATCGATGATCCTACGAAGTAATAAAGATCATATGCCTCGACGAATGCATGGTAATCACTTGCTGGTATTTTAGTATTAGTACTTTAGCAGAGAAATTGTGTGAAAATAAAAATGCTTACAACGTGCATTTTTTTAAATTGCAAAATGTATTGTAGAACTTGCTCTACAGATTGATCTGTAATTTTCTTTCAACTTTCAATTCAAGCATATTCAGAAGGCCAAAAAAACACCTTGACCTTTTGCATGTACTCCAGGAAGTAAAATATAGTGCACATTTAAACCTCTCCTGTACAAAACCACATTTTACCCTAAAGATTTTTTTGCTTTCTGTAGATCAGGATCAGGGCTTTCCTTGCACCACCTGTGATGATTTTAATAATGATCGGACAAGAAGAGGTTTTACTGAAGAAGAGCATCATTCTCATCTTACTTAACGAAATATATAGGTATCTAATGAAAAGCAAAATAAATATAAGTCTATAGTCTATACAAAAATGAAACAGTTCACAAAGTGTATTGAATGTTACCAAAGTATATATTGTGCATATGCATAATGTACAGAGTATCCCATAATGCTATATATGTCAAAGTGATTGAGAGCATTTTTAGGGATTGACAGAATTTTCAATGTAATTAAATGCAAATAACTTTCTATAAAAGATAAAGTCATGAAACTTGGTACACAAATTGATGCTTACACAGGGTAAAGGCAACGTCGATCTAAGACAGGGTAAAGGCAACGTCGATCTAAGACAGGGTAAAGGCAACGTCGATCTAAGACAGGGTAAAGGCAACGTCGATCTAAGACAGGGTAAAGGCAACGTCGATCTAAGACAGGGTAAAGGCAACGTCGATCTAAGACAGGGTAAAGGCAACGTCGATCTAAGACAGGGTAAAGGCAACGTCGATCTAAGACAGGGTAAAGGCAACGTCGATCTAAGACAGGGTAAAGGCAACGTCGATCTAAGACAGGGTAAAGGCAACGTCGATCTAAGACAGGGTAAAGGCAACGTCGATCTAAGACAGGGTAAAGGCAACGTCGATCTAAGACAGGGTAAAGGCAACGTCGATCTAAGACAGGGTAAAGGCAACGTCGATCTAAGACAGGGTAAAGGCAACGTCGATCTAAGACAGGGTAAAGGCAACGTCGATCTAAGACAGGGTAAAGGCAACGTCGATCTAAGACAGGGTAAAGGCAACGTCGATCTAAGACAGGGTAAAGGCAACGTCGATCTAAGACAGGGTAAAGGCAACGTCGATCTAAGACAGGGTAAAGGCAACGTCGATCTAAGACAGGGTAAAGGCAACGTCGATCTAAGACAGGGTAAAGGCAACGTCGATCTAAGACAGGGTAAAGGCAACGTCGATCTAAGACAGGGTAAAGGCAACGTCGATCTAAGACAGGGTAAAGGCAACGTCGATCTAAGACAGGGTAAAGGCAACGTCGATCTAAGACAGGGTAAAGGCAACGTCGATCTAAGACAGGGTAAAGGCAACGTCGATCTAAGACAGGGTAAAGGCAACGTCGATCTAAGACAGAGTAAAGGCAACGTCGATCTAAGACAGGGTAAAGGCAACGTCGATCTAAGACAGGGTAAACGCAACGTCGATCTAAGACAGGGTAATGGCTTCCTCCAAACAACGTCGATCTAAGGCCGGTCGAATTGTCCACAATTAAGTAATCTTGTCGAAATATCTAGGCTTGGCTTTTGTAACTCATGCAATGCTTATGCAATGGGCTGCATTAGACGAATGCAGAAGAAGAAGAAACTGTAAGATTGTGTAGACATAGGGGCTTTGTATGCTTTTCAGATGGACATATACAATTATATGTAAATGTATTTACATTATCTGGACATTTAAATGTGTTGATGCCTGTCTACGACCTAATGGGTCTCATCTTTTATGACATTCAACCGCATTTTATCAGTGCTTTCGATGCCTGGGATGGCCGTGGTCTCGATGCCCGGTCATTTCGACACGTGCTGTCAGAGCCGGTCATCGAGATCTCGATGTCACTGTGAACTCAGTGCCGGTGACATAAATTTAACTCAAAAACGGTACCACCTTTTAAAACATGACAAATACCATTGGAAAGAGGACAACCGGTTTTATCAATAATAAAATCGAGTAAATTTTGTCGCTTAGAAAATCTCGAAATAAAAAAGTGCAAAATCGATGAATAGAATACGGTTTTCAATCGTCGTTTGGGGGATTGATTATTCATCTTTTTATGACATTTTCTTGCAGCTTGCAGGCTAAATTTACAGATTTTATTATTGCTAATACTGGTTCCGATTCAGAATTCTGTTTTTTCTCCAATGGTATTTGTCATGTTTTAATAGGTGGTACAGTTTTTAAGTTATTACAGGTCAACTTGTATATGTTATATATATCACTCTGGTATACCCTGTACACATGTAATATGTATATTTATGTACTATATGTACACAGAGACAGACTCGGTCACTCATCTTGAGTTTATCAGCATCATCAGACCTTTTAAGAAAAGGTGAAGGAAAGGTAAAGCCTACAAGACAAGTGTAGCGTCATTTGAGACGATAAGGGAATCAGCTCAGATTCCCAAGTAACAAGTGTAGAAATACCTGAGATGGCGACTGATGGTGAGAGGACAGAGCAAAGATTGGGATTCTTGTTAATAATAAGAGATTAACGAACGGATGATGACAGAAATGGGATTATGAGACGGTGGATTCTGAGAGGCGCCACTCAGTCTCTAGCACACCTGGATGCCCCAAGGCTTCCTTCTTTCTCGCTCAACCCGTCAAGAACACCAAGCACTAAACAAGAAACTTTGTTTCAGCATCTGTACACATCAGAAATTGAAATAACAAGTGCTAGCACATTATTATTTTAAGCAGGTATATAAGATCTATCCATTTCAATCATCCACAATTTTCGCCACCATCTTGACTTTCAGACTTTCTTGACCATTTGGCTACACTAAAGCTCTCCGCACACTTAATAGTTACTATTTCTCATGAATCTTTTATTTTTCGATCCTAGTGCATGTAACCCAACGGAAATGTATGTATGCACAGTGTACAATCTACAGTTGGTGCACTATTATTGTAAAGGGTCCGCATGAACAATAGGAGGGTACGATAATCTAGATATCATATGCGATTGACTGCTCTTGACTTATTAAAAGTCACCTTTATAGATAGTATGCGTTAGAATAAGTACTAAATTCGCATTTCTAACTATTTAGCAAGGTCATATGCACTATGCACTTACGCACTACGCACAATCAATTTTGTCTGTAATGTAGGCAATTTTTCTTCTATTCTCCTTCATGAGGAAGAAATACTCTCTGCTTTACTTAAGGCAACGTAACGTGCGTACGTGGTAGAAAAATTCAAAAAGATGCTTCGAAAACAGAAACCGAAAACTGAATGCAGGTACCGATAGACAATCTTATATAGATTAAAAACATGGATATTCAGATATAAAACTTGATTTTAGTACTCGTCTTGCCTTTCCGACCAAGTTGATATAAAAGTAACATGTTTTGTTATGCAACCCAGATCGGCCTCGGCCTCTCAAGGTCAGTGATTTGTTGAACAAAATCTTACCCTTTGGCAGCAAAAAGTTAGATGAATTTACATACCAATGTATATCAACAAAAACAATTCTAAAAGCTTAAAATCAACGATTACAAGAAATTAATGTTGACAAATAATTTTGTTATGTAAGATATTTAGACTACTATTGTGGAATTTCAGGTACTTGTGCTTTGCAACGGAATTACAAAATGTAATCCGAAATCCCCCAGTGATAGTAGCCTAGCTGTGCAAGCAAGTGCAGTGTAGGTCGTGTCATTCGCATTCACGCATCCCTATTTTACATAATATAATATCTTACATTTAGTAGAGAGGAATCATGTATAGGTAGATATATCTCCCATAAACATTTCTAAAGGTTTTATCTGCTGTAAACCACTTATTTTACTGTTTACCGTGTACACATTGAACATTTGTACATAGAACAAGAAACGTTGAGGTTGCAGCAGTGAGAAAATACATTTACTCCACTTTAGACTGAAGACAAGAGACAAGACAAGACACTCAAGAAGACTCGAGACTAGAGACGCAGACTACAGGTGTGTACCCCGCAGACATTCCATTCTTTCCGGCGCCGCGAAGTCCTGCATACACCTGTACGCTTCCACTTCACCCGATTATTGTTGTTTTTGAGTTCCTACACACTACAGGTAAGTTGAATAGAGTAATGAAATACAATGCAATGCCATCGATTGCTGAACAAACTGACCATGAGCTAACTAACAATAAGTATAAGCAATGGACAACGTAAAATAAGCAAATACAGAAGAGAGCAATAAGAGAGATCTCTATATAAGATTCGATTACAATACTTAAAGTGAGAGATCAGAGCAACAAGGAATGCTATATGGATATACCAAATGTAACCATAAGCCATTAGGATACCTATTTACCTATACAATAATACAATGCATTGAAGGCTCTGAAGAACCAAGAGCACAAGGAGAAGCTGTAGAATTATTCCCTCTTTAAATGAAAATGGACACAACGATGCATTTCATTCACTTCATCCTTAGAACAAAAAATGCACTAATTTAGTTTTTCTTTGAAGCTCGGATTAATTAATTAAAGGATAGAAACGCATTTGATTCATTTCTATTAAAATTAAAGTATATATAGGAAGATTGACTTTTAGCTTAGCTATTCATGTGAAAATAAAAATATATAATTAATGCACTACTTCCCTGTACTATTATAGGTAGATGAAAATAAATACACATTTTAGTGCATTTTATTATTTAAAAAAATGAAATGAAACATTATTATACACTGCTTAAATTAAGAATGCACTTTACATGTACTTCAAACGCAAGAATTGAAGAGATCTCTACAGGCATCATGTACTTCCTTAAAAATGAAAAGACATATATACTACTCTGCCTTAAAAAGCACCTAATTGCACTTTTAACTTAGAAATGGAAATATTTGACAAAACAATAAAAGCCACATTTAATTAATGCACTTCTTGTTTAAAATGAAAATAAAAATACACTTAATGCTACATTGGAAATGGAAAAATGCATTTATTTCTTAATGGTAAACTAAAAAAATACATTTTATATTCTTCGATTAAAGGTTAAAATTATAAAATTCATTTAATGAACTACTTAATATTACTGTCTTGAGTACACAGCATGTGTAGTAATTTGGTAATAAGTAGTCCGAGATTACAGATTAAAATGCATAAAGTCAAAGATTTCCACTTTCCATTAATTCAATTTTTATTTATAGGTAGTCCAATTAATATTATACGACACAGGAACAATGGAATATTTTTATGTACTTAAATTTAATTACGATAATATTAAATAATTATTTGAATTGGAAATGCAAATTAAGTTTATCAAATCATGAGCAGTCAAGTATTCACCGGTCGGGGTTTTAATATCAACTTCCCAGTTTCATCACAGGACATATTGAAATCTGCTAGTACAACTCGGGTTCTTGCAGTTATGATTGAAGGAGCTACAACTCGTTTGTGAATTCCCATTAAGAATAGTAAACCTAACAATTCAAAGAAAAAATACCGAAATTAATTTTCTAGTTCATAAGAAGAATTACAAAGGTTAAATAATGTGTGGACTTTAGAGGAAGATTAAAAAGCGTACCGAGTATTAGACTAGATAATGTAAAGAATAGATGATTGAGTAGAGAGTCTGGGAAGCTGACTTGAGAGGTCAGTGGGTCATTGAGCCACTGCCAAGTCCCAACGGCAGTACAAACGGTGGATATAATCAAAATCAGACGCCATCTGATCGTACTTGGTCTTAAGCAGGCAATTACTTCCGTTAGACGTCTTTCAAACGCCTTTAAATCTGCAAGAAGTTTCGTCAATTAGAATTAGAATACCAGTCTTGTATATGCTAATTGTAACGGTAATGAAATATAATATAGTTCAGTAAAGCTTATAAAAAGGAATTTTGCATCAGTTTTAAGTAAAATGAGGATCATTGACATTATGGGTTTGGTTTTGGCCGTTTTGGTGTCAAAAGCACCCAAAACTAGTTAGGGTAAAAATTAAGTACAACGAATACCTATTCAATTTTGTTGAATTCAATTTTGTAGGAGTTCTACTTGAAACATGTTCGACAAACTATTGTATTTCAGGCGGGCCTCGTTAATAATGCACAAGTATTATATTTTCAGTTTTACTGTAACAAAATTTAAACTACTTGTTTCTTAAAGTGAATGAAAAATCTTGAAAAAATGGATATTGAAAATCTGATAGAATTTTGCAGTTTCCAAGATTGAAAAGGGGATTAAAAATATATACAATATTCATAAAATATATACTGCAACTGCATTCATAAAATATATACTACATTCATAAAGTATATTAAAAGTGATTAGTGATTACCTTCGCATGTCGTTTGCTCAAGAGACATGGTTTGTGTATATGCTGAAGGTGGTGGTGTACTGTCGTTCGGTCTTCTGCTACTGCTGGAAAGAGAGCGAACAGAACCCGAACCTGTCCTTCTTCTGCGAATATTAGTAAAAGAATTCGTCTTGACTGTTTCAAATTGAAACTCCTTTTATCGAACTTTATTATTATTATTTAGTTCTTTCTTGATGATTTCTTGGCTTGAGAATATGTACACCTGATCATGTGACTTTCGAATATAAACATTGCGCCGAAAAAGTGCTTGTAAGCTTGTAACATCTTCTGCTATATGTAGACAGACGTAGACCATTGCACCGTATACCAAAGTACTAAACAGAAACACTAAAAAGTACTAAATCCTATGTAGATTACACTAACGCAAATATATTTTCGGCATTATTTTTCTTTTGAAGTGTGATAAACCGTTTCCAATTAATGAACCAAAAAATGAATAAGGTGAGAATGTGCGCAAACAAAGAATAAACGTATTTAATTAAGTTTTATTTGCCAATTGGGACAAAATGGGCATTTTACAAGTAATCATTGATTTCTTTTGCGACGACATAACAATCAAACTAAGTATTATAACATAAGAAATTCAATGCACATTTGCAAAGATAGATAACCCCAAACTCTGGAGTCAAACGATTACAAACTCTTAAGCCGAAGTCAACCTAAGGATATTAAAGGAACCAGGCACAAGCAGAGTCATTCCGTTACTGGGAAAAATGGCACACAAAAAGTCTAATCTGTCTTCCGAAGTAAATGTAAATCGTCCGAAAAGGTGGATTCTGTCTTTCTGTCCTTCTCTTGTCAATCATACTGAACAGATAAAGTTACTTAACGTTGCGCATTGAATACACTTTGTTCAATAAAGAGACAGCGGAAAGTGTCAACTAAAATACGTGACTATGATGTCAACATTATATTACTTTCAAACATAAATTCATGTATAAATGCAACTTTTCCTATATTAATAAGAAAGCATTGATGCAAATATATCACAATATATACCTCTTATTTTCATAATTGCAAAGATAAATGGCGAATGAATACTTTCTGTTCTGACTATGCTCACTGACTTTCTTTGTACAAGAATAATTACAATATTTTAATAAGGAACAAATTAGGCAAACAACAATCATTTAGAAAATGCATGTCAGTTATATATGTATAACCGACATTTTCTACATACTTATATCATACGCTTGACTAAATCCCATTACTTTCACATATAATCTATCAGAAAGGGTCCCAAATCTAAACCTCAAAACTTAATCCAACTGTCATTTGGAAAAGTTTCGTGAGTTTACCTTTTAGAATGGGTTGGGTGTGTCTGCATTTTGAATTTAACTATTATTTAGGTGTCAACACTTCAGCTTTACAAATAATATTTGGCTTGGGTTAAAACAATTTATTGTTCAATTTAATTACTCATGTTCCACTATAAACTGACTTCATGTAAAATGGCTTCCTGTGTTACAAATTCTAAAATCTAAAATTCTAAAAAAACTACTAAAATCCGGCATTACCGTACGTTTCTCTATTGCTGCTCCAGTTTTCAATTATTAATCATAATTATAATTATTAAAAACTAAAAATAAGAAATAAGTAAAATTATTACAAGTATATAGCTGCAATGTCATTAAGTGATCTCAAAAACTAGAAGTAAAACTGGAGGTAGAATCCCAGCAACAAATTATTTCTAATCGAGTTGGCCGTAAAGTTATTTTTCTTTCGAATTCCGAAAATCTGGATTACAAAGAAAATCAACTGACTGTACCCAGAAATGAAAGTATTATGACAGAGAGAGACAAATAGGAAAGAATAATTACTGATAAAATCATAATACATTTCGGTATTTTGTAAACAAATTAAAAATTATTGGATGGACTAAATTCTAGCTAAGCTACTGTTTCAGAATTGAGCTGGATGGAATGATTTAAAATATATAACTATAACTTTGACTTGGTTTCATGTAATATACATATAATAGATAACTAATATAACTAAAATTATTGACTAAAATACGAACGATTGTGATATATATTTGTAAGTAAATGTATAAGTTGCCTACGTTTAGGTAGTAATACAATAATGATGATACTGACTGATTGTTACCGTCTAAAACATTATAAATAAAGATAGAGCTGTCGTTTTGTGCAGTGAAGTAGTGTTTAGATTTGGGCTACAAAAGGGCACAAGTGGCATTAAATATGACTTTTTTAAGCTGCGTGGCGGCGGCGGTGGTCTCCCACACACGGTCAATGATGGCCTGCATCGGGGGAAATTTCGGGAAGTCACGGGTAGCCACCTTGCTCGCCTCCGTTAAGGCTACAATGGACTTGTTCAATTCGTTGGCCTTGTTTTCAATTTGTTCCTTGAGCTCCGGGTGAATTAGGTTCCGGTGTACTGTGTCGCCAGCGAACAGCATTTTGTAGGCCAGAAGAATCACATATTTTAGATGCCCATTAAAAACTTTCGGAGGTTCATTTTGATGAATAGCAGAAATAAACGTAGAAATCGACTGTGACAAGAGAGGAGCTGTTCCTCCTATCTGTACAGAGTAAAACTCTAGTAATTGCTCATCCCTCCAATCCAATGACCCTTGTTCAATCGTCGGTCCTGACACAATCCTCCTGTTTTCAACACCACGATTCTTCTCGCTCGATCCCTTCCCGGGGGCAACAATAGGAACCAGGCTCACGTAATCATAGTCTTCAGGCTCTACTTCTGCCTCTTCTTCTTTCTATACATAAGTCATAATAATAACCAAAACATTTTAGTTCCCACGTTAAATACCTGCTTTTTTATTAATAATCCTGATTTATGAATACCCAAAAGAACTCGCAACCTAAAAATCAAGGGAGTTTAGGAAGGAAGTTGGAAAATGAGGAGAAAGTACTGGTGAAAGCAGGGGGAAAGAGAGTAAGTACTTGTGAAATAAGGGGAACCCAATTGGAAGTTCTAATTCGTCCCTAGACCTATTTATTTATTTTTGAGAAATGAAATAACTAGTTTATGTACAGTACAAAGTGAACTCCCAGAAAAACGATTTCGTGATATTATTATAACAGAGGAACCTACCGCGGTGGAATCTTGAGGAGTATCCGCCTCCTTGAAAAGAGCAGAAGAATTGAGGGCGAGAAAATTAGCAACTTCGGTGACGTCATGTTTTAGACTCCGAGCACAAAGTACCAACTGGTCGAGGGCATCAAGCGAAGAGGCGTTCTTGTCAGTGGCAACATGTGAATGCGACACACTAAGGCGGTCTACAGACCAAAAGTAAGCTTCTAACTCATCCAAATCCCGTTGGATAATTTGTGAAGCATTGATCAAGGGGGTAAGGAGTCGATGCAGTTTAGTCTGAATCCCTGTGTCTCCCAATTTGATGGCATTTGACAAAGATCTTGAACAGAAGTCACACAGGTCCTACAAAAATTTAATACATTTATAAGCTATTATTTGTGAATATCAATACGATAATATTTGCTTATGTCTTACATCTTAAAAGTAAAGAAAATTTTTACGTACTTTAATGGCAAGGTTAAGCCTCGTAGCCGAAAATCGAATTTCGGGCATGATTTCTGTCAAATTGGCTTTGGATCTCCACTTAGGTTTGACATGGTCCAAAATGGAAACAGTGCTTTTAACTACTTCCTGCCTAAGTCTTTCGCATACAGAAACTGCAGCTTTGGGACCCAGAGGCAATATCTTGACGTGGGAGCCACTTCCTCCATCAGTGAAGTCGCTACCCTTCATTGATGCACTTCCAAATTTCCGTTTGTCGTAGGGTTTGTAATTATTGGAAGTTGAAGGTAGGTGAGAGGAGGAGCCGCTGAGAATCAGGGAGAAATCTTCAGCTGCATCCTCTGCCAAGTTATCTGGGCACGATAGAGTTTCCGTGGAGTCAAATAAAGACAAGACTTTTCTGGCGTAGGGAACCGGAACGTCGTAGGTAGCTCCTCCTTCTTCCTCCTGTGACTTTACTGGGTGGGAAGGAAGGGAACTACACACAGAGAGCGCAGAGCCACCCCAGGAGGACTTTTGGTCTCTATTCACGTTTTTTTGACTTCGAGGCACATCGTACAACTCATCAGAAATTGGAGGATCCAGATTGAGGCTTTTCCTTGGATCCCAGTCCCCATCACTGCTTTCACTAGGAGGAACTTTATATATGCTTTGTCTGTGTCCATAGCCATATCCACTGTAGGTGCTACCACAAGTACTTGCTGCCCGACTGTGAGTCATGGAGGGTGCCCCCTGAGGCGGAATCGTCGACCGGGCGGCATCCGCCGAATCATATTTCGTTTCTAGGTGACTGACGTAACTGTGTACAGAGCGGGGAACGTCGTACATGTCTAAACTGTCTTTTGATCCACTGTTGGCAATACTCAGACCCATTCCACTACTGGACATGGACATTGAACTTTGTGGACGACTTGATGGCACAAGGTTTTCGTGACCATGACCGTTGTCAGCCGCTGCTGCTGCAGTGTAACTTCTGGGAACATCGTAGAGGTCTTGCGAATCTTGCATAGGAGTTGAAACGGTGGATGATACCATAACAATCCCCGACTCGGCAGATTCCGACAGAAAAGAGCACCGCTGACTCTTGTCACCTCCTCCTTGACTCTGACTATAACGAAGACGGATCCCACTCTCACCCTGACTACTTAGAGAACCTTCGCTCAATTTTGGGTGCGTGGGGGAAACAGAATTCGAGGATTCTGAGGGACGAAAACCAATTTTCCCAGTGGGTTCCTGCTCAACAGAGAACTTGTGTTTGGGAAACATAGACTGCACTGAATTATTGCAAGTTTCGTTGTCGGCAGTTCTCCTCAATTGCGAACGACGAATAATAGGAATTTGATCCGTATACTTCTTTCCGGTTACCCTCTGTTCAGAGGAGGAGCCAGTCGATACAGTTTTAGAAAGGTCGGTAGAACTAGAAGGAAGTGCAGATTGAAAATTGAGCCGCTCTCTAGTCGATGGGGGATTTCCGTACTGTCGCCGTGTTCTGGCAAGAGAGGTGCCTAAGGTTGCGTAAGTCGGAAGCTCAAAATTAGGAACGTCGTACAGTTCCAGGGGACTAACTTTTGTTATTGCATTTGTTGGCAGACTTTCAACGCAGTTTTCATTTCCGTTCTCTTCGAAATTTTCGTTGGCGTAGATTGCACTCGGTCGATCACCTCCACTTCGCTTATTTGAATGTGATCTAGGAATGTCATACGTTTCGTTGCTTCTTAAAGCTAATTCGGACGGCTTTGTCGAAATATTCTCGGAAACCTCGGAGTTCTGAAAACATAAATTGCTTATTTAGTCAGTATTCAAAAAATTAAATTGGTATATTCAACTCATGACGAAACACCTGAACCGAACCTAATATAGTTTTTAGTTATGGTTATTTTTAATGTTTTTTCTTGTCCACTCTAATCAAATGGATAAACTTAACTGAATTTTATAACCAACCAAAAGGCTTTTTGAAAATTATTTGTCTGTTGGACAATTTCACCTATTAACTGTTTTAAAACTCAGACCACAGCTACTTATTACTTGATATTGCAACTGGTTTTATTAACCCTTCAAAAAGGAACATTTGCAGGAACTAGGAACATTAATCAAGCAAAATCAACAACCCCTGTTAGTGGTTAGAGTACTCAGGTCACAAGATTAAAAAGTCTAGCGGCTAGCGTACATATGAAATGACCGTTTAAAGACAATTAATTGATGAAGGTAGTTGATCAACATTAAAAAGAGCTGTTCTATTTGTGAAGTACTATGAATATGAATGTGTGAATTTTAACTATTTATTTTGCGCTAACTTAACCCTTTTAAAAACTGATCATTGAACCTTTCAACTATCTACCTGAATAAAATGACTTTACGCTAACTATGGGTACAAATAATAGCTGAACTTACTGATAACTTTGTCCGAACTTTGATAACTCTATCCCGAAAATATTTTTGCTCCCGGATTTGACTTTTAGTGTTTGGCTTAGTAAAATGTACTGTGACCTGAGCTCATCTGTCACAACCATATAAATAATACTTGGTATATACACTACATGACTATATAACAACTCTTTTGAGGGGTATTCACCTATAATATAGTGTACCTATAGTACGTAATACGTAATAATCACGGAATCGGGGAGTGATAGAGAATGCAGCTGGAGCTTCCATTTCCAGTCAGAAACTCTCCTGGTACGCTTGCTGCAACACTAGGTGTAATACTCGCTTGCTAGAGCTAAAGCGGGTATTTCCAGTCAGTATAAGACCACATACTTTTCCGAGCTATTTTTACAGGTTTACTGATTTTGTCGTAACAATTAATTTAGTGTTTATAGATCGCTTACCTGTAAAATTTTGGATTTACAAGGCTGGGCATATTTATCTTCAATAAGCTCCAAATAATTTTCTGGGCAAATACCCTGAAAACAACATTTTTTAACGTTTTATGAGTGACGCTTTCAGGTTCCGGTTTTATGACTACAATCCAAACTTAAATGTACCTAATCTTAGGATCTGTACGAAAATAAAATGGTCAACTAAGTGAAAGAATATACAATGCTTTATGGAATTGAATCTTTCTTTAGCATGTATTTGACGGTTTGGTTTCATACTTTCATATCTGTTCAAACATGTTTTCATAGGAAATAAAAAATAAAAATTACATAACATTACACAACATTTTTTCAATATGATATTACGCACGGTGAAACAAAATAGAACTGAACAACTACTATTTCAAAAATTATGACTGATTATGCATCTTTTCGACAAATGAGAGATGGGCGAATAGAATATTAACGATAAGATGTTGTGGTAGTCCTTTTGAATGGAAAATTAACTGACCCTTTTTCCACGGAGAGCGCAGAGCCACCAACCACGTTGCCCTTCGTAATCGATTTCAATGACTGTTAGAACATCTCCTTTTCGGAAAAACAACTCATTCTTGGATTCAGGTTGATTATTATACAATGCTCGTGCTAAAACCCCCGTTGTTTTCTCCATCATTTTAGTCCACTCGGAACACTATATATAAGGAAGCAAATTAAAAATTCAGCATTTTGTTTACCGTTATAGTTGCGACTTTAATTATTTGCTAAGTCAAAGCCCAGTATTCGTGTTCCAGTGTTGATTTGTAGTGTACGAATAATAAAAATAAGTAATAGTACCCTATACTATAAAATCATCAGGGTTTCCCTGATGTAAAATCTATTTTTTATTTGACGACTCCAGCTAGACTTCCATTGTTCACTAATACGGCACTGATTACTACTAATTAAATAAAAATGAAAATAATAAAAAGTTACTGAATAAAATTCAATATTGTAAGTTTAAGATATATCAACAATTTGTTATAGCTCACCTCAAGGACTAAGGCAGAGGCAGAACGACCTCACCACACTTTTCACACCAGTTTCACCTTCACACTTGCTGCAGAGTGACGTATAACGGCAGTATGACGTAAGACAGGAGGATGATGCTATGGTTAAACTGAATGATGATCAATGAATTTCAGCTGGTCGACTTCAGGGACATTAGTACTGGCGGTCTTCTTCAGTGGATCTTTTTGTCCAGTACTTCCTTTTCTACAAGTCTCATTCCCAAAGTTCCTAATCTTATGCTACTTTTTTGTTCGTTAGGATAATAATGTAAACAGTAGCTAGTAAAAGCACCAGTCCGAATGAAGTGTTAAAGATAGACTGTACAAACAGGTTGTTAGTTTTGGTTTATGTTGTTGTTATTAGTCATTCATTTCAAAGGAATATCCACCACTACTCACCATTCGAACTCTTTGCACTTGTTGCGCTAACTAGCCTGTACACAGCTGTGGCGTGTACAAGTTTGCACACAGGTGAATTTATAGAATGCGCTACTTTCTATGTCTTGTACAGTGCTATTACACCTTACGGACAAATACAATAACTGATTGATTTGATATTATTTCATGGACTTCAGTAAAATTCTGCATTATGGAAAGTACAGGCTATTCAAAAACAACCATCCCTCACCCACAGGCCCACAGCCGCAGCCCTTGCCAAACTGTCTCAAACTGAGTGGGTTATGTCACTATAGGTGTACTCAGTGCATATCTGTATAGACCATGTACTATAATTGTGCTTCTTATGTGCCGAATTGGGTTAAAATCGTTTGTAGGTAAATAGGTCAAATATTTTTTGAAAATTAAAAGTTTCCGGTTTTCTGAGATTTGGAAGTTTCCATTATCCTAACCTTTCTAATTGTTACATTATATTATGCTAACTTTTTCCAACCTTTTGTGATTGCTAGATTGCTGCATAATTAAGGTTATCCCACGTTCGGAGAATGGTTAAAAGAAACGAGTGAATTCTAATTATCCATGGAAAATAACTTACAAGTTACAATTCGAAACATTCATACTATTCATACAATTGTTGTTTTGTTGAACTTTGTATTTATACTCTGTCCCTACCTTTAACTAGTTCATCTACAGCGCGTTTCAGAAATAGTGACTTACTATTTCATTTACATTTTACCATAAGAAATAGTGAGTCACTATTTCTGAAACTCCTGGTACTTAAACATTATAATATAGGACATGTAAATGTATTAGGCTGTTGCATAGACTTTCTTGCAGATTTATTTCAAACATTGATATTCTTTAACTACATTAAAGTGTTACGTATACTTAATAACACATTTTAGAATTAAGAACTACCAACAAACACAAGCACATCTATATTAGCTATTCTAACAGTATTTGTTTGTGTCTTAATTCATCATTTCACAAATCATAATCATTACATCGACACAAATAGACAAGTCTGAAGATTAACGGAGTCCGACAGAAAGCGAAAAAATAGTTCTAAAGCAAGAATAAGAAATTCGTATTGTTGTTAACAACGTAGTTAATCAAGTTCTTATTTGAATACCTTACCACATGGTAAAAAAATTAATGCATATCCAGTAATAGAAAGATGCAATGTATAATTATCACTCACAATCCTCTAAATCCTGCTATATATATAAATCAAACGAAAAACTGTTATATGAATATCTTTGTAACAGAGTACTACAGTGAAAGAAAAAATCAAAAATAGCGGAAAATACAGAATATTGATTTACGAAAAGTTTTTGCGACTTCTTCGTCTCTTTGCTCGAGGTTCGCCGTTTACTTTCTCCATTTCAGCAAGGATTGGTGCAGATCTCCTACTACGTCCTTTAGGAGTAGGTAATGTTGGTGTAGACGATCTACTCAAAGATTCGTAGCGTGCGGGACGTTTACGACTTCTGGAAGGGGTCACCCTTTTTGGTTCCATAACTTCTTCAACAGGTTTAGGTTTTTCTACTTGTGCTCTTCTGTTACGCTTTTTCTTCGTATCTTCTTTGACATTTTCCACTTTTGGCTTAATCTCCTCCGTTTCTTCTTCCTCCGGATCTTCGAGTTCATCCTCATCGTCCTCAATTTTCTGAGTTTCTTCGTCATGAATATCTCGCCCGTTATCTACACTTTCATCTTCATTTTCTAGTTCTTCAGCCTCCTCATTTTCTTCTTCATCGTCGTCTTCATTTTCTATTTCATCAGCATCTTCATCGTCAACTTCTTCATTTTCCACTTCACCATCTACCTCTTCTTCGGCTTCGACTTCATCTTCATCCTCAACTTCCTCTTCAGCCTCGTCGTCATTTTCAACTTCCCCTGCCGACTCTTCTTCGTTTTCGGGTTCCCCAACAGATTCCTCTTCATTTTCTACTTCGCCTACGGCCTCATCGTCGTTTTCCACTTCCTCTTCAGCGTCGTCCTCATTCTCAGCTTCATCTTCATCATCGTCTTCATTTTCTTCCCCTTCCTCTTCATTGGCGAGTCCAGTTTCACTTCCTTCTTCATTTTCTTCAGCTTCTTCATCTTCTTCGGCACTTTCTTCACCTTCATCATCTTCTACTTCGCCATTTTCTTCAATTTCGTTCTCTTCAAATGTTGGTAATCCATTCTCAACGTCATCAGTTTCCTCTTGATCGTCTTCTTCGTTATCGATTCCAATTGATTCGCTTTCTTCGTAACCAGATTCACCACCAATACCGTTTTCTGCATGTTCTTCCTCAGAAGCGTCATCATTTTCGACTTCTTCAGCAGCCTCACCGTTCCCTTCGTCGTCAGGATTGATGTGACCCAAAAGCATTGCAGGTGTGTCGTCGTCATTAGGGGAATTGTCAGAAAGCACGTACTCTGCTTTTGCAATATCTTCAAGATTTTCGAAAACAACTGTTTCCCCTTCCTGCTCAATTTTAATTTTACGTGGTCGCTTTACACCTTTGCCTTTCTTTTTGCCTGGAGATGCGGTGTTGTTGGGGCTACGTGTTGCAGGGGGATTATCTCCTTTAGGTTTAGGTTTAGAGGGTCGTCGTTTCATTTTCGGTTTCAGAACCAAGTCATCCGGAGTGCCATCAGCGTTGGTACTGGACTTCACTCTTCCTACGCTAGGATGCCGTTTTAGAAAACCATAGTACCAATCATCACTAGCAGTTCTCTTTTCGGAATTAAATTGATTAGGGATTCCATTTGAATCGCAATATTCGAAACAAATGCGCTTGATATCAGTTGATCCTACGGTGAACCCCTGAGCACGCAAGTCTGTAATCGTCTTCTCCAAGACATCCTCCTCCACTTTAGTAAGAATAGGATTGCCACCGCAAGTACGAAATTGGTTCACATCACATTTTGCACCACTAAAAAATTTTCAGACTTACTATAAATAATTATTACAAATAGCTACATCATATTAAAAATCTGATTACTGTGATCACTAGAAATCCCACTCTTAGATCACAGAACTCAGGAGTTTTCCCATTTTTTGTAATTTATATTAAATACGTGGTTTAGATCTTAGAATCTTAGAACCTACCCTTGAATGAACTTAGCATACTGACGGTAAAGAGTAGCCCTTGAAATTCCAAATGTGCGAGCTGCATCATTAATCTTCAATTCATTGTTTTTTATACACATAAGAGCATTCAGAAGATCCTCTTTAGTCCACCTATCCTCCGTTTTTCTTTTATAGTTCCGCACCATTTTTCCCCCGGAACCCTGTCAAGAAAAAAGTTGTCAGGAAATTAAATATGCATTAAGGAGGCCAAAATAAATAGCAAAATGACTTTCTCCGTTGTCTGTTGTTTATCAAATTGGTTTTGTTCAGATTTTTAACAAAAATTTAGCAGACTAAGCAATCACCCTTTCCATTGCAGGTTGAGCTGTGAATTAGTTCGTTAGTTTGGTCAACACTTGTTAAAATAAAACCTAATTCTTGATTTCATTTGGAATTTGCCCATTTTACTTTAGGCATGACCTCGCTTTGTACCAAATAACATTAATAAGATAAATGCTAAAAACCTCTCCTAGATTCTTGCTCCGATACTCATTTTAAATATTTCCCATTGTCTTACAAACAAGATGTTGCAAATAACCAAAAGCTGGATATACTAAATAAGCGAAATACGAAAAACAATCTTCCTTCATTCCCCATAAAGATCCCCGTTACCGATTTGGTGAAGGTGAAACTAGTCCCCTTTAAGAAGCACTAGTAAGTTGACTTTAGTTGACAAAAACTTACAGTTTATTGAGTTTATAACACAATGGATAAATAATTTATTAAGTGATGAAAGTAGTAATTATAGCCCTAAAATGTTTATTTTACTAACATAAGCAAAAATTATTCATTCGGTACTAATATACAAAGTACGGTGAAAGTTTGGTGAAAGGCTTGAAAGGTTGTGAAAACAAGGGGAATCCCATTATTTGCCAAACTAGTCGCACCTCTGGAAAAATGGATTTCCAATTATGTCCAATTATGTATGAACCCAAGATTGCCAAGATAAATGAACAGTAACAGAATGAACCTTAATTAATTCTGTAGCCAGTAATCCAAAAAGCGAAAAACCAACTGCCATGTTTTGCATTTTTACAAATCTGTCATCCTAATAAACTTATTAGTCATCTTCTTAAAATACTCCGGCCTCTTGGCATTATATAACTTCCTATCTGAATCACTAAATTGATATTTATCGTGTTTACAATTTATTGCTTTATATAGAATAGATTGTCTTACCTCCTTGTCCATAATTTAATATTAATAATCCTAGTTGCACTGCAATACAACTAGGATTACTACACTAGGAACTGGCAGTTAGTACAATTTGCAGTCAATTTAATATTTCCGCTATTATGAGAGAACTGCAATACTACGGACTCAATGCACAACTGAATACAAGTAAAAAATCATTTTCACTACTGGTTTTATACAACATAATCGGGATTTGTACAGTTATATAGAAGAAAATCAATATTCCACTTTCTAACAAGTGATGTTATTCATAAACTGCATTATGTCATCAGTCATCACCATTTACAGTAGCAGTGACTAAGTATGGACTGTTTTTTGTTTTTGTTAGAAATAGATGACTGAAAACGGGAAACAATAACAATCAAAATTGACATACAAAGGATAAGAAGTCCGGATGAAATTTTTCAACAGAAATTAGAATTGACTAGAAAAGTACAAAAATAAAACTTTGATTTTCAAAATAATTTACAATACACGACGCAACCCCAAAAATGACAACCACTTTTTGAGCTTAGCACGAAGACTAGAAATGCGAGATAAGAATTAGGAATGAGAAATGCAAGGATGTAAATATTGTAAAAACCGGCGGAAAGTGAAGTCCCATTTAACCGATGGAGCAGAAGCCCTGGGCAAATATTAAAAAGATGACCACTATGTATAGGTGTGTTGTGTGGGGAGGGTGACCTGCTGGACTTGCAGCTTCCCAAATAAAACTTTAGGGAAAATGAAATTACTTGAGAAGTAGTCGCCGGAATGGTTGCAGCAGGATTTGACCTTTTCCTCTCCGTGTTGGAAGTGCTTTTTAAAGCGGTTTAATTGTCCAAAATTTGAATCTGTTTGACCTGAGATGAGACGTCGAAATGCTCTGTGTGCCCCTTTCTTCCCTTCCTCGTCAGTCCCGTCTCGTTTCGCTCGTCTCACAACAGCTTCGTCCGTCTCGCCTTGTCCTTACTATGCTTCCACCAACACACCAACCCATACAACACAGTAGGCACTATTACGCAGCTGCTGCGTACAACTTCAGACGCCTTGCCTTCACTTATTACACTATTACACTTCTATTCCTAGTTTGTCCTATAGCGCTGTCACTCCAGCCAAGGACATGTTACATAACGCTACACATATTTATTGCGTCAGTGCCTCGTAACACGAAATATCCTCACTGGATAAGATTCATTCATATAAAACAAAGGAAATATTCATGGGCTTTAGAAGTAGAACTTCTATAGAATTATACAAATATTGTACACTTATAGTATTGTTAACAAATTACTATAAGTTAGTGTTATAGTCCTGTTAGTATTTATATATTTGAATATGAAACCGACTAAGTTTTTATGCCAGTTAAGAGCTGTAAAGCTCAAAAGTTGTGCTCACGTCAATAACTATTATATTTAGTATTTTTTCATATTTCTGTATAAAATAAATTATTACACTTTTGACAAAATCACGGACTACAGCAAAATGGCAAATAAATTGTTCCATTAACCATTACAGAGAAATGTACTAAATAATTGAAGTTCATCGCTGCAGTATAGTACTGACTGGAAAATGAAGCGATTATTGTCCAGTGAATTTAGGATTTTCAAAAAACTACATGAAAAGCTTTGCTTATTTATTGCTGGCTTGTACATAAGTTGTAAGTAATCATAGAACTTGACGATGACGATGCAGCCAACATTAATAGAAAGCCTGGATAACAAGGTTTGAGATCATCTTCATCACGATCACATCAACAAAGCATCGTAAGCTTCACAAATGGATGCGCATTTTGTAAAGCAGGATTAGGACAACTAATACTATTGCTCATCTTTAATCAACACATCTAACTAGATTGATTATTTAAATACCTAAAATATTATTTAAAATGATGCAATCTTTGAGTCTCAGAAGTTTCTTTACTGTAACATCCGAGGATGGAAAACTCTGAACCAATATCTAAAATTAATATATCATCATTATGATGATACTGATACTGATGAATGTACATATTTGCAAGTAAATAATTTGAGTACTTGACGCTTTATTTACAAAGTAAAAAATAAACTCAATTACAACTACATCTAAATAAACACATTTCATTGTAAGACAATGTATATATAGAATAACCAGAAGAACAAAGTTATGTATTCAAACAGTAGATACTGTAGGAGAGCAGAACAGGATAGAATAATACGTTATAGGTAATCAAGGTAATTGACCATTTTCATTGCATAAGGTAATAAGGTAAACCGAAATAACATAAAAATATCCTTCACATGGAAAAAATAGACGTAACACAGGTAGCTAGCAGAGTGAACAAAGTGTGATGGAAATCGGGAATTTATGAAAATGAACAATAATACAAGACATTAATGCAGTACATCAGCTCTCTATATGCGGTAATGGTAAATATTAGTAATTTGATCGTGACATAATACGACAATAAATTGAAAACCTTAGAACTATATTTTCAAATAAAAATTGAATTATTAACGCTGATTTTGATTCTTACGGCGAGCGTTTGCTCGTAAATCTCTTTCCCTTTCGAATTCACGCAAGTCAGTTCGTTGTAAAAATTCTTGTTTGTCAACGTACCTAAGGTAGAAATATAAAGTTAAAAATAGCATGGCTATAATATTATGATTTATTGGCTATTGGTAATCAAAGCTGCAATGTACGTATATGTACTTTAAACTTACAGAAGCGATCCAATTGGTTTCGAAAATCAAAAACTAATATTTTTTTGCTCAAATCACTAAATAGTTGACTTACCCATTTTTGCTGTTTCTGTGTAACTTAAGTTCGGCATCCATATTATTTTCTTGCTTAAACTTCTTCCAATCAACTTTTGTCTTGTATAAAGTATTAACTTTTTTATTTTTTGCAAATATTGCATTGACAACACTTTTTAAACCTTTGGAGTCTGCCCCCAAGCCAATTTCGTCAGGGTTGCTGCTGAGAAAGCAGAACCGCTTTCGTTTAGGTATGTGGGACCGATCTCGAGAATCTTTCTGGGCTTCCAAAGTTGTTTTAACTTCGCCCTGTGCTGCATCTACAGTACCTTCAGTGTTATTTTCAGTCTTTTCAACAGGCTGAGAAGATTCTTTGTTCAAAGAAGTAACTTTTACTTCCTCTTCGACTTCTATACGCTGCCCAGCAAAGTTGTACACTTTTGTAACCATCTTAGTTTCTTCACTGTACGTGCTGGACTTCCGCTTCTTTTCAGATTCAACACTACTAAGGAAGTCTACAAAGCAAACAAAATGTACTGTTGTTTTAAAAATGAAAACGACCAGCCCGTATACCACGGTTTTGCATGCGAATTTTGTATATACCGGTCTAAAAATCTTACAAAAATCTTACTAACCTGCCCACAATCTATCGGTTCTCGCCTTTTCTTTAGCTTCGTCCTCGGCCAATTTTTCTTGTGCATCGTGAACGTCGGTCACGTTGCCCGGTTTAACAGATTGCACACCACCTTCATCAATACCTTGGTTGTCTTCGTTAATGCCAGCTTTATGCTTCTTTTGTGTTTTTCTTCTCTTGGCCTTCCCTTTGCCATTTGATTCTCGTTGTTTAAATTCCGATTTCGCTTCTTCAGAACTGTCATCTTCATCTGTTTCTAAAATGGACAAAAAATGAGTTCGATGTTAAAAATCTCTAAAAGTGATTAAATAGTACATGGGAAAACTATTAGTTGTTCATTAAAACTACTTACCATTATTACCAATGTCTTGGTTCGGGTCAAAATCTACGTCATCGGAGTCAGACTCATCTGAAAATTCTTCATTCATCATTTTCACTTAATAGAATGTTTGGTTTTGATCCTTGTAGGGTCGTAGGGTTCACTACTTCTTGAGCTGCCAGACCTCCCTAAAAAATTGAAATCGTGTAATACAACTGTAAACTAACTGTTGGTTTTATGAACTTTAAGAACTGTTAGTTCAACTGTTATTAAAGTTCATCCCCTTTTTAAGGAGCTAAGGATCCGTACAGCAAACTTGCAGGTTGTACTTTTATTTTACATTTATGTGTATAAAACTTTGAGGTCTAGATAATGGTGGTTGCCGAAGAGGGCAACCAATAAAAAGGTGAAAAAATCGGCCTCTCCGGGTCAGGTATATATTATTACCTATATTTTTATATTTAGGCAGGTAGGTTATTCCCACCTTCCAAATTGTTAAAGGCCAGTCTTATCTTAAGGGACTTTAACTTTGCTTTAAAAACGGTTTGATTGAATTCGTTTAATTGAAAAAGCAATCTGCATTTGATATAAATGGTAATAAATGCCTTTGCAGTAATAACCAAAAAGAATCTTTTTTTAAATTAGTATATTTTTCTATTTTCACTATAATACCTTGTTTACATCAAAATGACAACAAAATGAACAAACAGCAACAGACTTCCTGTGCTACTGTTGGGTACGTACAGCACGTAGAGGAGTGGAATCTTTCTCCTTCTTTCCGTATTTCCGAAGTTAAGTTATAAGTTAGCCGAACAATCCAAGATTGTCCGTCATGATTGGATTTCTTCACACCATGTGGCAACGCCGCGAAGCGGCGTTGACACAGGGTGTGAAGAAATCCAATCACTAGGACAATTACGACTAAACGCGCACGTTTCGACTGCACTTTTGTTAACCTCTTAGCTACCACGTACGTCATTGTCATGGGTTTTTAATAATGTCCACCAGAGACCAAGTACATGGCATAAATGTATTTAGCAAACAGGGTTACTAAGACCAACTACATGTACGTCATGTATTCCCAAAACCATCCACCAAATACCAAACACATCAATGACATGTGTTTTAGGAAACATCCCCCAGTTACCAAGTACATCATTTTGAAATTTTCACATTTCACAATGCCACTTTTTACATATTTCATTCTGTGAAAGTCATTTTCAAAAAGTAGAAAATTATGAGCAGCTCTTCTGAATCAGGTATGGACATTTTAATAAATCTTTGGAAAAATTATAAGCAGTACATAGTTAGATACATAATTATTAATAAAACGTCTGATTGTAGGTATGTCTGTGGACAACCCATACAACGAAAATTGGAGCGACATTGATTGGGATGGCGAAGATGACATAAGCGTAGAAGAAGATCAAGATGTACCAACAGCTGCACCTACCACAACGGCAACTACAGAAAAATGGAAGAAAAACGCTACATTTCAACCCAATTGCCCAGTTTTCATTGGAAATCTGAGACTTAATCCACGTTTTAACAATAGAATGACCCCACTTAAAATATTCCAATATTTTTTGAATGAGGCCATGGTGGACGACATATTAAAAGAAACAAATCGATACGTAGAACAACGGAAAAGCACATCTACAACATTTTCATCTTGGGTGCCCTTGGAAAAGTCGGACTTTTGGAAGTTTACTGCTTTATGTTTTTTGATGGGACTTGTTAAAAAACCTACAATAACAGATTACTGGAGTCAAGACTTGTTTACCCTCACACCGTATTTTGGAGAAGTAATGCCTCGAACCAAATTTGAAAACATATTAAGAGGTCTTCACTTTGTGAACAATAGAACACAAAAATTCAACACCGATAGATTCGCCAAACTGGGATTATTCTTTGATACACTAAATGCAAATTTTTACTCCGCTGTAGAGCCAGGCGAGTATTTGTGCATAGATGAAAGCCTAATGAAGTACAAAGGTCGTCTGTCGTTTAAGCAATACGTACCACTAAAGAGAGCAAGATTTGGAATTAAGTTTTTCGTTTTGATGGATGTGAAAACTGGACTTGTAATGAGAGTACTTCCTTACCAAGGGAAAAACACAAAATTATCTTTGCCGAGGAATAGAATGGGATTTGGAGGAGCAGCCGTTTTGACGCTCTTGCAAGGATTACTGTTTAAGCACCACCGTGTCATAATTGACAATTACTTCGTAAGTCCTACACTTGCAGATGAACTGAAGTCGAAATCTACCTACATGCTTGGTACAGTCAAAGGGAATCGGAAAGGAATGCCTAAATTAACAGGCAAACTGAATAAGGGAGCTGCTGAAACGTATTCCCTAGATGGAAAGCTGCTGGAAAGATGGCAAGATCGTAGACAAGTTTTAGTTTTGAATACCTTTACTCCCCATGAAATGAAAGAAGTGGTATCGAACAATCCTAACAATACTCGCTTAAAACCAAGAAGTGTTACAATATATAACAAAATGATGGGAACTGTTGATGATGCAGACAAAATAATTAAGCCGTATGAGTCAATTAGGAAAACTAGAAAGTGGTACCGCAAAGTGTACTTTCATTGTCTGGATATAAGCATGTACAACTGCTTTAAAATATTTAAAAGACTTCAACCGGGTTCAAATCTATCATATTATGAATTTATACAATCAGTTATGGGTGAGATCATTGCTGCCTATCCGAGTGATCCGGTAAAAAAAGGACGGCCCATATTGGCAAAGAATTTGGACCAGGAAAGGTTAGTAGGGAAGCATTTTCCCGAAAAATGTACAGATGCCAATGGAAAAAGCAAGTTTTCTGACTGTGTGTATTGTCGAATGCTCAATAAGAGAAAAATGACAACATTCCAATGCTCAAACTGCAAAAAGCGTCTTTGCATAGATGGAATTGAAAATTGCTTCAAAAAATTTCATACTGATGTTACACTGCCTAATCGAAAAAGTATCATTGGAGAAAATTAGATATGTCAACTGTTAATGTTCTGAGTGCTATTGTCTTACTTTGTTATCATGATTGTTATTGTTTTGTTATAATTTGTTTTACGTTAATATCATTTCTCTGTTATCGTTGTTTTATCATTTCGGTTATTGCTGTTTTATCATTTCGGTTATTGTTGTTATCATTTCTGTTACTGTTTACATTACTATTATAAAATATGCTTTCTTTATGTTAATAATCGCAAAGCGTCCATCCATAAAAATGTGAAAATAAGAAATTAGTTTTGAAAGTAATGGAAATTAATGTGGTTTGTGGGGTACATTTTATAAATTATAAAAAAAGCGGGTGGGAGATTTTATTTTGCCCTGTTGTCTTGGATTTGAGTAATGTCATTTCTGTAGAATTACATTCACTCTGGAGATCTAAAGGGAAATTTTCCGGTGGCTAAGAGGTTAACACTGTACGTTGATGGTTTAGCTTCGTTCTCGCTTCGCTCGAACTACGCTAAACCATCAACGTACAGTGTTAACAAATAGTGCAGTGAAACATGCTGTTTAATCAACAATTATAGTGCGCGATAGTGATAATAAGTTTTAGCGAGCCAGAGGTTCACTTATGGAACCGTGTTGTCTGTCCGTATGTATGTATGTATGTATGTATGTGAACACGATAACTCTTGAAGGCATTGACCGATTTGGATAAAACCTCGGATTTGGACTCATCTCGACCTAGTTAGGAACCCTATTTAAAATGGGCGTGGTCACCCCACCCCTTTCGGAGATAACGCGCGCTCACTTTATATGCAATAAGATATAAAAATGGGGTTTTGGGTACTGAAATATCTTACACCGCTTCTAGTAGTTTGTTAGCGGGATAGTAAAAAATATTTTACACCGCTTCCACTTTGTATTGAATAAGATACTCAAATAGGGCTTTTAGGTGCAAAATATGGTTTTTGGGTGTGACCACTTTTCTGAAGCGGTATACACATTTTTTTGGGTGTCTTTTATCATATGAAGCGGTAAGCTAACTTTTTGGGTGTTTCCCACTTTATGAAGCGGTAAGCTAACTTTTTGGGTGTTTCCCACTTTATGAAGCGGTAAGCTAACTTTTTTGGTGTTTCCCACTTTATGAAGCGGTAAGCTAACTTTTTTGGTGTTTCCCACTTTATGAAGTGGTAAGCTAACTTTTTTGGTGTTTCCCACTTTATGAAGCGGTAAGCTAACTTTTTTGGTGTTTCCCACTTTATGAAGCGGTAAGCTAACTTTTTTGGTGTTTCCCACTTTATGAAGCGGTAAGCTAACTTTTTTGGTGTTTCCCACTTTATGAAGCGGTAAGCTAACTTTTTTGGTGTTTCCCACTTTATGAAGCGGTAAGCTAACTTTTTTGGTGTTTCCCACTTTATGAAGCGCTAAGCTAACTTTTTGGGTGTTCCCACTTTATGAAGCGGTAAGCTAACTTTTTTGTTGTTTCCCACTTTATGAAGCGGTAAGCTAACTTTTTTGTTGTTTTCCACTTTATGAAGCGCTAAGCTAACTTTTTTGGTGTTTTCCACTTTATGGCTCCGGATCACGTATACGTATATCAAATATACCCTCTGGCTCGCTTCATGTTACGGCTTGGCGATGTTTTTAACTTCGTGGCTAACAGCTACAAAAAGAATATGTGGAGGAAGCTATATATACGTCCTATATAGTGAAGGGCTGCTATTAATTTTGTCAACTATATTTATAGTACAGAAAATGTTTTACGAGGGAAAACACCAAATGCCTGCTAGCTTTCCGCATTATTATCTGTAAATTATCTCTAAATTATCTCTAAATTATCTCTAAATCTAGATGGGAAGCCCTAAACAAAGCTTTTCATCATGTAGGTGATACATGACTTTCAGAATAGAGCAAATTCATATTTCTAGGTTCAGTTAGAAAAAAAGTATGGACACAATCCCAGAAAGTGATAATTATTAAACCAAAATTTTTCGACATAGTTGCAAAAGCAAGAACTTTTATCTCCATTTCATATCCCAATTCCGATGTCTGATGAATCTGGTTTGTATGTCGGTGAAATGTAAATCAAACAAATTCTTTTGCAAAAAATCATCTTTTCAAATAATTTTCGGGAAATTGCTTCGATGATTATCACGTGAGTCCCACGTCTTACTCTTTACACCCTTGAGTATGCTCAACGTGTACGTGGTTTAACTGTCAGTAGTCACAGTAGTCAGTAGTGCATACAACTTGTAAAAGCTTTATTATTGACACTTTTTTAGACGCTGACTGACGATCAATCTTTGGTTGTTGACATACATCAACTTTGCAAAAGTGGCATCCGGCGCTGACGGATTAGTGGGAGTCTGAAGTCATTTTGGTCATCTTTTCGGCATCCAGCAACACAAACTAGTAAGATCAATAAAAATCTGCCAACCTCTTAAAATCCTATAAACCAAAACGCCGGTGCCGGTTGGCCTTATGTTTTATGTTAATTAAGTCTCTTTCTTTAGTATTTTGCCCATTTACGCATTTTTTAAACAGAAACTGTAAATTTTTCTTAATTCTTGTGTTTTCATAATAATGTTTAATCTATAGGTTTTCTTTAAGATACCGGTGTTTACTTCTGAAGACCACCACAATGGCTCTCAGCATACTTTCCATATTTTCGTTGGCATTTGTAGCATTTATTCAGATGTCTTCAGCTCAGCAGATTCGAGTTGAAGATCTGACAATTTTAAATGTCGATAGAACGATTGACATTTCTTCACAACTTGTTCAGGCGACTTATAAAATTAAACTGGAAAATACAAACGCATCGCCGACAAAAACTTTTCTCTTCACAATTGAGCAACAGATGAAGTCAAGACTATCTTTCTTCGGTGTGACAAAAGATTCCAAACCTTTGAAGACGACGCCGGTTTCGCTGCCTTCATTAGGAGAGGCTTTGGTATATCGGGTGGAACTTCCAGCTGATTTAACGAAATCCAAAACAATTGATTTAGAAGTGGAAACAGTATTCACCCGCTATCTTCAGCCATTCCCTGTAGAGCTGACACAAAAAGATAAGCAATTAGTCAAATTTGTGGGCAATCATTACACATTCTCTCCATACAAGGTTCTCAAGCAAACAACAAAGGTCACTCTGTCATCAAGAAACGTAGAATCCTTCACTAAACTTAAGCCTTTCTCCCAGTCTGAAAATTCCATTTCTTTCGGACCTTATGAAAATATTGCTCCCTTGACATACAGCGAGTGCATTGTTCACTACGAAAACAATAGCCCCTTTTTGACCGTGACCAAGATGGAAAGAACTATTGAAGTATCTCACTGGGGCAACATTGCTGTTGAAGAACACATTGAGATTCTTCACACTGGAGCCAAATTAAAGGTAACACCCCAGAAATAATTATTTAAAAAAGAATTAAGTGTTTCATGCTTTAAACGTTAATGGGTATGGGGAAAGGGAAAGAAAAGCTTTTTTACTACCAAACTAGGAAATTTGCTCTCCCCATGTATTAAAAGCCTGGGGGAGGAACAAAAATTTGGAAATGGGAAAAGGGAGAGTCAGAGTGGTCATTTTTGGAAGAAAATTGTTCTCGCAAAGATCGCAAATTTGCAAAGGCCCCTTTTTTCTTTCTTGATGCACAATATTAATAAAATAGAATACATGATAATAAAAAGAAGTTCAATTTCAAGGTTCTCTAAAGGTGGTTCAAGGGTGGATTAGTGGATTCAATTCAATTCGTATATTTATTGACAAATGTCAATATATGCACAACTGCCACAAAGAGTTATTATAGGACAAAGTTGACCAACAGAATCAGCAATTCCAAACACAGTTTGGTCTGCTGCTGTCCCCATAATAGGTTCTATCCGGTTGTTGGATAGTTTCTTCTGATTCATAATATATAGTGTCTTTGTGTCATTAACAGGGGTCGTTTTCAAGATTTGATTATCAACGAGAACCGAATTCTGGAATTTCTTCAATAAAAGCTTTCAAAACGATTTTGCCTGCTGCTTCCAGGGATGTATACTACCGTGATGATATTGGAAATATTTCAACATCAAACATGTATGTGAAGCATGACTCAGTTGAACTAACACTCAGACCAAGATTTCCCTTATTTGGAGGATGGAAAACAAGATACGTTATTGGCTACAATGTCCCATCCTACGAGTATTTGTTCGCAGAAGGAAGTCAATATCTTTTAAAGATGCGTCTTTTAGATCATATCTACGATACAATGGTTGTTGAAGATCTCACTGTGAAAATCATACTGCCCGAAGGAAGTAGTGACCTTAAGCTAAAAACTCCATATGGTATCAAGGAACTACCCCGCTCTTTACATTTCACTTATTTGGACGTTACTGGTAGACCGGTCATTACTCTAATAGGAAGTAATCTTGTCGAAAATCATATTCAAGATTTTGCAGTTGAATACAATTTCCCAAAGGTAGGATAAAATTTTTAAAAAGGAAAACTGGAAAACATTATGTATTCAATATTATTGAAATATCCTGAATTGTATTGCGAACGTCGTAGTAAAAAGTTTTTACTTAAAAAATTGTTTGTGTTTGCAGATTTATATGCTACGAGAGCCGTTGGTAGTGATAGCTGCCTTTCTGATCCTATTCCTAACAGTTTTGGTCTATGTTCGCCTTGACTTTTCGATTTCGTCAAATAAATCGGTCAAGAGCAGTGGAGGTAACTCTAATGTTGTCGAATCTGTTCTTCGTCGACATGCAAAAAGAGCTGCTGTATACGAAAACTTTGATTCTCATCTGGCAAAGTTGAAAAATAGTAAAGAAGTGACCACATTTCAAAACTCCCTTAAGAACATGACCTCGGAACACAAGACTGAGACCCAAGCAATCAATGATCTTGCAAACAAATACCGTAACGAATTTCCAGAGCTAGCTGACTGGTACTTCTATCCATCATATCTTAAATATATTCATATTCAATCTGACGCAGAAAAGTTGTTCGACGAACATAAGTTATAAGTTTAGCTAGGGTCTTCAATTCATGAGACACACATTAATTATTAATTCCCTTTTGTTTTGCAGTGTCAACGAATTGCAGCGGTACGATCGTGGGTTTTGGGAAGTTTATGTTGCTTACGCACAGTCGGTAGAGAAGTTTGTTCAAGGCAAACTGTCACGACCGCAATTTATTGAGCAAGACAGCCTATTTAATCGAAAGCGTGACGAAATCGTTGACAAGATCAATGGAGCTATCAAGAACTTGTAAAGAGGAGGATCATCAGTCAGCGATTGCAAGATCCGGGTCCGTATGGGGAAGTTAAAGTTTAGAAGTCCAAGTAATTAAATTAAACTTAAAATAAGCAGTTGACTGACTCACTGATTATGAGTTCAGTTTCTAGTGAACAGAAGCTATTTACTATTTGTGTCTAAATCATTGTTCTTACTACTTTTGTTTATATACCCTTACTTTATAGATGTTGTTTTTAGCAGCACCTGAATAGTTGTATTCGTGCAACTCATACTTATTTATCCACCCATAAGTCACTCTCCCGTTTTCTGTTTAAATTAAAATGTAGCAATTCTTTGTTAATTAATAAATTACTTATTATGTATCTTCTAGTTCTATTTTGCACATAAACTTCTGGCAATAATACATTACATTTACATGCTTAATTTATGTACTTCTGCGGATATTAAATGTGGGAATTCTGGTAGATGTGGTGTAGAATTGAATAATTTTCATAAAATAATAACGGGTGCACTATACAAAAACAAACAGGCATATTTATTTACGCATTAACAGTAAAGGAAATAGTTATGGCGCAGAGTTGACCAAGGGGTTACAAAAAAGTTTTTAATATTAGCAGTAGAACACAGTAAGAAAAGAAGATATGTATGGCAAATGGCACTATTGGCACTAATTTGTAATTAGCAAAAACAGTGGCGGTAGGCACTAGAGCCTCTGCCTAAACATGGGAATTTTTGTTGCGGGAAATTTAGTTGAAACTTCGATTTTGATTATTGTGTTGCACTTGTTGCTTTGATTGACCCCTCTACCCCACAACCAGGGCCACAACAACTATACCAATTATTGGACATTTATTAAAATACATGATTAAATTTAATTCGTCTTGATTAGCAATAATTCTTTTCGCCAATCGAAGCCTCACTGGATGGCAGAGTGGGTTCAAAAGTACTAAGAGATGTAGCCAAATAACCAAAATGTGTAGTTAGAAATTAAAGACTAAGTGATTTTGACCATTTTGAAAGTTTTTTTATTTTTAGTTGCGTACCTATACCAGTTAGTAATAATGAGTTCTAAATGTGATAATAATAAAGCTATAAAATACATATACGACATTCCATTTTCCGAAAGGACAGAATTAGCAAAAATTTTTGATGACCAGCAGTTGTGGCAGATTTTAGGTATTTTTAGTTAATCTTATTCGATGGCATTATTCTTAAATTATATTACACAATGTGATATGGTCTGCATACAAGAGGAAAACGAAAAATCCAACATAGACCAAAAGGGTTTCTTAATTAACGACTTTTTGATAATACCTTTTTCGCCATTTTCGCTTTCAGGAGGGACTTATATGGGATATGCTGTGGATGAGCTTAACGGATTTAGTCGGACACTTTTTACCGGGGGCTCACCCACGGAAGCACTGTTGACATCTTGGGGCAACCAAAATCATACAATTCTTGAGCTATTCATAATTCTTGCAAAATTTCAACAATATCGAGCCATGCGAATCCTTAGCAAATTTGGTAGGTATTTCAAATTATATTTCCAAACGTTGTACAGTACAACGTTCTCTATGTGCGATGCCAATCAGAGTGTTCCATTATAAGGATATCTCCCGACGTCCCGACACCTACAATCATTATAGGTTTCTTAATGTAAAGAGTGAGAGTAATGACTAATGACGTATACATGATTGTCGCGAGATATTGAAATAAGAAGCATTTCAAATGAACTTTCAAGTGTAGCCAATCCAGTATTTTGGAAGAATAATAATATACCAAAAGCGTTTGTTAATTCTTAATCCGGTTTCTCTTAAATATGATGATCCCACGCTGGTAACGATTTTGCGTCCCATTGGCCCTTATTCGTATAAGCATTTCACAATTTAAAGTTCTGCAATTAAAAAAGTGCGTTTATTTTATGCAGTTGATGAAAAGTACCATGATTACATCAAGGATAGCGTTGGTTGTAACGCCACCGCGGAGCTAAAACTGTTAGATAATAAAGTCAAGTCAGAAGATCCTAATCATGGGAACGAAGGAATTATTAAGAAAGCACAAGGTTGGACTTTAAATTTAAAATAAAAAAATATTCTATGGTTTAAAATATGGTTGAAATTCTAATGAAATTATTATTGTTTGAATAACGAATAAAGAGGTCATTAAAAACGCCGATGTTGACTTTGGAGGGAATTTGCCAAGAATAAGATATGATGAACTTCTGCTTGCCACTGATAATTGGAATCGGAGAAATATTCTTGGAAAGGGGGGCTTCGGTACAGTTTTCAAGGGACAGTGGAAACATACACATGTTGCTATCAAACGAATGGAATTGGTACTTTCTACAATTTTTACCATACTATACTAGCTGTTTTCAACGAAGCATTAATCATTTTGTCAAAACCCTGTTTACAGCGACGGAAGGATGCCTATGTGGAGAGCAACTTGAAACAAAGTCTTGGTGAACTTCGATTTTTAAATAACTACCGACACGACAATATTCTACCCTTGTACGGATTTTGTTTAGAGGGCGAACATCCATGCCTTGTTTATCAGTAATGCTGAAATTATTTTAATACTTATCAATAATTCAACTGTTTATTGCAATTGCCACTTCACAAAATAGAAAATACTCAGTTTTGCAGTTTTGATTTATTATGTCTTATATATGTCATTTTATAGATACATGCAGAATGGGTCTTTGGAAGATAGACTACTTTGCAAGGTGAACTGATTCAAATAGCAGAAGATTTACAAATGTAGTAGAGTAGTTACGTTATGTTGTGTATTGTCTAATTAAATATACACCTAAAATATATACATCTTTTAAACTTTGACGTTCTTTTTCTAGCAAATGTTTCCTCCACTTCCATGGCAGTTGCGTTACCAAATTGTCCGAAATGTTGCGTGTGGCCTTCAATTTTTGCATTCCATAGGACCGCAGCCTCTAATTCATGGCGATATTAAATCGGCTAATATTTTGCTAGATAAAAATTTTGAAGCTAAAATTGGGGATTTTGGTTTAGCAAGAGAAATGCATTCAGACTCTTCTTATGTCAAAGTTTCCCGTGTTCATGGTACAAGACCCTACCTTCCTGACGAGTATTTGAGATCAAAGAAATTGTCTACTAAAGTGGATTCCTTCAGTTTTGGTATCATGATATTCGAAGTAGCCACTGGCCTTCGTGCGTATGAAGAACACAGAACTGTCAAATTTCTTGTAAGTCATTTAAGTTTTTACACGTTCTCATTGCCTTATAGGCAGCAGCAGTAGTGTTATTGGGTGTTTGTAATTGTACTTTTAGAAAGACATGTTAGAAGAAGCGGAGAGAAATGGAGAATCTTTAAAGGATATTAAAGGTGGCTATGAAAATCAAGAGATTTATGACATATTGCTGAGGTTGGGCAAAATGTGCACCAGAAAAATTGCGAAAGAACGCCCTGATATGGTCTCCGTCTTGAAATCTTTAGAAGAGCAATTTTCTAATGGAAGTATACGTAAGCAACGTCAATTATAAAGTTAATTTTACAGTTTTAACCGATACTTGATATTTACTGCCTGACTTTTACTGTACACAATTTTAGGTACAGTTAGCTCTCAAGTCACAGGATTACCATTTTTGTTTGATACTCCTCATCAAAGTAGACCAGGATCTTTGATGATTCCTTCCTCCACAACACATCGAATGGTATGATTTTCCTTTTTGCGGGACATTTTTCTTTTTTCAATAGAGAATTGATTAATTATAACAGAATATATATTTCTACGAACAAAGTGATTTATTTTCAATAAAACATTGCTAATCGTAGAGTCCGGAAATGAGAAATTTCCATATGGGGAGCACTCCAATCCGGCGAAGTCCTCTACCGTCTCCTGTGATGCCCATTTTGCCACCTTTGGCACCCATCCAACAAAACAATTTGCAATTAAGGAACTCCAACAGTGATAATGTAAAAGTTTCTGAGGATATACCCAAAGTGGTTGAAGATTTGTCCTCTAATCAAAACATTCCCGTCGAAACCGTGATTCCACTTATTACAGAACTTGGATTGTGATAGTACTTTAAGTCAGATGCGTGACCCAGAATGTGACTTTATACTCAAAATACAAATAAATATTCGAGATTTAATAATGTGTAATACCACTTAGGTACATAAGAAATAAGTATTGTCGTAATAAATGTATACAGAAATATTTTATTCATGTAAAAGAAATCTAATTTTGTTAGACGCCCCTTTGTCGTTTCCTAAAGTTTTCAATGATTGTTATGAAATACTGATCGATTCGGTTAACATTATTAATAAAAGTCATTTTATTTGGCGTAATATTTTTATGTACATGATCACAATCACTACAATCACAATAATATGTTAATGTGGAGATAAAATACTGATAGTAAAATAATACTCTGGATTGTAAGAGTGCACATTGGGATAAGTGCACTACTACTTTCACTTGTGCTACTGCTTCTACTCTGGAAACTGTTTTTGCCTTTTTCAGCTGGAATATCATAGTCAGCTTTCGGTTCAGGAAAAGATTCATGTGCTCTGTTGTCCACTGAGTTCGTGAAGGGTTCGTCGGACTGCACATGATCATCATGCAATTCTGCAACGCATAGAAATATTTCATGTCAACTTATGATTCGCTGTTTTTGGTATTTGCAAATCTTTGTTTTGTAATCTCAACAATACTGCATTATTTTGCGAAACAAAGAACTAATATTTATTTCTATCTTCAAATTAAATATATAGCCATATAATAAACCGTTGCAAAACGGGCGTAAACAAATATCGGCATGTGTGTTTATAAATGTAAATCATCATGATTTGATTATCAGAGCATCATGGTTTGATTATCAGATCACCATGGTTTGATTATCAGATCATCATGGTTTGATTATCAGATCACCATGGTTTGATTATCAGATCATCATGGTTTGATTATCAGATCACCATGGTTTGATTATCAGATCATCATGGTTTGATTATCAGATCATCATGGTTTGATTATCAGATCATCATGGTTTGATTATCAGATCATCATGGTTTGATTATCAGATCATCATGGTTTGATTATCAGATCATCATGGTTTGATTATCAGATCATCATGGTTTGATTATCAGATCATCATGGTTTGATTATCAGATCATCATGGTTTGATTATCAGATCATCATAAGTAGCTTCCTGCGAACACATATACAAACAGACAGATCAGGTATATCAATAAAGCAGCTTCCCGAGAACACACAGACGGACAGACAGACCAGGTATATCGATAAAGTAGCTTCCCGAGAACACACAGACAGATAGATCATGCTCTAGTAGTTAGCAGAGCAAGGTAAGGTGGCGCTCTGTGGGACTTTGTATTTCTGTGACTTGTGTCATATATGCATTGCTATGTGACTTTGCAAATTTTCGAATTCTGCAGAAACTAAAAGTCCGAGGGGGCTGATTTTCAATATGGAGCAAGATATATTAATAAGTGATGTTTTAAAAAAAGATTGATCAATTTATGTGAATGCGTTCTAAAGTTATACGACCGACTCACAGACAGACAGACGGACGGACGGACAGACAGACAGCGTGACAGAGCATTCCCAGTAAATATCGTGCCGATATTTAATAAATGTAAAGGGTAATAGTGTAAATACAATAATTCCATTTATTTTACCTTTATAATATTGTCATTTATAGTACATTAAATACGTTAATAAGAAATAGGAATAGTACCAAAAAGTTGTAAATGATTTACCTTTTTTAGTTTTGGAAAGCTCAATTTTCGCAAGCTCTGCTTTTACGTCTTCAATTGCTCTTGGTGTCACTTCCAATTTCTGGGAAGAATACGATCCAATAAAACAAAATGGCGATTTATTACAAATAAAAAGTAATATTAATTTCAAATAAATGTTTTTCAAAGTCAACTTTAAAATATCCCTAAAAATTTAAGTAGATTTGTATTGAGATTTAGGCTAAGGTTGCGGTTGTGGTAAAAATAATATTTAATTCAATCTAAACCGTTAGTCAGAGTTTTTTCCGATTTAAAAATCGTTCCTTAAGATTATCTTCAATTTGTCTCCAATAATTAAGCATCGGTTATCAAACAACCACCGCTATGATACTATTAACACTTACCACACTTTTGATGTTTTGTCGGAAATGGTTAGTATTCAAGCATTAATTAAAAACATAAAAAAATCGCTATTAATAGACTGGTGATTATTTATGTGAGTACCCTGTAGGTCCAGAAGACTGGGAAAATCATATTGGTCATATTTTTGAAAAGGTCCACGTTGTCCAATGGTCGCAACTTCACATTAAATTGGAATTTGCGAACTGCTTTGAGCACTGTTCCCGTATTCTATAAACAAAGAGAACCTTAGATTGCAAAGAATAAGGGCATAGCCAAGGCAAAACAATAGCCTTGAGCTGGGCATAGCGATGATGAAAACAATTATTTTTGACCAATTGATTTTAGTTGTTATTAGAACTTTTTTGTCAAATTAAGTAAACTGGAATTCTTGGAAGCCACAAAAATAGAATGCAAAAGCTCTGATGTACAAAATTTGACTAGGAAAATAAATTTCTATACGTTTGAGTCGTTTGACCGTTCTTATTAAATTGAGGATGCCCTTGTTAGATATTTAATTGAATTCATCCCCAATATCCCCAGATTTTACTTTACCCCAGAGATAACATTAACTAGGTAAAAATGCATGAATAAATGGGGTAAATGTTTCCTCATTTTTTCTTTCCAATTATTCCCTGCAATTACACAAATGTAAATGTAAAAAAGATATTATACAATACTAAACGAAACTACCTTGCTTAAGAAAACACAACAGATGAAAACATAGGTAAATTAGGTAATTATAGTAATAATTATAAGCGTTTTATTTTAGGAAAAGTATTCCATATTCCATTCAGATTTCAGAACTTATTTTCTATTATTTTTGCACGTATACTTCATGTTTCTTCTGGAGCTAGATTTGGGGTAAATGCTTATAAACTGAAACACTGAACCTACCATTTAGAAAAATACTGGAAATTATACTTTACAATTTGATCTTACCGGCTCCACTAGGAATTCTGTTCCGTGTTTTTCTTTAGAAGGAGACAACCCTATCGTTGCATTCAAGTATTCTTCATCAGCATACAAAAAGTGGGGATATGATACCAATAACGGAGATTCTGGAACAAAAACAACATTTGCTAAGATGTATTTTACATATTTTATTATTATTTATTATTATTATTACAAATTCTCTTGTAGTTAAGAATTTTAACGAACTTTTTCAATCAATTCTATGCAAAGTTTTAGTGTTCCAGTTTTGGATAAAAGGTACTAAGGTACTAAGAATAAGAATTAAGAAATAAATGGAGATACACGGCAACTATAGTGTTGGGTTGGGTGGTCAGTCCCAGCCGATTTTGTGTCCGAATTATTGGTACGCTAAAAAATGGTTTGCCGGCTGGGTTAGGCAGTGAATAAAATGGTTAAAATTGACAAAAAGCCTAAAAATACGTAAAATGGGGTACAGTACAGTGTAACTTATTTTTTCCGTCGATGTTTTTAAAAACCAACAAAATATTTTAAAGGGTACCTCTAATTTTGGTCATTTTAACCATTTTAACCATTTTAGCCCGAATGACATGTTAATGTAAAAAATTCGCACAAAATCGAGCAATAATGACAACTATTTACAGGCTGCACTAATATGAACAAGGTAGAAAGAATTAAAAGTATAGAGGAAGCTGGAAAGCCAGCTACGCAGAAGAAATCAGCCTTGTCTGTCAGTCTGATTAAAAAAAGTTTTGCTCGTTTTCCTCATTACACTTTTTCCCAGTTAATGAAGGCTTAAATAAAGTACCTTGTTTACAACTCGCGTAATCTACGAGTCCTTTTTTGAGGCAAGTGGAGTGAGAAATGTTGGTGGGTCGAATTGGTTTTGAGCAGAAGCAGGTATTTCTTTCATCCACACTGGCACTCTCGAGTAAATCTTCTGGGAAAGAAAATCGGTAAAGAGCGACATCACTCAATTCAGTTTTTCCGTCATATTTTAGGTGGACAGAACGGCACAACTCGGGGTAGAAGATTTTCAAAGGAGCTTTCTCCGTCACTGGAGGCGAGAAAGAGTAGCCATCTGTTCCCTCTATTTTGTTGCAGTAATCCCCACCCCAGTACTCCAGTTTTGTCCGATTGTTGTAACTAAGAATGGAGCCTACGTTTGGTCCTTTGGATTTTACCAAATATTCCCCTTCCACGGTATTGTTATCCTGCTTACCAAATCAAAACAGATCTCAAAATTAAGTACATATTCGCTTTTCTTAGAAATATTTGGTAATTTTGTAATTTGCACATTAAGCAAGTGTTGCATGGTGTTCAAATGAATATAACTTGTCAGTGATGTCAGTCAAGACGTCAAGAATAGACCAGCGAAACGTTTGGTGCGGTGCGGGTGCTCAAATACCTTTTTGTAGAGAGCGAAGAGTCCGTTTGCATATTCGACAGGAACGTTGCCTTGAAGAACATCCTCGAGGATTTCGGTGTAGATGGATACATTCATGCCATGATACAATATGTTTCCAAACTGCTCATTTCGGCGAACCAAGGAATCTCCCTTTTCCAAAAGCTCGTCCACTAGAATGTTGTTAAAAGCTGTTGGAAGGTTCTTTGATGCAAGCTTGGTAGCCAAAATCTATAAATCATGCATTTAGAAAAGTTGGTGTATTTATTAGCTTTTTACATAATTCATATAATATGCTTTGTAATTACAATTAATTGTTCTCTAATCCTGAAACGATGTCAAATTTAAATATCGTCATCATAATAGTATGTGCAAGGTTAAATGTAAGTGAGTCAACGACCAACGAGGGTACGTACTTTAAGAATACGGTCAATTAGCTAAATAATATTATGCAACAGTCAAAGATAAGTCAAAATCCGACGTAGAAGATTCATAGAAAAATGACGAACTATTGTCTCAGTGATATATATTATTGTTATTATCTGCAATGTTACACATAGGGAAAAACCATAACGTTTATAATAATTAATATCAAGAAGGTAAAAATGAGTTTTAAAAAAATCTTAGCTCTCCAGGCACACTTAACAGTTTTCCCACTAAGAGTTTTACAGTTGTCGGCAATCTCGGCAACACATCACGTCACTGAGAAAATGCTGGTGCTGATAAAAAAAATATACTCACCAGCATGGGAATGTTGATTACATTAAATAGATCGGTTTCTTTTCGCTGCTCCGACAGATCTGGCATAAACTCCCAGTATTTGCTTACTTTATACTTGAGAGTGGACTCTGTGTGTATTTGAACGCCAAACTTTCGTCGTGTCTCTCTGAAATATGACATAAGGCATACAAACTAAATAATACGATTTAGAACATGAATATTTACAAAATAAGGTAGTTTCTCTCGAATGTGCATTTTCTTTGATATCTTCATAGCGAAAATGAGGTAAACATAAATTCTATGGTCTAAATTTCTCACATTACGTGTGATCAAGATTAAAGTATGCACGAGTATTTTCGCTGCGTCATAATAAATGTGATCATTTGATGGGCTACACATTTATTGAGTGTTCTAATACGTGTGCACGAAATTAATTTCATGTGTGCACCCGCACAAAATGCACGAAATGCACATTGCATAATAAAGCATGAATATAGACAAAGACCGTGGTAATTCTTATTTCGTGTATTTCATGCATTTTGTGCACTGTACACAGTTCTTTTCATATGTGCAGGTGCATTATGCATTCATACATGCAGTGCATTTTATGCATGTATGTACTGCATGCTAGTACACTGCTGATTACTCGACTTTTATTAGTCAACAATTTATGGGAACCGTAATAAAAGCGTACTTATATACTGTGGGAAAACTTCAGATTTACTTGGTCATTTATGAAAACACTCTTCTTTGATGCATTTTGCATAAAGGTACTACACAGTCCTAAGAAACATATCCATTTATTTCTTGTCTACTTAGGAAATCTGTGTTTTTGAATGCTTTCCTTAAACTGCAAGAAATGCTTAACATATTTCATGTTCGCTTGCGTCATTAGCAAGCAATGAGGAATAGATGCAATGTATTATCACTTTGTGGACGATCTTATTTATGACTCGCTATATTACATCTTATTATCCGAGTCTATTCGATTGGCACAAAGGCACAATATTATAAACGTGAATTAGATGTAACCTAGCTCTTTTCTTAGCATTTTCCATATGAAAACATCAAAAGCATTTTCTTCTAGACATTTTTGAAAATCAATTATTGTTGTTGTTTTTTTGTTTTTTTAGGTAGCAGTATTTTCTTTAGTAGTTCGCAGCAATGAAATATGCATGCAGCCTTTTTCATGTGCATTCTGCTATGCATTTCATAATAAACCTTTCTGCCTTCAATCAACTCAGAGTAACCTGATTAGTAAACTCAATTATGCTGCATGGGGTGGAGAGAAGGACTTTTAGAAAAAGACCTTCCAGAGTTTGTCACAAACTTGACCCAGTAAAGCTACTGAATTTCCTATAGCATGTAATGTATAGATAGGTACACCTAATAATTATAGGAAACACCACAGTACTTTCTCAAGACAGTTTACGAGTTTTGCATACGCCGACATTGTTGTAAAATGGTATTATTATTACCAACAAAACATGCGACTGTCATTACTAAAGAAGTCTCAATGTCTCAACCTTAAAATCTGCTGCTTTTTTCTTACATGCAATACCAAAAGTTTAGAAGACACGGCACGTATGTAATTTGCAAAATATCAATGTTCTAAATATACATAATCTTAAATATAATAATACATTTGTTTATTTTTTAATTTTTATAATAACTATTTTTATAACAAAACTGAGTCCCTGTCCCTGAATACAGTATCGTATATTATCTTAAATACTTATGACTCTATTTACATTGGGGTTGAAATGCTATTCGTTTTTTGTGACCATCTATTTTCCAAAACCAAAGCAATTACGACAGAACGTTCTCACGGAATTTCCATTTAGTAAGTGCGGATTGTGAATCAAGGAAAGAAAACTGACCTGTAAACATAGGGTCCAACTTCCTCCAAAACTGGCTTCTGACCATTTTCAACTTCTTCTGGGTTCGTTACGTTGTACATATAATATCCTATGTAGTTTTTTATGACGAATTCATCCCCTGGCTTCATGTTTATCGCAGGGACACTGTCGAAATCCTTATCATAACAAAAGTTATAAAATAAATATCCATATACAATTTTACATATAAAAGTACATTTGAGATGGCACTCTCCTTTCGTTTGAATCGTAATCGTGTCACTAAAAGACATTTGCCATATTATTTAAGGATTTCTAGGAAAACAATTTTCTTAAAGTGTTAGACATTCTGTTTAGACATTCTGGGATCTCAGGTTATTTATATGCTATTTTTTGTTCCACATGCTAGTTTGATTTTAAAATTCTTAAACTTATGGAATAAACAACATTTATTTAGATGTGCAAGTACTTACTGGTAAGAGATTAAAAGTTTGTACCATCGCTAAGAAGACATTATTACCAGTCATAAATCAAAAGACAGATTAATGAAACTTGAAACCATTATTCCAAGTGAGAAAAGTAATGCTTAATTTCCCATTTCCCACTGGGAAACAAAATACAAAATGAGATAGCAAGATGGGAATAATTTTTTCAAAGCGATGTCTCATGAAGTGGTATATAGGTATAAAATAATCCATTCCCATACTTCCCACAATATTCCGGACCCTCAGTTTGGTTGGATGAGAAAATGGGAAAAATTAATTAAAAAATATGGCATTTTAAAATTTTTCTACGCATTTATTTTTTTGTCTGCAGTCCTTCAAATAGTTAAAAAACTTGTGCACACTTCATTAAAATTCATTCAGCATTTGGTTGCAACAAATAGCTTTTTTACTGTACTTTGTGTACTGCTAAGGAAATTTCTATTAGATTTAGCACCTAGGGACATAGTGAATGTTTTCATGGTCAATGATGTAAAGCTTTATATTTTTTCCAATAGCATTCGCAGTTAATGGCAGTAGCTATGCAGCTTTTACTACCTGCTTTAAATCCTTTTTAACCAAACAACAAATTTTAATTCAATATCTGTTGGTCATCAACTTTTTATGGACAGAGATAGTAAAACTACAATACAAGGCATTGAAAAATATATTGCAATATTCCATTTGATTGTTCCTTAATAATTTCTTATCGGCCTAGATACCTGGTCAAGCCAAGACAAATAAAAATTAGTTTTATTGCTACTCACCTTTAGAAACAGGTCATAAGCATTTGTGAGGCACATGGATGTAAATAGGAACAGGTTAAAATATAGGACTGTAACACAATTAAGTGACATGGCGGCTGCTGATTTTTATCTTCTGGAAGATACAAAAGTTATGGTGAAAATATCACTCCTAAAGCGATTAGATTTCAAAATGAAGCTTAATTGCTGAACCAAAATGTAATTTCTCCGGATTACGATCCAAGCATTTTATGACAACCGTCTTCTGTTGTAGAATCTGTAGAGCAGCAAACTCTTGGCACTGCACACTTGCACAAATAATGATATAATTTTAACCATTAAAACAAACTGTTATTTTCAGAATTGCATAAAAATCCTAAAATGTAATTACCTCAACTTGAATTTCTAGCATACGCAAATTCTTTAATAAGGATGTATGCTAGAAGTAATAGTCATTGTGTTTTCCATGACATGATAGATGTACCATTCTTCATACCATGTATTATGGATGCTTGAAAATTTCTAATATCCACTTTTTATTCCTAGATGTGGCTGCTAATGTCCAAATAGGATGAAATTGTATTCCGATTCCGATTTTACTGTTGTATTTGTGGTGTAAAAGATTTTCTACCTCCAATTGATTAAAAAAAACGTTCAGTGAGAAATGCTGGTTTTGAGGAGAGTGATAATAATCAGAGAACACAGAAACACAAATATCGCACACAGTTCACAAATACTCCTAGTGTTGATGGTACGTGTCGTGTGGCGAGGTCTTAGAAGACAATTTTGATGGGCACAGGAAAATTCACTGGAAAAATCACACAACACGGCGTCTCGATTTGGTTATGTAAAGGTGGGTCAATTAATGTAAACAATGATAATACGATCCTCCTGTAAATTCACAAGCATGTGTTGGCCATTAATTATAACGTTTAACCTACATTGCGTTAATGATAGCCTTAATCTCAATATGCAAGGGTTGGTTCGAAGAATTGAGATAGGATTAGGCCGATACTAACAGGTACATGCAGTACAGCAGACAAAAGAGAATAAGTAGCTACCTAAATATAAGTATTGTCGTGACTCGTGGAGTGTTTGGGATCCTTTGAACCAAAGCAATAACTATTATCAAATGACCATGCAATTAAATTGGAAAGGTTTCCTATAAACAAATACAGAAACTGAAGAATTGGGTGAGTGGAATTCAGAATTTCAAACAATTGCTATTCAATACTGTGGTAATGGTAATGCAGATTTATAAATAGGCCAACTTGGACCTTGACTCAATTGATGATGTCTTTTAATTGAAAGTAAGAGTGTGGCTTTAAATATTCAGATCCTTAGAATACTTAGAAATGGAAATAAAATATTTAAGATGCAAAATGGAACAATACTTTGGAATTTTATAGAACGCGACTAAATTCAGATTATTTTTATCAGGAGGATTTTGATTTGGGGCTATGTAACTCATGAGTGTCCTTAATACAGTGTACATGTCTGATCCCAATTAATCTGATGTCTTTTAGTTTTATTACTTCTAAATTGAACCTGTGCATAAGAATAGTATGTTAATCACACAAAAATGCTGCTAAATCTTCCACAACATGCATATCCCTGTTACCTATATGTGTTTTACTATATTGGCAATTGGCAATTACTGAGTACTGAGGTAGGCTATGTTCCAAAAGCATTACATAATTAATGGGTCATGAAACAATTCCGTTTCGCTACACAGACATCAGGCACAGATCACAATAAAATTTAAATCTATTTATTTATACGATTTTAGTTATTACGTAACACACCTGTATACCTAAACTGTAATAATAATGACCACCAACTGAAACAAAAATATATTTCGAATTAAGCAATATTTTCAGGTAGATTACTAAACGGAATTCGAAATGGAAAAGTGATTTGCTGTGACTGTGACAAAATTGCGCTTAACTGCTGTACAATTCGCATAGCAGCAAAGTCGAACTGTGTACTAAGACTGCGGCATTAAGATAAGAAGGTACACTGTACACTATTCACAATGAACTCCACGATGTTTGATGAGTTATGTTATTAATTAGCAGTGCATATCTGTATCTTATCAAGAGTTTAGGTAATTGCCGTTTAAGTGAAATTAGCAATAATATTGTGTCTGTCTGTGAGATAATAATGTTGAAAGATAATTTACACAGCGTATCACACGAAGTTCAAGCTCTTAGTATCTGTATCAGTATTTCTCAATAATACAAAACCACATCTGCAATAAATAATTGCAGATGAGGTGTGATAAGATTGGGATTATGGGATTATGAGATTACACTGTAATAAAACATGCCATTACGAGATTCAAAGTCAAAATGTGTCAACTTTAAAAAAGAAAAATGTAAACAATCCTAAGTAGCTATCTGAACTAGTTTTTTGGAAACAATCTACTTACTATTATAAATACACCTGAGTTAACTTCAAGTAAAGCCTATAGAGCCACACTTGCGAACGTTAATACTTTACAGGAAATTACTGAAAGTGAATTCTAGCGTGAAATAAAAACGCAAAGTGTATGTAAATTATATAGCCAATTACTGTTATTCTACTCCTGCTACCGCACAGCAGCCACAAAAGTCTCACACTCTTTAACATAGCACACTAAGCACACTATTATTTATAGCATGTAATTATTATTGTTACTTACCGTAATGTGAGTCACTAAATCAAAGCTTCGAATGTATCTTGACACATGCAAAGTCTGTGTTAATAGTAAATCTATATAGGTAGTGGAACTTTTTAGAGAGACTTTGTGTAAAACTAGGGTAGAGGTTTAAATTTAGTGAAACTGACTGGTAAATGACAGAGTTCTCTGGTTTGGTCTAGAGAACATGGACTAAATGAATATGAGGAGTGACAATGGTGGTGACTGTTGGAATAGAGTGTCAAGTGGAGTTGGAAGAAAAGTAAATGAGAAAAGGAACACTAATTTTAGTAATTTGCAGAGAGTTCTCTAGCAGAACAGAGAGTAGAGGAATGTGGAACACTAACTAACAAAAGTGAGTCTCACTCTTTCTTTCATGCAGTTGAAAAACTTTGAAAGCTTCACTCGCTCTGAACAACGAACATGTCTGTAATGCGATAAACTATGCAATACATATCAAATGATGTAAAATCCAACGCAGTCTTAAATCTTATAGCACGAGTGCCCTGTAAGAATTATTAGCCCTCCTCCTCCTTAATAAAGTGGGAGAGATGCAAGCAGCCTGTCCGTCGCTGAGTGAGAGTTGATCAGATTTGCTTTTTGTCTGCCTCAGTCAGTGCATCAGGCTGCTACTCACTCTTTCCCACTCACCTCCAATCCACGTTCAAACATTTACTGCTCATTATTACGTATCTCAAAGATGCCTTTGATATTTTCATTGCATGCACCCTCAGCTCATGCATCCTTGCTCTATTATCTCTCTTTATTACCTACAAATCAACTACCTTCCAATTCTGTCTCATTTTAATCAAGATTTAGCTAGATATAGGCATTTGATAGCCATCGTTTTAATCAGCGTACATTTATCATGTGTAGACTGTTTATACAGACATGCTATACTACGTACCCAGGACTAATAACCTTTGGGGTACTTTGGCATATTTGACAAGTTTCCACAGTTTTTACATATTGGAAAATATTTTTTGAGTAATTTCGACCATAGATTGGGATCTTTATGCATTTTAGGATATGCGAGACATTTTTTCGCTTTTAGGTTTATATTTGATCTTTGGGGAATGATTATTTAGTTATGTACGTTTTACGCAATATTACTATTTGAGTTATACTTCATATGCTTTCGTCCATATTTTGATGTTCTTTGTATGTTCTACCAATTTTGTGTGCTGCATGCAGAATGCAGGTATATCCGAAATCCCAAATGTCTAAATGTATTGAGAATTTTATACTGGGTCAACAAAGGAATATTTTTGTTACTATAAATTGCTTTACTATATTTGACATTTTATAACAATCACTGTACAAGAATAAAAGTTATGGATATTTTGGTTAAATCCTCGTAAAAGGCAGTAATTAATTATTGCTGTTGTAGCACGTGTTGCTTCTTAGGGATATGTTGTATCCCCAGTCGATTTGTCCTTTTGAGATGAGAATCTTACTTAGAAATGCCCTATATATATTCTGCCGGAATATAGTAACTTTAAAAAGTTCAATTGGGGGAAATACATAAGTTATGTCGTAAATCATTTTCATTGCGTACTACTGTAGCCTCATTACCGAGGTATTATGTACCCAACTTGCTATTTAATCTCAAATGGAAATAATAATCTCCTCTCCTCATATTCATCTTTCAAGGGCGACTGAAACTATGGGAAGCTGCATGCTCCGGGTTCAAATGAATCCCAGTAGAAATATGATCGCTCATTTCCAAGTAGTCTCCAGCCACGTCATTAGCGAATAAACAAAGTCGTAGTTCCAGATGCTGTATCTGCAGACAGCTTACCAACATCATACCCGGAGGGTTTCTTTGTATAGGTAAGTATATATTCCAGCTACCGTACCATGGTATCATCTTTTAATGATTCTATCGCAGAAATCTACAATGGCAGTAACCTCTATTGGTTCTAATAACATTGAGCGAGTGTAGGGCAAATGGAAATCCGAACTTGATCTTTAGCTGAAGAAATAATCTCCCCTTCTCATGATTAATGCAACTTTTCTTGAAACATCGTATCGAGTATCACAAATGTTACTCTGAGCACATACTGGGAGGGTTCATCGATATCTGCTAGAGGTGACGTTAGTCTTGTACACATACCACGGCCTTTCTATTCAATGTAATGTGGCAGGTGGCATAAAATTCACCATGTATTGATTCTTGCTTGTTTTGACGGAAATATTACTATTACCTAAACGGCTAATACACCTTCCGACTTTTTAATCAATAGAAATCTTTAGATTTGAAGAGGAAATATTAAATAAATTTTTGTTATAAAAAACTTTTCGCATTACTGTTCAAGACCGTTCGTTCTCCATTATACATACATGCAAAAGACTAACAATAACCCACGACTGGGTTGCTGGGTCAAATTTAGGTCGGAAGGGTTCAACAGATTGATCTCAAATTTAAACCAAATCCCCCTCTGGGCATTCAGCATCACAATAGAAAAGTTTGAAGTAATTATCGCAATCGGTTCAGAAGTTAACCCACGGACAGTCAAACGAATGGACAGACAGATTGTTCAGGACATTCTTTACAGAAGCTTCTGCTTCTGTAAAGCTTAATTATTACCAATGGATTTCTTTTCTCTCCATCACTTGTTAATCTCCAAAAAAATTTACAATCGTCAACATAACATATATCTCCATTGCTATTCTTGCGGCAAAAGACTTTTGTGCTAAAAAGAGATTAATGGTTCTCTCGAAACCCTGGCTGAACCACACATGCAATTTTAATTGTGTGCACAGTGTGCAGTAACTACAATATTAATGCGTTTATTTATTTACAACCGGAGATGGAGGAGACTACTTGCGTCTCTCTTCCAATTATAAAGTTTGGCATAAACCGAAGCTTAATTCGTGTAGGGCTGCTTTCTATGCATTATAAATGATAGTTACAATTAGTGAGTACATGAGTCTACTTATATGGGTCAGTGCTAGTTGAATAAAATATCCACATCTGTCTTGTACGTGGTGTTTTCAAAGTTGACGTGAGACAATAACATTTAGAGTAGGTATAGTATGGATTTAGCAACATCTATAAGATGAAAACAATTATAACGCTTAGGCGCTTGAGGCGCTCGGTCGATACTCGCTATTGCACCCTTAACGATCTTTAAGAAATAGTGTTGGTGAGCATGTATCGAACGGTATGCAACAAGAGAGTCTTTAATCTTGACTGACTGACTGACTCACGTACTGTCTTGTCTGATCCATTGTGATAGTGTAGTGCATGTACCGATGTACCTTCACTCTCGATCTCTTGCTTTGTAAGTTCATTGCGAATTCTCTGACAAAAAGTGAATTACCTTGCCAAGGTTTACGCAACTTCATGCTATTAATTTGTTGGGCAATGCTGTACAAACAGAAATACCACGTAAAGGTGACCTGACGACTTACTGAACAGTGTTATGGCAATAAGGCATGAACTGCCTTCTCGTCTACGCCAATGCACAGAAAAGTGGCTGGATGGGTACCTATTGCTAACCCATGCTATCCATGCCCCTCTCCCAGCACCTCTCCTACCTACACAATAATATTGCATTTCTTTCTGACCTACAAATTACGTCTCCTCTAAACAAGTTTCTATGTGCAATTCGTTAACTAATCTTTTTGTTAGTAAACTTGGCCTTTGACTACTCAGCACTCTAATCGCACTCTGCCCATGTCAACATCACAATACAAAATACACACTTCTCCATCCCACTAATTCTACTTCAAGTAAACTACTCACGTCACATCAACCTAATAAAATTCGGTGCAGCCATTCTTATCGTCTCTCTCCCTTATTCATGCCTCAATCTACCAACTAATTAATTCTTACTTCTGATCTTACGTAAGTACAGTCAAGACTACTACTGCACAATGCCACAAAAAACTAGTCTCTGGGAAATCCTGGAATATAAAAAAATAGCATTTCTATTTTTTAAATTAAAGGTTTGTCTTGATACCTGTTCCATTCTTGCTTATCACTTAAAACAGAGAAAAGTGAAGAAAAATCTAATTAGATGACTTTTTGGGGGAGTTTTTGTTGGTGAGATAGTTTCGTAATAATCATGAATCATGAGTGGTACATATGTACATGTAGCACATCTCTGCATCAATAGTTCTTTGATTGTTTGGACTTTGGGTTTTTCTCAATCCATGTACCACATAGAAATTACTAACAAACCGCACTTGCCATAAGAGCCACAAATTGTTGAATCCGAATGGAACCTATAGCCAACTTAGCCAAGGTCATCATTTGACCAAACACTGCCAGTGGACGGACTCCCTACCAAAAATCATTGCAAAGAAAAGACCTTCCCATCTCTTGAATGAATTATGGATCTATTATGTTGGATCCGAGTTGGAAAAACTATTAAATAGTTTTCTCACCTTGCCAAAGGGCAGAACGAATAATGGCAATGATATTCATTCATAGTTTGTCGGGAGCAGACAATGGAAGAGAAACAAAATCCGAGATTGCATATATCAGAAAGAGCTGTTAACTGGTGTATATATATTAAGTATGTATATTAAGCTACTGTAGACTGACTAAGCCCAAATGTTATCTTTCTGTACAAAGAAATGAAGACTTCAGAATTTGTCAATTTGATTTTCCAGTTGTAGCAGTTTTTGACAGAACACTTACCAGGGAATGGAAGCAAACACAAGAAAAGTTTGGCAGAATAGGTTTGTTTTTACTTAATCTAGAAATATATGAACTAACGATAAGATTAGAAAATCCAACATTCCTTCAATAAATATTTATATCGAATCTTGGGGTAAACATGAATCAAAATGACATGCGTTTCAGAAACCAGACATAGCCTTTCAAAATCTCTTTGTTTAACAAAAACCATGAAAAATGGTACAGAACAGATGTAGCAATTACCATTCTTTGCAAAGCGGGTGAAAAAATCAGAGGGGTGTTATCGGGGTGAAAATTGAGGATGGCGTGAGTTTGAGGGATGTTGTAAGGTGGATAGCTGATGTCTATTAGGTTGACTAATTTCCCACAGTCAGGCAACAGGAAACGAAGTTTTTTGCAACGCAATTAGGTGCATGTTTACTGAATGCGGCTGTTGTTGTGCCAAGATTAAATAAAAAACCACGATAGTCAGGCTCTTTTGATTAGAAAAAGTTTCGGCACTTTTCCACTGTTTTCTTAGGAACCCTTGGAAGCTCTGCGGAGCTCAGGATTGGATAATCTTAATCACGAACTGCTCACGAATGTCTTTCATTTTACTTTTTACCAAAACCAATAATGCACACACAACACGGTTTTACCAGAGTCTGCACTACATAAAGACCATCAATTGCTATCTTTCTGTATACCAACAACATTTGATTTCTATTTCCGTAATTTATTTACTTGCGTGATGCTAACAATCGATGCAGTTCATTTGTAATGACAACAGCAAAGTGATGTAAGACAAAAAATGTAATTTGTGTGCTGTCAATATTAAATAGGATTTATGATGTTTTTTAAAGATTCACAACACAATTTACCATTGTTCGTATGTTTGCTTTAGTTAAAAAATTGACTAAATATCTTCTGGCAAATTACCTATTTATAAAACTACAAGTAAAAAGTTGTACTATAACATTGAGTTTATTGAGTAGGTTGAGGAAGTTTGTACTTGAGATTAATATTTGGTAATACTTAAGATTCTCGGTAAGAGTTGATAAGTAGCTAGACAGTAATCAAAATCCCAATCAGAGTGAGCGAATGATGAGATAGCGCAAAGTGTAAAAATACCATTTTCAATCTTCTCATTAGAATACAATAGTAAAAAGATGGTTAATTGCCTTGCCTGAAGGTCATTCTTCGCGTTAAAGTTCTTCTTGAAACCAATTTAAAATTGAGCAACACAATAAAAATAAGTACAATTGTTTTAACCAATAGTAATTTCATGAAAAGCTGTAAGGTAGTATACATGTCACCGCCTCTGAGAGAACCCAACCTGTGAGGGAACATCTTTTGAATTTTTATGTAAATAAATTTGCTCCTTGTTGAGGAAATGAAAATTGCTGCACAGTATTTCATCCTCACAGCTGCTGCAGGCAAATAGTTACTATACTAATGAATAGCATCCAAAGGGAGCTCATTTATTGGGATATAAATTGAATAAATTCAATGATGCTCTCACATAGGCTTGGTTCTCTCAGAGGCGGTGACATATATATGTCGGCGTTCAGAGGACGACAAAGCTGGTGGACTAATGAAGTAACCAGAGGACGATGGATGAGTTGCGTAACAAATTGTAGTTGTCAGCATTTGAATTTATTTATTTCTAATGTCATGCTATATGTGCTATGTATTTTGAATTCACATAAAACCATTATTAGATACTTAATTTAACCACTTTAATTGAGCATTAAGAAATGGTCTTATAAAGACAATCATCCTGCTAAGCTTCCGTCTCAACGCTGGCATATGCGCTACTTTATAATATTATTCTAGCGTGCAATGCAGATAATTGTGCTGACAGTTGATCATTTTATTCGTTTTGATAAGACAGAAAGTGACCATATTTGCTATTAATCACGGATCTCCGCAATAAACCAAGTATATTTCTTAAACATTAGAGCCGGTTCTCGCAAAATCATGCTCAAATAAATTGTGAAAATGACATGGTGCAATAACAAAACATTATTATTCATTAAGGCTTTTGCCAACAACAACCATTAATATTATAATGAGTCAACCTGCGTGAATTCATCACACGGTTTAAGATAATTTAAGCTTCATAACTGTTATCTTGCCTTACTTTTTACTTTTCCAAAACTTCTTGCTCTTGTTATCCTGTTTGTTCATTTTAGCTATCTGCTTTTCTTGCATAAGGCGTTCTTTTTCCTCGTCAGAGTTCAAATCTCGAGTAACATTCATAGCAGTTGTAGTAGCGTCCCTGGGCATGGACACCAAGCGACGAGCGTCCGTTGCTCGTACACCTTCAGACGCTGCGCCGAAGTTCACCATTAAATAGCGGTCTCCTGTAAAATACAACCAATTATACTATGAGAACTATGAATACTTCAGTTTGAACTATTGGCAAAACTCAGTGGCAAATGACAGGTAAAAATAACAAGTCTGCTGGAACAGAAAAGTGCACGACCTGCACGAGCATAATAATAATAATAATAATACATGCAAATATTTAAAACGGGGAGTAAACAACATATATGCTGAGTTTTAATATAAAGATAGGTTTAAAGAATTTACCAACGTAAGGGGGATCCTCAAAAATATCGGTGACATAAGGTGGATACTCAGTTCTCTTATACGGAATGTGGTGTTCCAAATCAAAAGCCAACTCGGAAGCTATAGGATCGCTGTTACACGTCACAGCTGCAAGAACAATACCATCCCGTCTGTACAATGCACAAAATTTCATTTCTGAAGGTTTTCCGAATATTATCACTTCATTGTGGTTTTGCCCGTTTCCTGTACAGCAAGAATATTTTTTAAAAGATGTGTATGCCAAAAAGTGCTATTATCTCTGAATATAATATCATTTCCAAAGCTAAATTAGCAACACAATTTTGAAAAGAACTCTTTGCGGTAATAAACTATATAGGTTGACAAAGACGGACCACAACATCGTATGGTTTCCCCCCAAACAGTGGTCCAATGAAATGGAACTGAGCTAAGAACAGGCGTTTTTATACCAAGCATATTGAGTGCAGCAGCTCTACCATGTTTACAAGCTATGCTCCACTGAGCAAGTGAAGCGTGTCCCGACACAGAAATCAAAGATGGAAAGGTCGTCACATCTCCAGCGGCAAATACATTCGCAGCAGTTGTTTTCAGATACTAAAAATATAGGTACAGTTAATATCCTGCCCTGCCTTCAAAAAAATATTTTCAATTGCTTGCTTAGCAGATGCATAGTAATATTTTAAAATTATGAATTGGTAACGAAAGCCCTTTGGAAATCTAGTTACGAAAATAAAGGCTCACCCTTCCAACAGGAATGGTCTTGTTGGTCTGAATTAAAGCCAAGCCAGTGTCTTCAAGGAACTCCGTATTACCGACACCTCCTTCTGCAATTATGACCAAGTCACACGGGTAAACTTTGTTACCTCTTGTTTGCACTGCAGTGACCTCTCGCTTGGAGTTCCCTTGAAAGCACTGCACTTCATCGACCATTTTGAACTGAACTCTTTTGCTCCTCGCCATGAAATTCATAAGGAGGGCTGTACCAACCGCACGACCGTACACCAAACCGTAGGGCCACTTCCCTCTGCAAATTACTACGACACTGGATGCCAATTCATCGAGACTGGACGCCATTTCCATTGCTATGAAAGATGAACCTAAGATAACAATTCTCTTTCCAAGAGATTTTAGGCGAATACGCTGAGCGTCTTTCAACGAGTAAATTGTGAATATGTTATCAAGGTCTGCACCATCCACGTCATAAACACGGGGTCTGCAAAAGTTATTCAAATATGAAGCAATGTTTTAAGGAATTTCTTTTTGTAATCATTTAGATGATTTTAGTAGTTGCATTTGCAATTTGCATGTGGCAATTCTCGAGGTTAACATTCGTACCTATAATATGACTTACTTTATTCCTGTGGCAATCAATAACTGAGAATATCTCATTTCTGCCTTTAAATGCGAGATTTTTAATTTTTGTTCTTCAAAATTAATCTTTTCGACTGCACTGTTTGTTATTACATGAATATCGTATTCCTGAAATCAAAATGAAAAGGCCAATGGACAACTGACGTTATTTTTTATAGAAATCTGCAGTTTTAATAATTGTTACATCGAAAAGTGGCTTTCAAAAGAGGATTTCGCAATAGTTGTAGGTCGTAATACTTTGTAAAAGTCTTCGTCTCTCAACTTTATATCAGCCCAATGAGAGGTCAAGTCTTTTGATAATTTTGTTCGATCGTAAGGATGAAACCAATCACTAGTGAGCATAAGGACTCGTCCTTCGAATTTTTGCTGTCGCAATGTTATTGCACAAGTAAAACCTGCAGCTCCTACGCATAAACTTAACCATGAAATCATTTCTTGTTTTAGTCAACGGAATATTTTAAATGCTTATACTTCTTTGGCAGATTGGCAGTAGTAGAGAGAAGAGAAAGTACTTATAATTTTAAGCAATTTCAATTTTTTTCTAAAATAAAAAGTATCTTGGGACTGGGATAATTTTCTGCTGCTGAGAACATGATAACACTTAAACCTATTTAAAAGTATGAGCCTAAGTTAACTAGTTTCTACGTACCACTTCCAATGATGACGATAGTTTGGAGTGCAGGAATCTGTGCAATTTTTCCAATTTTTATTTTGGTATCATGAAGTTCGTTGGAGGCTGCTTGTTGAGATCTCTTACCTAGCGGACGTAAGACACTGGTGACCTCTAAATCGCTTTTACGAACTTCAATATACAGCCCACCCAGTTTGTGTCTGTTAATTTTAAATGTAGGAATGCATTCTATTCCAGGAAAGTCTTCTATATCTCCTGTGATCATTTGTAATTGTAATTATTAAAATCATCATATATGCACTCCATCAATTGTTTCTCTAAACGCAACTTGGGGTTTCATCCGATGAAAGAAAATTATATTCAAAAAGAAATAAAATGAATAATGGTCTTCAAGGTTTGTCTGTTTCGATGAGGAACCTTCAGTGTGCCATTTGCCAACGAATTACAAAGTACATACCGGTGGTTGCATCGAAACACGCTCCATGCCAAGGACAACGGACTTTTCCATGTCGAAACGCACCCAGTGCCAAAGGAGCTCCATTATGTGGACATGTTGCTCCGAAGGCATAAAACTTGTGGTGGAATCTAGCCACAACGACCCTTTGACCCATGTTTGGAACTTCCACTTCTTTCATTCTAACAATAACAATGCAAAATGAAATATCGCACCGTTCCATCAAATGTAGACAGGACAATGGATTGCATGGCCATGGAGAATCCATGCTACAGCTATCCTATGCTCTGCAATTATTTGAATAAATGTACTTACTCATTGTGAAATATTTCATGTTCATTCGCGACGTGGTGGCCCACTGGAAACAAAGTTAGTTCATGAGCAACCACATATAACACATCAACCTTTTCCATTCAAGCTAATTATTTTATTTCTGCTGTTTAATAATTCTCACCGATTTCTTCCTTTCCACACTTACAGCACCCAGAACCCATATCAATATGTTACTAAAATCTCAATTGTTGCAAATACGAAGAATAGTCTGGCTGCATCACGGATTTCAACTTTCTTATAATACTTACTTACGAAATTATAAAAGGCAGTAGGTACTAATTTAATTTTTATCAATACTGTGGGCATTGTCATGGTAAGCCAAGTCATCTTAATAACTTCGATATGCAGCACTGTGAAATTAGGTGAAGGCATGCTTTATGGATTCGTCATTTCTTATGAAATGACAATGCTGTTAGAATTCGAGTCAACATAATGCGTTATTAGTGAGGGGGCACATAACTCAGGAATACTTTGAAATTCTTCGCTGAAACTTTCAGTGGATCCAGAGAGTAAATGTAAGTTCCATTTAAAAACGGCTTAAAAGGGGCCCTTTCTGTCCAATGGCCTCCGAATAAAAAATTAAAACCTTAAAAATTAGTACATTAAACTACCTTGTGAATGGTGTTAAAAGTTTTATTGTTTTCGTTTTACTTGCGATACTGTGTTTATATGCGTTTTGCAATGGTTTATTTTGATCTAATTATGGAAGTTGTTTTTCGAAGGAAGTGCATTGTGCCTGAAGTTATTTCATATTTAGAGTTGGTGAAATTGAAATACGGAAATAGCATGTGTTTGTTTGTTGATAAACATCAAAAACTTTATTCAAGTATTTTCATTGTTTCTACCAGAATACAGATGAAATAATTTAAGGACCTCGTTTCGTAATACATATAAATTTTGCCATTCGTTGAAATGTTCACAGTCGGTCGAATAAATGTTAACTTGGTCCAGTTTAGATTGCAATTAACTAACTAATACAGTCTACAAACCTAAACTGTATTAACAATTACATTAAGTCACAAAGTCACAACAATAACGTCGCAAAAAGGAGTTGGGGTTAATCGCTTTGTCTACCATCCAATAAAAAAATATTAATACATACTTATCAGCTCAAGGAGGAGCATTAACAGATTTAACCCCCATAGGGCGTCGGAACACAAAACCACATAGAAATAAACCTAATGCTCGCATCGCCCCTTACTCCAAAGGGGGCACCGTATCGTGTATCATACAGTATCCAAACGCTTATTGTTTCCTAAGGGGTTGTTTCTAATTCTGCCAGTGACATATATATGCACACATTAATGATATAGTTAAATCATACTGACAACACTACACAGTATACTGTATTGTATAATTCTAAGGATCAATACCGTGGCGGGAGAGGGATTTGTCGAATTGTTCCAAACTGTTTCTATCCGCAAACAAATTCTAATTCTAATTAACGCTTGTGCACCTAAACCTATGCATTAAATTACTGCTTTGGTAAAATGCGTTGTAAATTTAATTATAAGTGCTCAAAGCTCTTCTCTCCCCTGCTGACTCAATAAAAGCATAACAAAACACCCCCTGCGATTCACTAGACTCTCCTCAATTATCCACCATATTATAATAATAAATAATTACACATTCAAGTAATTAACACTGGCATGCAAAGCATATCTCACATGTCGCAATTAAATTATCTGATGCAGAATCTAGACCTAATAGTTGCTATCTAGTCTTTTCTGCAGAAGGAACCCTTTGTTCTGCATTGATGAGGTGAGCGGTGACCGTGAACCCGAAACTCTAAAGTGATATCTGCGATCTAAATTGCAATAAGCAAAATTCTCAACTGCAGACATTTGAAATGGTAATGCCAGAATGTGGTTTTAGGTTATATGGAAATTTTGGAAATACTCGGAGATATTGAAGTAGCGTGGATTTATGTGTTAAGTGCTTCTGCCAAAACCTGAATAATCGTCTTTTACTATTGATTATGTTCCATGTGATGAAATTGAAAAGCACAAAGTAAAATTTCCTAATACCTAACCGATGATGTTCAGGTGGAGGTATAATTTATACCTTTGCGGAATATTATTGATATACGGAACTGCACAAAAAGACGGGATAAAATGAAAGGGAGCTGCTGCAGCAATGATATGTTACCACCGTGCAACTCCTTTTGAAATGTCAAATATGATAAATATGGGTCGGAAGATTTTATTTACTGGTTCCTGGTTTTGTTGTGCAAAAGTTATGTTGCTGTATTCGGTACCATTCAAATACTACAGTATAGGAAAGAATGGAACAGTATTTCAACCGCCTGCTCAGGGCAAATGTACCGGGTCAGGCTGCAATCCAGAATTGATCAGAAATAATACAATGTACACTGACAATGGAAGCTGAAATACATTTTTGATAGCGACGACAGTTACCAGCACCAAAATACCAAAAGTGATGGTCTGATCTCGTAGAAAGATACTTCTTCCCACGGGAAATATTATACGAGAAGTTATATTAGAGTTGTTTTACTAATTGTTCATTAATACTTCGGTGTTTGATGTTGCCGTTGTGGATTACATCATTTGGCAGTCTGCAGGGCCTCCAGAAGCGTCGCGGACTTGCTGCTTAGCTTTCTTACTGGAGCGACGAATGAGACTGCGACTTCTGGGTTTGCTGCGGTTGAAAGCGCTGTCTTCGGTGAGAAACTGCTGGTAGGCGGAGGGGCTGTTAGGAGGCCCCTTCGTAGGAGTCCCTTGGCGACTCGAAGTGGGCGTGGACGAGGAGGGCGGGGTCACGAGCGAATTGGATCGATTGTTGGGAGCGGGGGACTTGGACCCTGCGTGGGCACTCGAGCGACGCTTCAATCCACTCGCGTCTTCACTCGGGATCGGCAGCTTTGACAAACTCAGAAAACTGCGGAAAACATCTTTTATGTTAATGTCTTCTTTCGCTGAGCACTCCATCGCCTTCCCTCTGCATACAAATGCACAACAAATCCGTTAATAAAATTAAACTGCTCCACCTCTCTGCATTTCAATCACTTCCTCCAATAACTTAATTATATAAATGCGTTCATTTCTGTATTTCTGCTCAGAAACAATGATTAAAATCTACCAGGGACTTTTCCAAAATAAACTAATTCTGAGAAGACCGTATTAAACTGAGAATACAGAATATTTCACATATTCCAACACACTCCTACTTCTGAATTTAATGCATCATCCTACTAGATTTTCATTTCTTACTAATTTCTTCTGACTGCTGAGGGAAAATCCTGAAATAACGAATTTTTGAGAAAGATTTCCTTGATTTTTTTCAGGTGCTTTCCGAAATGAATATTTACATCTTATTTCGGTAGTTTTTTTAATTTCCTATAAAACAGAATTCATTAAAGCGCAAAAATGAATTGCTTTATAATATTTCATCAAGGCATTATGACCAAACATGTTATAAGAAGTGACAAATTGTGACAGTGACAAATTCGTGTATTACAAGTATTAATGTACTAGCATCTGGTATCTGGTCACCTTTCTATATATAGAAGGCTGTTACGAAGTAAAATTGAGGACACCATTCCCAACTAAAATCATATCCTACGCATTAACAAAACCACAAAGGAAAACAAAAGCAAGATGAGATTTCAATAGAGTTTGACATGTTTTCGTGCAATTGTGCTAAAAAGCCTTCGGGAATGAGTTGTATGAAATCCAGGTTTAGAGTTTCATGAAAATCCATACAAATACTTTCATTTCATAACAAGTAGCAAGTTTCGATTTAAAATTTTCCAGCTCTTTTGTTAGAGTCTACTATATGCATTTATATAATGTGACATGCTTTATGACTGTTACTGTTAGAGTACTAGTATAGTTTTAATTATGTTTCGTTGTTTCAAAGCAATGTTATGTCCTTTGTACCAATTGTACCTAGTATGACCACAATACAAGAATTAATGACTTGGACTTCGAAGAGAGAACCCAAAGCAATAATTATTTCCTAGCAGAGGTCATTGACAATTCATAAGCACCGAGTTTCATGTTCATGTACAGATTGCTCTGTGTAGATTCAATTGTGAGTTCTCCGGATAGCATTACCCCGTTTTCCTTTTCTACTCTAGGTAATTGTTTGCTTGTAACTATAAAATAGAGTAAATTGATGTTAGCGCCTTACCTTAAATCAGACCATCGAGTCTCTAGCCAGTGTTCCACTTCCACAGAGCGAATTTCCCTGACTGCATCGGTGACATCAATTTTATTTCCAGCCACGACAATGGGAATATCCTGAAAGTCTGCTCGCTGTTCCCGAATTTCTTCAAAGAAGCCCTTGATGAGATCGAAGGTTGATGCGGAGGTAACATCGTAAACAATGAGGAAGGCGTGCGCAGTGGCAATGGAGAGTCTGCGCATGGCGGGAAATTGCAGTTCACCTGCCGTATCCAAAATATCTACCTTGAGGGTTATAGGACCGAAGTCATATTCCTGGTTGTACAAATCTTCCACTGTAGGTTTATATTTCTCGGAGAAAGTGTTGAACAAGAACCGTTTGACTATAGCACTCTTCCCCACTCCGGGTCCCCCTAGTGTTACTAACCGAATTCTTTCGTAATCACCCATTTCTATTTGCTTTCACGAATAATTCAGTAAAACACCAAAAGAACTGATGGCGAATATTAAAAGTCGATGAATTCGATGAGTCAAGAACAAGGGTCTTAGTATTTGCAGCAAGAATAATAATTTTTGAGCCACACGTTTCGGTCTTTTAGAATTTGGAATAAAACATCCGTTTTCATCTTCTTCCAGATAAGTACGTGGGATTAGGATCTGGAATTCCTCCGTACGAAGGGAATAGGAATAGTTTGCTGATAGTTGGAGGAAGGGGCTACATACTGCCACAATAGTAGTTACTTCAGTGCAATATCATGAACCACACACACGACACATCGAGGAAAGGCTGATAGCGAGAGACGAAGATAAAATGACGCAAGCAGGACAGAAGCAGAGCTGGCGAAACTAACATTTAGGAAAGATACCACGTAAGTCTGCGGGATACATTTTAAGTTTCCAAGTTTATGAAAGGGGAATGGTGAAAGCAAGTTGTCGTGCGACCTACTTTTGTTCATGTATCTGTTCTCTAGTAATGAATACTCTATTTAGATCTCCGCAGCACCCAACTGACCATATCGTCAGACTTTGCAACAGCTGCATTCATAAACAACAAGAGCATCCGGCACATTGTCTTGTTTTGCGGTTCAATCAACACAGTCCGCAATCCACAATGAACACGAACAAGTACTTTTGATATTAGTTCTTTTGTCACTTTGACGCTTCCTTCCACAATTCCACACACGGCCTTTCTTCCCAACTATTCTCTTTCTTCTGCATGCGGCTCTCCACAGTTGTGTGACACCTGTTCACACCACTAGTACACCAGACACCACTAATTAAAGTTTTACTGATAATTTCCAAGACTTTTGCGGTGGGGAACACCAGAGCTCATTCAACAGTACCGCAGACCAATCAAAATTTCAACAGGCTACCGCAGATCCCTCGCGAATCTTACTGTCCTCCGTGTTCCTTCACTCTTTCAGCTTCCCTTAAATTTTGAAATAGATTACAAATAGAAATAGTTTCCTCTCAATAATGCATAGACATCCTGGAATGAATTCACACTGTTTTGCTAGGGATAACCGCTTTTTAAGCTCCACAGGATTCCGCTCCCATTTTCTTTCAATAAATAAACAATGGAGGATTTGTGAAAACAGTAAAAATACCTTGGAGGGTAAAAGTCTTACTTTCATGCAATATCAATGAAAATAGAATTAAACATGTCCAGGGGTTTCAAGACTGCTGAAAACCTATTTCGAGCAAACGACAATATGTTTCCACCTCTAAATATTTAAGTAACGTTGAAAATAAATTTTCCGGTCACCGACCATTTAATGTAGAAATTCTATTTGGTCGTGTACTAACCTTTCTGGTAAAGATGGTATAACCATAACCAGAACCATAGCACTTTCTCAGAGTAATATAATTATAGAAACCCCTGGGGCAGGCATTTCCTCACAATATTCTATTTGTGTACAGTGCATGGATCTCTACTACGCTCTATAATACTGCTGTACGTAAATAGAATCAACCGATATGTCAACGAGAGCAGATTTATGCTTAAAGCTATTATAGTAATGAATAGTGTAAGTAACTAGATGAAAAATGTTGAAGTATAGAATGCCTGTAACCTTAGCGGAGAACAATACTCTTCTGCTTGGAATTGCTGCCCCCGCGTACGGAATTTGAGAGAGTGTCTAATTTATGTGTAATAGCATTAGTTGTGCTTATGATAGAAAAGTCAGAGTCGATTTGTAAGTTGACATGAGGTACACGCCAGAAGTCAAAAGTTATTAGGACTCTTCACAAGGCTACTTTAAATGGTTTGATTGAGTGCTAAGGAGTGGGTGATACGGGAAAGGCAGTGAAAGGGTCTATTGACATGACAGGATAACAAGAGTTGTCGAATGTGTAGCAGGTCAATTGAAAGTCAAGTGGAGTGTTTGTTCGTTTTGTATGTAAAGTACTTATTTATATGTAAAGTGGAAGGGGGATTGGAAGTGAAGAGAAACATTTGTCTCCGGTCGTTGGTTTGGTGTGATTTATTAGTGTGGGATGACAGACGTAATTTATGATATGTCATGTGGCGGAGGGAGTTGTGAAGGAAGAGGAAACCAGAAGAAGGAAGTCCTTTCTTCCAGGCTCCTGTTTCCCGTCAACCCTTTCAAATTGACTAATGAACGGGAATTATATCAAAGCTAAAAGCTGTGGAGTGAATGGAGGAAATTAAATAAAAGGAAAAGTCGAACCTCTTTTCTCTCTAGAACAAATCTCTAATGTTCCCAGTCGAGTCGCAACAGACAGCGATATGCGTCTCTTCTCTCGCTCTCACGGAATCTACTTACTTCTGTCATTCCCTACCTCCAGCACTGCATTACCTCCGATATCCTCTCTCCAAACCTGGATAGACTTCCAACAATCCAGTTTCTACTTTCAGATATTCTAGAGCAAAGACCTTGAAAATGAATCGATTTCACTCGCTAAAAGCGTGTGCCTCCTCAATTTACAATCTATCTCCTCAATTTCAACACGCAAATTCTACAGAGATGTTTATTCAAATCCTCCAACTACATCATAACCACTCTTTCAGTCCCTTTCAGCTTAGAAATCATTCAATTCACTCAAATAGGTCACTCAAATTGAAAAACAAAAAATATCCAACGCAATAGAACCACAACTCCACTTATCCACATTTCAAATACCACTTCATCAAATCACTACTCAGTTTCTCCTAAATTGACAATCGATAACCCAGTTCCTACCGAGAGGTTGTCAGTCGTTGAATAAGCTGCTCTGAACCAAAACTCCCACAGAAAGTCCTAATGCTAACCCAAGGTGGATGTGATAGTGGCAAGGAATCTGCTTTGCTATTCAGGTGTGGGCAGAGATTCCTCGAAATGAAATCCGGATGTCACAAGCTTCAGCAAATATTTTAGCACAGATTAGTATTTCCTAGTTCATTATTCTGTCAGGGCTGAGTACTCTAAGCTACAACTCGGATTCATTTTTGTTTTCCAACATCAATCTCTCAACTCCCACTTCTGTTAATGCAGTCTGGCATCGATTTCTACTGACGCTTCGGGGAAACCAAATGAACCGTATAATTATCGTCTAGTGGGTCTTCTATAACTTTAGTGTTTCCGATATACGCTAAAAATATAAAATATTAATTTATTAACTGTGTATCATCACAATTCTAATAATGAGACTGCTCTTATGCATTTGGGGTGTTTCAATAGTTCAACGTGGCTTTTCAATCAACAAAATGAAACCAGCTATGGACATATTTTGTGCTTCCTCTACTCCACTTCATTACCCAGTTCACTGCATGCACTGCACTGTTCAATGCATGAATTTGTTCCTGGGGTCCAAATGGCTATAAGAATTTGAAAATAGGAACAATCGGTCATATCAAGGTCAATAAATAATATAACAATTAGTTTAATCTTAGTATTGCCACGCTTTTGAAAAATTGCAAACTAATCTTACACGATCAGTACTTTTTCAGTTAACGCAACAATGATTATAAGGGTTAGAATGTAAAGTCACTGGAATATTAATTTGAAAATGGAAATCTTCCACTTACGAGGGTTGCTAGTTTGTTTGAAGCCCCAGCAGTAACGACTGAAACACTTACGCGTGAGAAACACTCAATCAGTCAGATCTAAAGCTTTCTCACTTGAAATCTAGCATGAATCAAGCATGCACTTTACATATTTTACACAACTGCAGAACGTAGTTTAGACGGTTTGGGTTCGGGAAATATTATGTTGCATGAACAGAAAATCGCTTAGCAATGGCATCACTTACCATAGCAAGAATCCATGCTGAGGATAGAATTTTGTCTACGGTTGCGGAAAACGATCTGACTTGTGAGATAAATCGTACACCTCCTATTACAACCTTCATATTTCATTCGATGCACACACATCTTCTAAATAATTTAAGATCGAGGATTTGCCTGTTTTGCTCAAATAATAAACTTATTTTGTAAGTTTTGAATCTTTTCCTTTTTCTGTAAATATTTTTTTCCTCTGGATCCTAAAATGTAAATAAATTGGAGTTGGAGGAGACTTTGAAAGTTGCCAAGTATTACGTATGTTTTAATGAGTTATTAATAACAGAGAATGTGAATTGAATGATGCATAATTCCGAGATGAACTATTATTAAAATTAATCCTAGAAAGTGAACATTCTGCAATTATTTATATTTGAAACTACTTTGAAAGAAACTAGCTAAATATTGAGTACTATTTTAATACGGAGAAAGTGGCTGGTACCTCTATATGGGTTTGTTGGGTACTTTTAGTGGAATAATGACGCTATATGTACTTTCACTTAGAGCTTTCACTCATCGTCGACTGGATATTGTAGCACCTCTACTTATCTTCGGAATTAAGAACCTTTGAAAGCCTTGTTTGAACAAGTTTTCCTCTGTGTGCTTTCTCCGAGTGTTCAAACAAGATATTTCCACCACTATTGATATGTAATATGTATTTACACTGTAAAGAGTAGTGCTTGCATAATAAAATGTAACTGAAACTATAATTCATGCGCCAAGTAAGTATGCAATAGACCTCGCTAATTCTGCCATAAGTCTATGTACACCCGAGTATAATAGCTACTGCTTCCTAATTACATATCACCATCACCATGATTATCTTCCACTACTCTATTTCACTCCTGGGATATAAAAATTGTGGTTCTGTTCCGAGTCAAAAAGAATTATTCATAAAGCCAAGACATTTTAGAGCTGCTATGCACTTGGGGCAAAGAAACCTTTTGGAAGTAATCAAGTACTAGTATAATATAGACTTGATAAAGTTCACCTACCCACCAGAAAGGAAAACAAACATATTTGCTTCTGCTGACTTGGAATGCTGCTTGGTACGAGTCGACCCATTTTAAAAGTAACCTTTAACTATTTAATATGTGCTTGAGCGGTTTGGGAGTGTTTAAAACTGATATTGCATGAAAGTTGGTTATAAAATGTGGGAGAGGATTGTTTGGCGACGTAATTGAGCTGAAAATATCAGTTTGTTGAGCATTTGTATTGTAACTAAGTTTGAAAAGTTGGTTTGAGAAAGTAAACGTACCAACCTGTGGCCAGCAACATTTTCTCTTGGGTAGCAATGTAATGGCTTCTCCTCAATAGACTTCTGTACAATAGAAACTTGGAAAGTTGTTGATATTGCAAAAGAGCGAAATTCCTTGGGATTTCTTTGACGGTACTTGAGTTTACTCAACTGAACTTTCTCAGGAGCAGCGTTCCATTCACCAGAGATAATATGGCCTTACAATTTACAATGGGAATAAAAAACAAAATATTTGTCCTCCAATAAATAATGTGTTTCTTCCTCCTTTTAGTATTTGCTAATAACTAGTATATTTATTATTTCCAGAAAAAAAGCAAAACAACCTACAAGATATTTATTTGCCTTGTCAAAACTTGGTTAGTTCTGGTCCCAATGCAAATACTTACGGCATGTAGCCTTAGAATTCGCAACAGGCCAGCTGTCTGAATAAAGATTGCACAGATAACGTATGTGTTGTTAGCTTTCCCTATCTTATCTGAAGTACATAAGGTAAGCGGTAATTGGAGTAAGTGGGAAAGCAGGTTTTAATGACGCAGTTGACTCCCGGTCGGGTGAAATGAAAAGGAGAGAGTGCTGGTACAGAGGGATTATGAATCTGTTGGTTTCAATTAGGAGTGTTGAAGCGGGGCAACGAGAGTCGGAGTCCAGAGACTGGTGAACCGAAGCCAAGGAGGCGACTGGTTAACTGGAGACAGCGGTGGCTGACTTGGCTACGTGAGTGAGTGAAAGTCAGGAGAAAGCGGCGGCTGACTGCGAGACGGGGAGGGAGCCTGCGTCTTGAGGCCAACGCTCTCGCTACCTGCCAAGGCTCCTCCGCACCTCCGCTGTCTTCTCCTGCCTCGGCCTAATCTACAGCCTCACGTGCACATCCGTCCTACAGTCAACATCCGTGTTGCCTCACAGCCACGTACTATACCTAGTAGTACTACTACTCACAAGATTCTATCTAACTATCCAGAAAATGCCTTCGTCAGCTCTGCTCTTCTGAATTATTGTCCCTCAACTCCGGCCGTCTCCAGCATACGCCGCGGACTATCTCTCCAAGGCTCAGAGCCTCTCTATTCCTTCCATTCCAATCCGGATCGCTACATTCGGCATGCAAGTCAAAACGAAGTAGGTCAATCCGATACTCACGGAAAGTCGGTTTGCTGCGGAAGAGCGGTGTACAGTCGGGAATCGTATTTACTCCAGATTCAACAGTATTCTTTCTTCTAATCCTCTGGGTTACAAGTTACAAGGAACAGATTGTACGCAGTATCAGTTCTAAGCTCTCCTCTCTCTCTCTCTTCCGAAACCTTTGTTTGTTTTTCCAACTCCCACTGTAGGTGACCTATTAGTAAATTAGCAATGTACTAATCCAATCATCAAATCATTACTTAATCAAACTGCACTGGGATATCACATCACATTAATTTCAACGCACCCGGGGAAAACTCCCCCGAAACAAACTTCAAAGCATTAATTAAAATTAATTGCTTCCTTTTTCACATAGTCCTATCCTAATCACACTTTTCTAACTTCTATATCCATGCTAAACCAAATATGCAACTCAACTGTCTTCTCTATGCAGATAAACCGCAAAAATACGCAGACAGAAATACTGCTGGTGAAAATTACAATTACGCTTAGAAAGGGCAATGATACTACGGTAGTACGCGAGTAGATAGATAATAATATTTATGCTACAGGCACTCTTGCTTACGCTTATTCTCATTTCATTCCTAATTCATTCCAATGTACAGCTGCAGTGAAAACGACATGATTTACAGCGGAATTCTAAGGGTTGTCATTATTAGTAGGGTTCACCGAACGTGCATTCAAAAAAGGTACATAATTAAAAACAATTACTTTCACTAAAAATTTGTATATTATTATCTTTGGGTGTCCTGTGAGACATTCTCATATAGATCCGTATTTCAATAGTATACCTGCAATAGTTTGCCATCGTAAGGAAAACCGATTTTATATAAGGGGGAAATTACATGTAGCACCCTCTATAGTCCGATACCAAAAAGGTAGTAAATATTGAACGTGGATGTATACAAGCAATATACATTAAGAAAGACACATAACCCAAGATTACTTTCCTATTATGTATCTCCAGTACATTCCTATCTAAAATCTCGTGTTTTCTTACCCGTGAATTATTTACTGGTTTGGTTACTATACTATATTACTATATTATAACATTTGGCTTTCCAGAGACGAAAATGAGAATTTACGTAATATATGCATTTTTGTGAATGCACATTCTTATGTATTATATAATGTGTATTTTATATAGGGCTTATTGTAAATAGGTAAAGAATATTAGATATTGACATCAGATATGAGGCAACGTGTGAGGGAAAGGATGGAAAGAATGTTGGCTTGGAGGATTCCATCGCATATTTCCCTCATGGTCAAATGGTAAGTTGAGCATGACGGATCACCTCATAATACAAGATAGGTGTAGTTAGTACTATGAAGTTTAAGTTCTGTAAGCTGAAATTAGAATTGGAGTAGTGGAGAAGGGAGCATGTAGCATTATGTTCCACATAAGCTAATTTAGTTGACACAGAGAACCTCTTATCTTACGTTTTAGTTATCTAACTCCTCTTTTATCTGTAGGAGCGCAGCTACTACAGAGTTATAAAATAACACGGTGGGACTAGTAGGCAATGTTATAATATATTTAGCAAGTTGCTTAGCTAAGTACGAATGTTATGTGTGGTGTGGTGAGCTGCGACAAACGTCTGTTGAGTTTTCATTGGAAAACCGAAAGGAGTTGGTAGTTGGTAGATAGAACATAGAGCAGAATTAGGTTTGTGTTTCTCTGGTTGGCCTACATGTGAAGACTGTTAGCAACAAACTGTCATATTATATGTCATAGCGCAAAAGCATGACAGCCACAGCATTACTTACACCGTTGATACAAAGGCAGTGCTCTGGGTCGACCTAGTTCCTCCGTAGTCCCAATTCTGAGTCCGAACCATCAACGTTGTGGTTCCAAACCATTAACGAACTTCTCGAGTCTCATTCAGTCGATGCTATGTTATCTGGGCGAGAGAGACAAGATAATTACCAGTAACCGAGCGTTTAGGTTCCTTTTGTAAGCGTCCTTGTAGCAATTATCAAAGAGAAGAGATTAAATATTGGCGATTGGCATTTCTCGTTTCGAGTAATATCTTTGGTCTGTTGTGCAAACAGAGATCGTCAAAGAAGAGCCGTGAGCTATTTATTCTAAAGTGGAGGAGCAAACTAAATATCTTGTTATTGGGGTACCGGGGACCGTAATAAGGATTAGAGTGTGGTAACTGGTCAGGACAAGTCAGTTGTCTGTGACATATAATGGAAAAAGAGAAATGAGTGGAGAAGACTTTCATTTGATTGTACAAGTTACAAGAAAACACGAGAACATCAAAAAGACTCGAGGAAAAGGGCTTTGTGTTGATAAAGTAATTAAAATGGAGGCTGAGATATTCTCTGATGTTATTAAGCTCTCTCTTTGCTTTGCGCTTTGGATACTACTCAAATCTCACTAATAAATATTTACAAACAACAGTTCAAAATACTCAATTCATTTATTCCTTCTCTATCTCATTGCAACATCGCTCCTCTCTCATTCTCTCCCAAAACCGCCTTTCTGCGTCCACTACCTACTTTCAGCTTTTCCAGACTACCATGTTCTCCTTCCACATTCTTTCCCTCCACCAACTCATTAATAATTCTTATTTGTGTTAATGGAAATTTTGAGAATTCAAAAACATGAATGTACCCTCAAAAGACTAAACCAGCTTTTGAAAATTGTACAAAATTGAAATCGACGTGTTGAAAAGAAGTAGGAATAGTGGCATGTGTTAATTTGTATTCAAAATGGGATTGTCCCAAATAAAATGCTGTGAGAGTACACGATAGTTTATATTTGGTCAAAAGTACCACAAGTTTTCAATTCCAGTGGGAGATACAATGAGATGAGAAATAATGGGAAAACTTATGGGAAAGTAACCTATGAGTTCTGCTTGCACATATAACTCATTGCAGTCACTACTCTACTCCGTTTCAATATTTACAATATGGATCATTTCCTATGCTAATGGGAAAAGTATGATAATACATAGAAATAAGTTAGACAGTAGATATACGGTACATAAATATGTAAACAGTAAAACAAATTAGATTCTTTTTTTACAGCAAAACTAAATTAGAAGTAGAACGGTGCAAAACGGGTGTAAATAGTATCGGAAATAACATTTTATGAGCAGTATTTGATAGTTTTTACTACTAAACATTGAATGTAGCAATGAAATGAATTCTGTTATAATATTACACTACTATTTGGGATGCCGTCTCTGCTGATTGCTGTTGTGTGTTGTATTACTTACCAAAAGCAAATATTTAAAGGCCCATCTCTGGTTTACTACTTGAAACAAGTCTCATGTACTTCAATAGCATTTTTATAGTATAGTAGTATATTCAGATTACTTTATGTCACAGGTTTCACAGAATAACCCCATTTTGTAATCAGTTGCTTCGTGGTATTTCCATATTCTGAAAACGGGATAGAAAAAATATTAATCTGTACAGAGTTAGTGTTTGTAGGCACACGGACATAGTGAAAAAGCATTTCCAGCAGTATCGTTCAGATGATAGTAAAGAAGTCTTATCTGTTTTCAGTAAAAGGAAAAGAGTGCTTGGCAAATAAAGGTAAAACACACATTTGCTAGACTGTAGCAGTGTCACTGTCTACTTATGTTTGAAAGACAGATTCTGTCCGTAATACCCACTTACTAATAAAATCGAGGTTATGCGAATAAAAAAAAGAAAAATAAGTTTATTCTGGGAAGGCAAACATTTCTACGGAAAAGACAATTGGAAAAAAAACTTGCTAGATTAAAAATCTTCCATTTGCTTATATTTGTTATCGTAGTACAGGACTTGAATTTCTGTAGAGAGCCTTTTCCCATTTCAATTTGATCTAAATCTAATGCAAACACATGCCCACTTTATGCTAATAAACCTGCTAGAGCTCATTCGATTGCATCTTTTTTGTATTTCAAATTTTAAACCAGGTTTTCTCTCAGACAGTGAAAGCAGAACTGGAGAAATGCAAACGTACATATTCTGCATCATACTTAAATCAATGAAATCATGTTTAATATTTGCATACCCGCTCTCATGATTTAATCACGAATGTTTCATCCCAAGTAGGTCGTCCGTTTGCTTATCATCTTATCAAAGAGTCCTAATGGTATTCTATTGGTGTAGGCTCATTCAATTCTTCAATTTTATCTGTGCTGCGTTTAGTAATTCATTAATAACGATATGTATCTATTACCCTTATCCTGAATGACCTGTTGTACTATTATCCTGTGCCAGGGAGTGTCGGGCTTTGTTCGTAATTGTAATTAGCCAGCCGCAAAATAAAGGTGTCCTTCACATTAATAAAAGACATGGCTCGAGACTTATTTTGCTAACGAACTTATCAGCAAACACAATCACAATTGGTAAATTAGATTTTCTGGTGAGCTGGATACGGTGGGTATGGGCTTATGGGTATACAGTATAAAAGTTACCTTTCATCGTTCTCAAGATATAACCTGTGCATGCATCCGGAAAATCCTATCTTCTTTTAATCGGGTTACTACCGCCTTATGGATGCCTTTCTAGAAGAAATTTCGAACATGAAACCACGATTTGTTATTAGGATTAGATATTACCTTCTAATTAAAAACTGCATGCTTGGCACAGCGAGATTTTCAAGAACATTTTTATCGATTACATGTATTATCTCCAAAACCTAATTCAGTCAAAATGGATTATAATTTCTGCTCGATCGAAGGCACAAAACTTTTTCCTAATTCATTTTTAATATTTTCGAGGATTTTCATGATTATTTTATTTTAATTGTGGATTCGTGAATAAATTATCATTGATTTTATTATTCAATTTATCATAGTATCATTATACATTAGTAACACTAACAAGTCATATCAACTAACAACTCAGTTCTCAAGTCGAACTTAAAATAATTTGCTTAATTATTTATTACCTGCTTGGCAGACTTGGCGCTACCTAAAATTGCAATGTAAGTTTTGGATTCATAGTAATTCAGTAAATAGATGCTTATACTTAATATATTTATTATTTAACTCAACGTAAATTTTATCATGCCATACAACATTCCACACTAATGCACATTTAGATAAGATAAGACGCGTTTTATAACACTAAGAGAATTGGAATCATTATCGAATCGATACTACTTATGTACTTGTCTAAGAAACGGCGACAATTCTCTGTGGACTACAATTTTTAATAAATTTTAGTTAGGAGTGAAAATAATTAATTTAAGGGTAACTACTTATACAAAACGAACAAAAGTCATTCTCCTAAGTAAGTTCTCACATTTTGGAAAATTAAATTTCCATCTACAACATATCAGCCGTTTCTCAGGCGGGTGGCAGTACATCCCATGCGCCCACCTCTACTTTTCAAGATGGTAGTACATCGTACAAGGTACAATGTACTACCATAGACACGTTTATTGCACCATAGAAATCAGTAATCTAGAGATTAGCAATACCTAATTAGCCATATTTACTTTACATATTGGCAAGCTTTCTGCCAATATTAATAATTTTATCTAATAGTACTTTTTAATATTTAGATTAATAAGTGAAAACATTTGCTAAAATATGAGGCATGAACAACTGTCCAGCCACTGTCAGCTGGTTCTTTTGGAAGCAAACTCTGTCAGTGGAGCAGAGTCTGCAACTAAACATACTTTAATTAGACATCTTATCAGTCATAATCACAATAAGTAAATAATTAACTTTACTTGAATAAATAGACCGTATCTCCAACTGTACAAATCTCACTTTGTCCCTAAGCGGTGTCAGAGGTGTGTGCTTTGTGTGAAAGATCCGGTCCCGCATTAAAACCAGTATTATACTGGAAGTATTCCTTTTCTGTGAATAGAGGAAACAAAGTGAACGGAAAGCAATGATAATCCTCCTTAAGCCCATCTTTTCACTTGCAATTCTGAAAATGGTGGCCAGTCACATTTCAGCTGTCCAGTTTAATGTTACATTATTGCAATTAGGTAACCAATGCACTTTTTATATTAAAGAATTACATATATCCGCACAGTTTGGTTCTGTTATGTGTGCATTTGATAATACTTGGGTACTTCTAACAGAGAGACACAAACATTCCCAAGGAATTCAGAATTATTTTGGGAAATGCGGTACTAAACTCTATCCTTTCCCGCAGTCCATTAAAATGATTGCTTTCATTTTAAACAACCCCAATGTAAATAATGTAAAATACAAATTGTTTTGCCAAACACAAGCGTTCTAGTTTATTTGCAAAACAAACCGCACTACATTCATGCTCGTCAAACTTTTCTGCATGGTATCCAGTTCCTTTCCCTAAGTTTTCTATACGTAGGTTTCCAGTAGCTGTAGTCTAGAAAGACATTTTATGAGCGCAACGTTGTCCTGATACTGCTGCAGATAATACAATGTGGTGACTAACCGTGCTTTTATTTTGGGAACATTCTGCTTTCGTGTCTTCTGTCCTGTTCTCTGTTTATATTCGATGTAAGGTAGAAAGGTGGAGAGCTCGTAAAGAGCATTGAGCATTAGAAAGTTAGAGAAAGTCCAATAAAGGTGATGCTCTTATTAAAATTACTTTTAAAGTTTATTTTCAGAAATAAATGGAGTTGTTTCAGAAACACGCCAAATAAATGTCCCAACGAACGATTAAGCCATTCAAACAATCTGTGCCAAATTAAAACTACGAAATTTCAGATTTCCTTGGGGGATTAAATAGAAAGGGAGAATATTGTGGAAGAATAAAATGTCAATATTGTACACCTTAATGACCTCAGCAATGGCGTCATACTCATGAGAAGATGGGAAAGGAGATTTGCATTCCACATTGCAAAGCAAAAGTGGAGAATAGAATATGTAAAGTGAAAGTAACTTCGCCACTCACATGAAATTCACTAGTCACTGCATTAAACAGTATGTTATGGCACACTTGGATGATTTTCGCAAGCGGGGAAACTCACGATTCTCATTTTCTCCAGTAGGACGTATGGATAATGTGGGAAAAGGGGATAAAAACAGACCATGTCCAAATAGGACATCACAAAATCAGCATTGCTGAATATCATCTTTCAAAAATAAACACAACCATTCGTAGGTGAATCATGCTGGCATATGCAAACGAAATAAAAATAAGAACTGGGTTTTAAGGATATAAAGAAGACTAGTATAAAAATCAAGTATTCGCTGAGAGTCAACTGTAAACTTTCCGTTGGATTTACCACACATGAAAAACGAAAACACAATTTGTCATAAAAATCAAAGGTCAAACAACTAATGGAATGAAAAAGAATTGTATTTTCTGGTCGACCTTCATTTGTCACGAAATGTCGCAGGGAAGGGAACCGAATTCTCTAACTTTATATGTATATTTTTAAAACAAAGAAAATATTTTATAAGTACAAAATTGAAATTTACCGGGTAGCTAAATTGGACCTGTAGTAAAAGGTTGCATGTGTAAATCATCATTAGAATTAGTGCTACACGAAACTGAAAGTTGAGAACTTGCCATTAGATTTATAGTAGCTGAAAATTATGTACATGTTTATATATTGTAGGAACTTCACCATGCGGTTTGACCCGGACAGGTCACGGATTCGGATTCGGTGTACCTTGAAACTTTTCCGTCGAAGCTGAAAGTTACAATATACGTTGCATGTAGCTGTAGATTTAGAAAATGAAGAGAAACATTTTTATTAACAATTAAAGTGAGGAAAAGTTATTTCACCTGCAGGCAAATACCCGGCCGTGTTTATTCTTGTTTTGCCTCGTACAAAGTGATGATGTGCACTTTTTCTTCCGTTTAACATCTAGACGGGAACCATTTCTGCTTTGCGTTGCAAACTGTATGTAGTAGGAATGAAGTTATGAATAGCTTAAGGGTGAATGTGCTCAGTGTTTCTTAAATGGAAGGTAATAACGAAATTATCAAATGTAATTCGATGCATCTTGGTGCGTATCATGTTTTAGTAAAAATGGTTATTTTAGCCATAAGGATTTGGTTTTACTTTTACTGCTGTTACTCACTAAGCAGTGTCATGTCATAATCAGAGGCTGTTCGAGATGATTCGACAGCGAACTGCTTCGTGCAAGCCACAATAGTTGTGCCCACTTGTGAAAAGAACGGATTACTATAAATAGTTACGAGTTCGCCCTTGGAAGGGCCTTATGCATGCATTTCTAACGACTAGACCTATAGTGCCACCCTGCCAAGCTAATTGAGAAGAATTCAAAGTGTTCTTGTTTCAACATTCAATGGCATTTTGCGTGAGAGAAGCAGATGAGGATGATATGATAAGTGGTTTTCTGCGTGGTGGTTGAGAGTGGTGAGCAGAGGAGCCGAAGAAGGTCTAGGAGATTTGGCAGTCCCCTGGAGCTGGTCCCCCGGAAGCGTCTTGAACTTGTTTCTTCACTTTTTTGCTGCACCGACGAATCAAACTGCGACTCCTGGGTTTGTTCCGACTGAAAGCGCTGTCCTCGCTGAGGAACTGAGCCTGGCTCACTGCGGGGGGACTGGCGGGCGTTTTCGAGCCGTGATATTCGGAACTCTTTCCACTTCCGCCGGGGGCGGCGCTGAAAGTGGTGGTCATGAAAGAAGGGGAGGACGGCTGCTGTGGCGGCGTGCGTGACGAAGACAATGAGCGGTTCTTCGCAGACTTCGACCCCGCGTGTGCACTTGAGCGGCGCTTCAATTTGCTCTCGTCGTTCTCTATGGGAATCTTAGACAACTGCAGGAACGTTCGAAATAATTCTCGGATATTCTTGTCCTCCTTCGCAGAGCATTCCATTATCTTCCCCCTGTTCCAAACGAAAACATCATCAATTACGTTTTTATCCCATAATTTCAAATAATTCTTATTATCTTCACTTACAAATAGTAAATGCAAGATAAGAATTGTAACCGAATGAACAGTTTGTTCACATGCTAGATAAGTTCCTGTTTGGCTACCATAGAACTGTGTGACTTTTCCTGTATTGAGGGCTTGAGGGTATTCTTAGGTGCTTTATGCTGTTTTTATCTTATCTACCTAAATGTCTTTTCCAGGTACTCTGCAATAAGTCCGTATTATAAAGATTCCCCTTGGCCCTCAGGGAACTCTAGTATTCTTTTTACTTTCTATTCTCTAGTATCCTATTCTACGTTTAGGGAATTTCTCTATTCTAGAACATGTACATATACCTAAAAGTGCAACATTTTGGAACTTTCGTAAAAAAATAATTACGTGATTGACTGCCAAAAGTCCAAAAGGAATGTCCATCACATTGCATGAGCGACTAGTGAATTTAAAATACAAGCATGCGAATGTGAATTAATGAAAAAGTACACAAACTCCAATGCTTACAAATTGTGTGAAATTTAAGTGAATTATAGTTACTGGAAATAAATATATTACTGAAATTCTTGCTAACGGGGAGAAGTAGGAAAATGCTTTTGGCTGATAAGATTAGAGTGCGTGCTACCGTATATACCGAATTAATACCAAAGCGAAGGAAAAAGATGGTGTTCCAGTGTTTCACAACACTTTGAGTGTAACGACTATTTGTATTTATGAACTAATAATTTTTTTGCATTTAAACAATAATATTGAAAAATGATTTTCGCGTGTACCTTATTATGATCATCCCTTCATTCAAATTAGAACCGTGATGAAATCCCTGTGGTATAAACTGCATATATACGGTATGCCTAACCAACGGATTTGGAATATAGTTAAGTAGCTTCCGCTTCTTATAATACTAAGGATGAATCTGTAACCTTCTTACCTGAGTCTTGGTAAATTTGCAGAAATCCACTCAGAGACTTCGTCGAACTCAACTTGGATGTGAACTATGCCGACGTCGATTTTATTTCCCGCGATGACAATGGGGATATCTTCAAAGTCAGCTCTTTGTTCCTGTATTTCCTGGAAGCATCCTTTGACAACATCAAAACTGGAATACTCATCAATAGAATAGACGAGAAGAAAGGCGTGAGCAGTAGCAATGGACAGCCGTCGCATGGCTGGAAACTGCAGGTCTCCAGCAGTGTCCAGAATGTCCAACTTGAGTGTAATAGAACCAAAATCATACTCTTTATTAAACAGATCCTCCACCGTCGGTCTGTACTTGTCCACAAACGTATTAAACAAAAATCGTTTAACAATGGCACTTTTTCCAACACGTGGTCCTCCCAATGTCACCAAACGAATCCTCTCAAAGTCACCCATAGTTCTCCAAATCTCCCACAACTCTTCTTCGCTCGAATTGAAACTTGGGCGAGTTTAGCGGATCACTTTGATAAGTCCCTTGTTCTCATTCAACTGCGTAATTCAATGAAAATTGCTTGTTCTCTCCGAGATGGTACAATTCACTATAAGTGCACACCAAAGTCGAAACCAAAGACAAAAGGAAGTGCCCTCCTTTCTGTTTTCTCAAACACAAGCGACATTTATGTTTACTGCTTTCCACGGAATTGGAGACTCAAACCGAGGTCATCTTTCATTTCACAGCCAAGTTGGGCATGATTGTTAACTTCTCTTGTTCCTTTGATAATGAGGACAAAACAAGGAAGTCTTTCAAGTGAAATTGGAAAACAACGGTGCAGTCCACCCAACTGAAGAGGAAGACGTCAGATAACCACCAGAATGTCGATAATTATGTTACTTCGCTATTTTACTTCCACTCTGTCAAAAAATCAAACATCTTGTTAGCTCTTAAACGAAAAGTGTGACATGTAGAATTTATTTAGTTGCACTCTTTTAAATTAAATTCCACATTAATAAAATATGTTTATCATTTTCTAACGTCATATTTCTCGAACAATGCCACAAACTACTGTGTGTCAATTTTTAAAGCAAGTCTTTTGAGTGCAGACAAAATTACGTAAAAAGCAGATCTGTGAAGAAAATGGAGCGACCTAGTAAAGTTCTGAAGACGATATCATTTTAACTACAAGGCAGGTAATCAAGAAAGTATTTTGCGTTGTAATGATGTTCCTAATATACATAGCCGAAGCGCTTGTATCTATACTAGTAGTCAATATAATTAGCGTAGGATGAAAATCAATAAAATGATTAATAGAGAATTTCAAGCGAAAGTAATGACGGAGCAGAGATATAGTATTTCTATTACCAATTACTAATCCACTACAGGAGATCTAATACAGGAAGATATTTGATAGAATTTTTATAGGCAGTTGTAGTGTTGGTGTAGCTTTATTGACGTTATTGTGATATGAATATCTTAAGAACTTTGTGGTTTGCATCCTTGAGAATTCCAAGTATGGCTTTAAGAAGGTCTTTCATACAGGATAAGTAACCAACTTTTAACGTTGATGAGGGAGCAGAGCCCGTCTTTGGGTTTGTGGTATTGTAGTAATACAAAACCGGGAGATTTCTACATTCACGGTCGACATGTGGCTTACTGGTGATCACAGGTAAGTTAAATGCAATATGTAATATTTGTATGGCCTAGGTGAAGAGGAATTGGATGTATGGGAAGAGCCTGAGAGGAGGATTGGACTGAAGGGAGAATGCGAAGTTTAACAATGGGAGATTACCCGTTGACTGATATAATAGAGATATTCGTGAGTGCAATGGAATTGCATGGTGTTTTGAGTTTCTTGTAATGATGTGAAGTAAAAGAAAAGAGGATTGGAGGAAGAGGAAAGAAAGTAAGAATTTCTTCAGAAATGTTATCCTAATTAGTGGGGCCAAACAAGGGAGACGAAATTGGAAAGGAAACTCTGTTTTGTTTGTGTTCATGTGAACTGAACTGTTTCTTTGAAGTCTTGACTTGGAATTGTAACTGCGAGACGGAATTCCATGCACTGGAGGAGCAAAGAAGAGTCAGAGACATGGAAACAGATGCCTCTTCTTAGAAAATTCTTTCGCTTTCGAATAGCTGGAGAGATTAGATGAGAAAAATACCAGTTCTCTATTGGCACTACAATTTCACTCCTTCCACATAATTCACAATGCTATCTCATTCCTCACATCTCCACAATCTCTGCCTATTCCAAGCTCAACTTATGTAATGCCCACCACCGCCACCCAATATACTGCGGAAATCAACATTGCAGAGATGAATCTATCACGAACAATTCAGTACACAAGTTCGCGAATGAGCTAAGGTAGAAACTATTCCAAACCGTAATAAAACTGGCACAGCTACGATTAAAAACTAAGAGTTCTAACAAATGCCAAACTTTTTAAGACTTCTAAGAAGCTACCCGTTAATATTGTAGTTTACTCCAAACTTTTCAACACTTTCCAAATTCTAGTATGTAAAATCCCAGAAACACCTTTACCATGCAAACTTTCCAAGCACATTAACAATTAATACAATTTCCTCCTTTAATTATGTTGGCAAAGGAGATAACAAAAGACACCGGTATTTTCCACGAACTTCTGTATCAAACCTTTAATTTAGAACTGTTAATTGGCATAGGGGGGTACCTTATCAATGGTTTTCATAAATAATTGAAGATTTTTGGTTCTTTGAACGAAACATCATAGAATTCACTTTGAACATAATTTTTAGAAACTCAGCTCAAAAAGATAGAATGTAGCAAACTCATTTGTATTTTCATTACAGAAGAAGAGTTCCTACATTTATGAACTTTTACGAAACACGGCTAGCATTTCAGTGAATTAATATCAGTTAGTAAATTTTGCATACTACGCAGCTCTATTAAAGAGCAGCATAATAGTTTGAAATCAAGACTCTTTCATTAGTTTAAAACAAACTGGAGCTATATAGACGCAGACTTGCCTTAAGCAATGTTTATGAGTTCGGGGCTACAATTACAAAGGTATTGTCACAAGCACGAACACATAGGTTCCTCCTTTGTAAAACAAACAATGTGGGTCCCGAACGAAACTTCTAGAAAGTTGATTTGCATTCGTAATATATACCATGCAAAGTGAGAAAGTGGAAAAACTTTACTTTAATAAAAAAGATATTGAACTTATACCTTACTATGAGTCATAGCAGTCCCTAATAGGAGAAAATTATTGCTGTTTTGTTATGTAAGGTAGTGCAATTTACGTGTTATTTAACATTACTAAAGATTGCATCTGGCATCAAATGTATTACTAAAAGGTATTTATGGAAAGGTAACCTAAATTGCTTATTTCCTGTCAGATTCCTTAAAATGTCATTTTTACTTTCTCTTCACTATGATTATTTCTCAACTCATTTCTTCTTAGCAAGTAGACATTTTAAAGGCTTCATTGCCATATATGACGAGCTCGAGACATGATTTGTATTTAAATTTTGGATTTTACAGGAAGACCCTGTAAAGGTGAACATAGTTGTAGAACGTTGTTTAGAGGTCTGTAAATTAAATAAAGAAAATCGTCGCTTAGGCATAGGGTATAAATCGTAAGTGCCTTGTGTCCAGCTGTGCAAAGATAATTTGAGTCTTCCCATGGGGTTCTTTAAAATCTCCTCCACACGGCTACAAAGCCAAGGCTCAACATCCTGCTCCTGACGTTTAATTTGCTCATGGTTAACGGTTCAGAAAATAGGTTCAATTGTCTTTGAAGCAAATATTACGTGTATATTGCAGGTAAGTCTTATCAAACAAAGGTAGCTCACTTTGCAACACTTTTCCCGTCTTTTCCGTCGCAAAAGCTTTGAACTCGGCAGAAAATTCACTAATATTTTTCATATCTAATTACTCAACTGAAAGTCGTGTAACTTGAACCTTCTGTCGACTTTCTTCAAAGACTGAATACGGCTTCAATATATATTGGTCTCCACACTGCGAACAAATATTACTAAAGATCTGGCCAATGTATTTATTTTCCGTAAGCGTGGCTTTGAATCTGGAAGAGACAGGAGTGGCCTACAAAAAAAATTTGTCACCTCATCCAGTTTTTGTTCAATCTGATCTATTTGTCTCAGGAGTAACATAAAAGGACTTTCTTTGAATGCTCTTTGCAAAAGAAATACATATTGCTTTCCGCCAGTCACAAGAACAAATAATAGCAGAAAGAATTACACAAAAGTAGGTCACTTTATCCGTCTCTATCTTCAAACATCATATTATTACCACACATATTAACTTTTGTAGTAGACCTGACGTCGATTCCTTGCTTTTAATTAAAAGTATCATCTTATTAACTCTGAACCAAAGAAAAAGCAAATATGTTTTAATATATATTCAAACACACAGTGAAATAAGATGATTTCCTCGATTCCTTCCTCCTTTCTACTCACAGGCGAGGAAACTTTGTAGGTTATTCAAATAGGTTAGGAGACGTAAAGTGAATTCCCAAGCCAAAAGGTAAATAAACACACAAGTCTACTATCAAGAAATCGTAATTCCCGTTAAGTTACTTCGCCCGTAACCTATTTTTTATTCCCAGTGGCCAAAACTGAAGAATCCTCACCTGTCTGTGGGATGTAATGCATTATAAAACCTTGCAAAACAAATATTTCCGTGGTAAAACAGAGGAAACCCCAAGGTGTGTCAACAACGCATCACCGACAATGGAAATGCTATAATACCATGTTAAAGCTCCTTGGGCAGCGGATACAAAAAGGATCCGCTAGAGGAATGAGGAAAGTAACTTCACTCAATATTACGGAATACTGGGTCGATCACAATCATTTTCAAGTAAGTGGGTGTACAGGAAAAATATGTTTGCCCGTTGACGAAATGTGGCTAACCGCAACTAATGCCTTTCTCTAAAAGTTATGTTGCCCTCCACAAAGGGACGGACGCACAAACAAACCGCACGAATCCATAAGCTAGCTTAGCCCTTCGACAGAGCTAATTATTTCAGTAGGAACTAATAGTGCGACTTAGAATTCTTTGTGGATATTAATTAAGGGCCTTGAAATACTTTATTTTGACATTTCATTTCAATAGCCACTGAAGATATTCCAATAATAAATTTCTCCTTTAACCTTTAGCAGTTCTTTTTTCTATATTTCGTATTATTCAATTTCATCTATTGACATAAAAGGGTTATTTATGGTTACTTTAGAATATGAGCTCTTAGAAAATTTTCTGTTAAAACATCACCTAAATAAATAAGGTACAGAGCAGAGCTTAAAAGCGTATCACCCCTTTGTGCCCAATAAAGTCGTATTGAGACCTCCTTAGAATGTAGAGGATTTCTGTCTGTGAACTATGTTCCTCTAACTATTTATATCAAAGAAATCAATAATTCAATCAAATATCCTTTGTGCAGTGTACTGCATAGTATTACACAAAGAGAGGCAACGCAATAGAGACAGTTACTACGAAAACTACGATCGGAAGTTGTGGAATAGGTTGGCTATACTGGGAATGCTTCTAAGTACCTATTAGAGTAATAAAGGTATCTAGTACTTAGATCAAAGCACATATAGTGATTTTTATGGTAAACCAAATTAAGTGGCCAAAATGCTTGCGTAATGTGAACATTGATGGGTAAACTTTACTTTCATTTTGTGCAGACTAAATAAAAGCTGAGTGCATGTAGAGGAAAGAACGCGGAGAGACTTAGCAGAGTGCAGATTTGACGTAAAAGAAGGAAAGTGGAAAGAAAAGACAGTAATCGCGCTTTGGCAACGCCAATGAAAACTATTTAGGCCGGGATACTCATTTGGTTCCGTCTGCTCTTGACATTCTCATCGACAAAGAAAAGTTCAAAGAGACGCAAGTCTAATCCACGTTCCTTCGCCAGCACTTACCACCACTGCTACTCCTTGACACAACATGACAATCTGTCACAACTTTCTCCTAACCCTTTTCTACCTTTCATGTCACTCCGACTGCTGCCAGCATGTCAAGGCTGACCAGACGCGTCAGCCCAAACATCCCCAACCGCCCATTTACTTCCTCATCCAAAACGAACTCAGAAAATGGATTTACATAACGTACAACTCAGGAAGTGAAAAATGAGATTTTAACTCAGTGAATGAAGGGGGAAGCAGAGACTAAATCAAAATAAGAGCACTCAGCTTTTTTATGTGTACCTGCCAAACAACTTTCTTTCCACTTTCGATTTAAAGTGAAATTATTACCGATATTGACACATGGAGCGATTCTGTGCGCAAACACCAAATATCTACGCTTAAAGTAAAAGGACACATTCTATACATGCTAGAAATTCCACGTGCGTAAAAATAGTGCCTTTTGTCTTTGGCGATAAATCAAGTCATTTGGGTTTCTATACCATAGTGCACTCGAATTCTCATTTATCATTACGACAGATATTTTAAAAGGAAAAGGAAGATAAGCGAATAACATTGCAAACCAGTTGCAAAACTGGGGCATATTAAGAGAAATGTTGTAATGGTCTTGATCGCGACATAGACAAGTTCCGAGTTCACGGAAATAATTCTTTATAAAAATAATCTCCCATAAACTACTTAAATATATTGAAATTGGGTGGAGTGCCTTATCGGACGAAGATCACGACTTATTAAATGCAATTCTGAAAAGTTTTGCAAATTTAAGTGGTGCAATTTGCATGCTAATACTGAGAGTACTATATAACTAGCGAGGACAAGAGAAATGCATTAACATGCAGGGCACCCTTCCATTCCCCACAAAAATGCATTCTGTCCCCTACAAGTCTGAATGCAATAAAACAATGCGTCTACATACAGTAGGTACACGAATTTTGCATAGGCTTGGAAATACAGAGCGTAAGTAGAAAAGGTTTATGTAATAATAATAGCACGTGTAGGAACTATGGGTTGTTCCGCATGCCACAATGAGTTTAATGTGAAAATATTGGTAGAGTTGAGAAAAGTAGCATAGGTTAAAGGGGAAAAAGGGTTAAATTGAGTTGAATTACCTTTTGATGTGGTTGTTAAAGCGAAAGTTGAGTTTCGATGCGGTGCAGTGGAAGTTAGTGTTGAATGGTGGCAAGTGTTTCTGAAAAAGTGGGAGAGGAAGTTTAATTTGTTGGTGAACTGCACAGAAGAGATATACGCATACACCATACATAGTACGAAAAGCATGAAAAACAAAGGAGCACTTTGGTATTCGTAATGGAAATGAAAAGTATTGGAAAGTTTCCGGATTTCTCCGAGTCTCGCTTTAGAAACTAGAAACTGGGTCTGCACTCGAGTAATGCATAAGTGGTAAATATTTTGTAATATTCCCTGTTTCCTTCTCCCTCTCATTAAAACTAAATAGCTCCGAAACGATTCCCTATTGTTGCATTTGTTTTGTTTGTGTCTACAATTCCCATGTTCTCATTTGGCTACCTGGTTTGTCTGGTTGGGCTATTGCCTATATTTAAATCCACCTCTCTTGCATTACATGCATAGTCTAGAGCTAGTGGTAAATATCTAGAAGGTTTCTCTGCTAAGCACTGCAGACTGGAATTGGAATTCCAGTGGAAGGGGGAATAAACTTGGTATAGAGACAATAAAAGAGGAAAAGACAAGACAGTGGCCGAAGTATAGGTCTAGAATGTAATAGGTGGGTGTTCCGTTATAGTTATCTATCAGTGTCCGTGACTCACAGTAATTTGGACGGGTAGGCCGAAGCGATTTTCAGTGGAACAATGGGAATATCAAATGGCCAGATGGAAATTGGATCGATAAGTGCAATTTTTTCTTTTCTGGGAAAAGTTGTCAATATAGAGGGACAGAAAGTGACTTTTATACATACTTATAATATTATAACCTTATTATGTGTACATTGAGACTCACATCACAACACTTTCGAACCCAATCGATGCGGCGCCCTGGCCCTCCCTCACTACATAAATATTCTACAGTCTCCTCTTCAGTAAACGAGTTAGTCGGAGCCTAAGTGAGGAGTGACAGCGACAGGAGAGCGATATGCGTGAGAAGAGATGTCAAAGTTGAGAGGACCGTGTGCAAAGCAAGAAGCCTGATCTGGGGAATGGGAGATCCGAAACAATCAGATTGCCACAGTGGCGTGTGGCTGGAGAGGATTCGTTGTACTACTCTGGATGGATGAATGCGGACTGCGGGTCTCCACTCCCAAGCCAAGTATTAAGAGTTCTGCTGATGTTCCTGCATGTGCCTCCTCAATCCACACAGCCCAGCAGTCGATGAACAGGAGAAAGCGGAGAAAGCAGCAGACACCACCAACAACGGCCTACCTCTCTCCAGTCCACTCGCCTTCCCTCGCCCTCCCCACCAAATTATTTCTAACGTAACACGCATTGTCTAGTTAAACACATTACCAAGGTTTATGTAACATCGAGCCATGCACGCCTCACTGAGTTTTAGTCTCCACCATCCCGTACACTACAAGAAATAACACACTACGCATCAACCTACTCATACTCGCTTCGCTTCGTCCTGTCAACATCTATTGTCCGCCCTAACAGTCTTTGAACACCTTCAAACATATCTACCCATGTTGCAATTCTTTTATCTCTGCATATAATATTCTTCATTTATGCTTAATATTACTAATATAAGAAATTCCAAAGAAATATTTTAAATTCTAGTATTTAAATGCGCTCAGATTTTATTATATTCTAAAGGTTTTAATACGGCTTTGCGCATAATACAAACTGTAAAGTATTACGCAGGCGCAGTTGTGATAATTTAGGTTTGGGTTTTCCAATAGAAAAAAGGAGTCGTTTATTATACAGTGTTCACAGTTTTGTGAGACGGACAATACGACGAATACGAGAGCAATTTCAATGCATGCATTCATATAAGGGATAGAATACCACAAGGCACCAACCCAACCATTTAATAAACATTAATACACTACGTTTAGCGTCTAGCTGTCTACTATGTTCGTTACATCACTCTGTCTACTCCGCTGCCACTACTGCTGGCGACTGGCATTATGATATTTGTATGGCCGAAAATCTTGTAAAGGCAACACATTTCTATAGAATAATGCACTGAGCCAAACTCAGCTTAGTTCTAGTTGCTGTGCTTTTCTTAGTGAAGCATTATAGTGCAGTATGGACTTTCTCTCGTGGACAGCGCATTGCATTGACGTAGTGTTCCTTCCTACTTATTATCCTACTGACTAGATAATACTAGATATTTGGCATTTGGTGAGGCTCTGTAGTGGTCAATGTATTGTGTAAACAAAAATAGCGAATTAGTCAAACACAAGACTTTCCTTCATGCTGTCACCACCTGCACCTGTCACCATTCAAAATTAACCTTTACTCTCTCATGTTGTGTCAACATGGGTAGTTATGTCAAGAAAAGCTAAAATATTCATTCCCCGGTATACGTGTGTGGCACTGTATTAATTGGAATTAATTGTAAGTAAAACCCCAAAAGACCGATATTGATTTAGCGATTGATTTGGGTTCCATGTTGTGGGGAGGCATCAGGCATTAGTCGTGAGGTGAAGCTACGACCGATATTAAAAACCGTTTGTTGCATTCTATCAGATTAATAGTGAGCAATAAAAGGTAGACTACCAGTTTCCAACATTACTGAAACCAATAAAGGAAGGAACATAAATTTTAATATTTATGTAGTTTCTATTTGGATACCATCGAAAGGTTAGACACCAGAAAGGAATAAAAAACCGCTTTTTCTATTGGCATTAATAGGCAATACAATTTCTATGTAAAATCCCTTGTTCCACCCTCCCAATTGCTACGCCCCTGCGGGTATGTAAATAACATCACCTGAAAAAGGATTCTTTGTCCCTATGTAATTTTTATGACTTGAAGAAAGAGTATCTTTCGATGCACTTCCAAAAGTTTCCTCTTTTTGATGTTTCTCCCTTGCTGCACTCTACAGTACTTATCTATTGAGAGTTATAGTTATGCTAGCATAGTGTTATCAACATGATTTCGTGGTTGGCAATGACAATTGACAACTGCTTGTTTCTTGTGTCCTGGAATCAGGTGTGGAAGATATGGATATGGGTTGCCTCCAAAAGTAGGAATTCGCTGAAAAAGAAATGTGCGAATAAAATATACGATAAATACATAAACTGACATTCAGGGGCTGATTGAGTATATTCAAAAAATATAGCTCTGAAGAATTAAACCAATTACGTATGCAAAATAACTCAAGGTTTTTTATTTCAAAATACGACTTTGGCGTTGTAAACTATGATCAGGACAAATGCCACAATCATCGAAACCTACTTTATTAACTGAACATACAATTTTACTTTTTATTTACTATTTAGTCTTAAAAATATTTAGCAGCTAGAAACCCAACCGTCCCCCAAACACAGGTATACCAGCATTCTTTTCTTGTCTCTTAAAGGTCGCCGATTACGTCTCCAAATGAATAATACAGTGAATCCTTTCTATAAGCGAACTTTTTCTGGAAGTTATTAATGTTCTCATAAGGAGTGTTGTTAGTGAGCGGTAGAGCTAAGTGCTCCAGCAAACTAATGTTTGATTCTGAGTTCCAGTACATTTTGTAAGCTTTTATGCACTTCAGCGTTCTTGTGCTTAGATACTTTAATGCATTTTAGCACATTTCCTAGTATATGGAAGTAAGCATAAGTGCGCGGTGACGATAAGGTAGGAATTGGGAAGCTGAATAGTCATTAGTTCAGTTGAGACTAACATAGTCATTGTACATGGGCCATAGAACTCAAGTGTAGGGAATGGTTATTATAAAATTCTTAAGTAAATTTTTATTTACTTAAGCGAATTTTTATTTCCTTTCCACAAGGGCCTGAAGAATTAATTTTCCAGATAAAGTTTCGGCCTGGCTTGGAGAAATAATAATTTGGATATTCTTTCTAGAATATTGCGCATTTATTTTTGCAGTTTACGATGTTTGCATTTATTTATTTATTTGAGAAAGCATTTTTCATGTACAAAGTAGTGCATACGTAATACGTATACAAACAGTAAAAGCTAAAGAAACGTAACTAAGATCACAATTGGGAAAGTAAACTTTCTTATGGTATCAACATTTGTTCACTGAATTGGAATAACGTCATCCTTATTAGAGTAATATTGGAAAACAATATTAGGAACAACTGTCTTCCATTTTGCCAAGTTTATTTGGTTTGTTTGAATTAAATTAGAATTTGTCCCAAAAGGGAAGTATAGGTAATAAAATAAGGAATTCTGGGAAGGGAAGAAAGGAAGGTTACTTCTGGAGATATCCTTGTGTGATGTCAACCATTTGCAGAATTCCTCTTCTCCAGTCTTCTCCACACCTTCATCAGTTGATCATACATATGTAGATCTGAGTTTGCGACTCTGGAGTCCTCAGTCGTTTTTATTGACATTTATTAACTGATTGCATTTGGTTTGTATCAAACTATTGCGACTGAGAGTGCAACTGAACACAAAAGAATAAATGTGTAAGAATTGAGCCGGAAGGCGTCTGGAGAGACGGTTGAAGTGGTTGAGGTTGAGTAGGAAGTAAGATTGTCAGAAGGACGATTGATATTGATTTTGTGGTCGTAGAATTGATAATTGAGAACCAAAGTTGATCTGCAGATGCCGATGCCGAGAAGCATTGACTCTCCATGGGGTTCTTCTTGAACACAGACGAAATTGGAGGCACACTGTACATGCATTTTGGGTGCTGGGAGAGGGTTGCCGTTGATTCGGGTGCAGCTGGAACCCGGGATGGCTAAACACTGATTCCTGGACACATCCCACTGCATTCTTAAGTCTGCTACTCCAGGGATGTTGCTCACAACTCTCCCGTAGCATTGACACTTCCCTTGCAGACATCTCAAGTGGGCCCCGTAATTGCACTCCTTGTTATCCAAACAAGACTCTTCAAACACCTTCCCCCCACTCCGTCCAACTACACTTCCGCAATAACTTCTCCTTCCCAAACCCACGCTTAGGCTACCGATCACTACCACCAGCCATATTGTTCTTTCTGATGGTAACACCCAACGGACACCGCCAATTGCAACCATTTCGAGTATTGCCAGTCCTAATCCAATTAATCCTGGATATTAATACTAGAACTTGGAGTGTAGCACATGGCACAAGTTGCTAACGAGTACTAGGAAAGGTCTTATTAAATATTCAGATACCTATTGTACCTGTTATCGTTGTGGGCCAACTAAAAATCACGCAATGTCCCACAGAAGAAATAACACGAGGATCGTTTTCATTATTATTGTATGGAGGAGAGTTGTACTCACTACTTTGAAAATTGTAAAGCTTTCGATGTCATGCCTTAAAAGACACTGTGCATTTTTCATTTCTCACAGAGTAGATCGATACCCGTTTTGCAAAGTGTGGCCTGATTTAATGTATGCCACGATATAGCCGATAACGGAAAGAGAGGTGATCACTAACACCTAGCCGGTGAAAACTTTCCAGAGAAACTACGAAGATGGATTGGTGAGTCGGTTTAGCATTTGTTTTGTTTTACTTGGTATTATTTGGATTTTGTAGAGGGATTGCCCAATAGAAATCTCCTCTAAATCTCAACTGGGTACACATTTTAGCGAACATGCTAGGCTTTCATTCAAGCACTACACCATATTGCTCCATGAACACCACTTTGCTAAATTTAAGGCACAGAACTCTACTGAGAACACCTTCTGTAAGCTTGTTGAGCTTTGATAAATAAAGTTTATCTTTGCAGAACGTGCAACGCGAGACAAGAATAGTTCCACTGCTCTACACGCTACTATTTCCTTTCGGGGAATTTATATCTCTCTTCTACAGCACTCCTTTTGTTTGGATTAGCTGCGGACAATGATCTATAAGCAAATATTATTTTATTTCTAATTCACTGATGTTTTCCTTCTCTAACCACCTCAGGTACCACCAATGAGTAATCACTGAAAATGAAATTCAGAAAGCACCTCCTGTACATCAAAATCAAATATGTACCAGGTGCGTACAGAAATGCGACAACTTGAGAAACTTTTCAGTCCTTGCATTTAACCATAGTATCTGTATCACAATGTTATTTGGAAGTAGTCAAATACTGCAAATTAATATATAACAATTAAGTAACTCAATATGTAAGCGATAGTTTATTACAAGTGCTGAATTCCTGATGTCTCGAATGGAATGTGCACACAGTTTTTGTGTCGATTTGCTTGAGGTAATCTTAAAAGGGGAGATGTGAAAACTAGTTCTTTAAAACAATTGTTCCAACCCAAACCCAACAGTGTTTACGAGAACATTCAACATTTCACTTTCCGATGGCAGTAGAACAATACAAGCAATTAAAGTTGAAGAGATTAGTGTAACAGTGGATGGTATACCATTTACTTTTGCGTAGATAAGAAAACCGTGATGAGAACAAGTTCTGTCCTAACTATAGTAGAAAATGGAAAATGTACATAGAGAGCTTATCTCAGAGATAAGCATAAAGAAAACTTGTCACAATGACTTATGACATCATAAATTGCATGCTTAGTAATCGCATACAGATTTAGTTTCAATTTTATTTGTCAATATTACCAAATGCCGTTATCAATTTCCATCAGTAACTCTTGCGGTGCGAATTCAGCCACATTTTCATTTTTGTGCTGTGAAGATCGCTTCACACTCACCTTAATATTTTCCTTTATTTCTATGTACATTTTTCAATAGTCCTCTTCTATCTTTGTGACAAATGCAAGTCATTTCAACGTTATACGTTTTAAGAAATGTCAGCGTAACATTTTGTGCTCTTTCAATCCTCACCTCAGTCACTGAATAATAATCATAATTAAGGTGCATGCCCAAATAATTACGATTTACAAACCGTACAAGGTACAATACAAAGAATGAGAAAATTATTAGCTCAAGGTCCAAGGACAGTAATGAAAGCGTTACATTTACATATCTTATTTACTTACCAACAAGCGAAACAACGATCCCACATTCTTAATGTACTCCCTTCCTATCGTATCATGCATATTTTATCTTATTCCTAAAGAAATGGTCTGTTTAGCATTGAAAGTGTTGGAGTCAGTATTAAATTGTGGTGATGACACAACCCAACCAATTTAGATAATGCACTCTACTCTGGGCTGGGAACACGAAGCATTACTATTATGATCTTTTAACTGTATTCATATTATATTATGCAGTGTAAATTGTGAACTTTTATTTTGACGATGAAAATAATTTGATTGTACTTAAATTAGAGTTTAATTATAATAATAATTGTTTCAATCATACATATAGAAATAATACTTGCAACCAGTAAACAAGCCTGGTTTTATCGACTGATTCGTATTTTTCATAATCATTCTTATTCTCGACAACTTACATTTGAATGATATTCGTAATATATGCAAATAATAATTAAATTATTTTTAAAATCCGAAATTATAATTTAACGAAACTCTTTTACACGATTCCTCTGATTTCAGAAATAAGTAGGTATGCATAACTTTTTAAGTAAATGATCACAATGTAATAACAGGTATCATTAGAACTAGGAGGATGTGTACAACAGTTGAAATTGAAGCTGAAGATGGAGTCGTTTGGGGCTCTTCTGTTGTCGTCGGTATCACCTGATTGAAATCTTCTTTGCATTCCCCAACTCCCAAAGGAAGGCCTTCGAGCTGCTCGCAGTGGACTTCTGCAAGAGAGCACGTCTGGAAGGATGCTGGACCAACATTGATACAGCCATTGTTAGTGACACAAGTGATCCGTTTGCTTCCAGCCGGAAGCGGAGTCTCCCGTGTCCCAATGCAAGCTGAGCCGACATTAGCGATGCAGAGAGCTTTGTCATCGTCCCACCGGAGGTCGTAGCTGTGCGTGTGGGTCAGGGCGCCGCTGGCGCAAGTGCAGATTTTAGAGTCGAGTGAGCAAATGAGTCCTGCCTCGGCGCTACAGTGGAGATTCTCGGTGCAGGGTTGCCCATGGAGTAGCAGGGGTGTCACCGGTTTGCAAACACCCACCTCAAGGGGCATTCCAGGAATGTGGGTGCATACAGTGTTTCCTTCAGCTGCACCGATGCACGGAATTTTCCCACGGAAATCGCACACGGAATCCAATTTTGCGAGACAGCGTTGGACAGAGACAGTGGGGACCCACTCTAAAAGGAATTCGTATTTGTCACTTAGCCTTCCACTGGAGCAGGCACATTTACCTTCAGTGCAAATAAGGGCCGCGTTCATTTTGCAGTGTTCCACCGCACTGCAATTCTCTCCATGAAGTCGATTCACGGCGGACTGTGCCGATACCACCGGAAACGATGATAAGGCAAACGTTCCTAAGAACATGCACACTGCAAACGTCAAATCAGTTTTCTGCATCTTCCGCCTAAAATTCAGATTTTTATTGGTGGATTATCGAAACTGGATAATATTGTTACTGGCAGCTTATTTTCAAGGTATGAATTTTCACGTAAGTTAATTCGTTATCATTTGGACTAAAAATTCGCATAATTACAGTCGGTAAGGTTTCCTAACAAACCAACACTTTCGTTACGGTAAACTTACACACTCATCGTGGGCATTGCTTGTACACCATTTGGTAGCCTCTTTTGTAGTTTTAATATTTTAACATGAATTATAGTGTAGATTACCGTGTTTCCTAAATGCACACACATACATCTCATTTTCATCTGGGAGGTTTATGTTACTCAGTACCACCTCAGTACTCTACTTGGAAATATAAATATACGCAACTGTATGCCATACCATAATACTACATACAGAAATACCATTTAAAAATTGGATCAATAGTTGTTGCAAAATCTGGAATCAACGGAACCTTTTAAAACACTAACTTATATATACTCATCTAGTAACTACTATGAGCATAACTACCTAACCTACTTTGTAAAGTGATCTTTCTGAAGCACGCTCAAGGCTCAAGCTATTGAACTATTGAAATGAGCACAGCCATTTACACGCATAGGAAGAATTACTTAATTGCAATATCGATTTTTGTGATTATGTGTTTCGTAACGAGTAATTCATTTTCTATAAACAAAGTAGGTTGCTTCATAGAAAAAGCAGTCCTCATGAAAAATACATAGCTCTTTCAAATAGCCAAATACTTTTCCTGTAGAATTTCTTTTGAAAAGATGACAACTTTGTGATGAACCCGTTTGAATATACTACTAACTACTATGCACGTTCATAAAAAAAATATTACGCACTCAGCATTAGGTTTTTCTTGGTGCAAAGATGGAATTAATAATGGGAACAATTACAGGGATGCTGGATAAACTCCAAACACATTGTGGGAATATTTTTTCGAAAAACATTTTTCTAATTGCATTGTTTGTGATATTTGTGATATTTTTGTATGCGTATTTATACATGATTATACATGACACATTGTATGTGATATTTTCAACAAAATTCAAGCTATATTTTCCCCAAAATTTCTAAAAATTGTTCATTCGATTATGATGTACAGGAAAAATTCAAGACTGATATAATCTATTGTTTCATTCCAAAAGGTGATTTCTCTTAAAAGAATGGAAAAGATTTAAAAAATTATTTCATTTTCTGAGGTTTTCCTGATTTTATTTTAGCCCGCATTATTTTAACTATTTTGATAAGATGTTGGGGTCCATTGATTTTGATCACCATGTAAGTACTCATGAATGTTGTTAACGTCTATAAACCATGCAACTTAAAACCCATTTTGTTTTGAGGATAATTAAAAGTTGTCTAATTGGTTGTGTAAAGTTACGTAATGCTCTTGAAACAAATATCGGGTAAGCTTAGCGTAGAAGACAATAAAAGTTGTAAATGAATAAAGTAGCATGAGTTGATGGATAAAAGTAATTCATTGATTTTGAGCAATTACCTGATCCTTGGAAGACAATTGCGGCTGAGTATATAGTTTGTTATTCGCTAAATATCCAATTAAAGACGAACAGATGTGTAAAATGTAAATGAAGACGAGCTGGACGAGTAAGGTGGGAATTTCAGACAATTAAAAAGTTCGACTGGAGAAGACAACATGGAAAGTTGATAGCTTTGGAATTTATGCCTATGGAATTAAAGCGTACGAATCATCAGAAATATAAAACACTACAATACAATTTTGCATTATTATACCATGCATGCTACTCGTTTTACATTGAAAGTTATATTATTATTATAAGCATACATAGAAATAGCAGGTACATGGGGAAGTGCAGTAGCATTTACTGTGTTCAATGCCCACTCAATCTAGAATAGCCCAGCTTTAACTTGTCCCACTTGCTTGAAACAAGACATCTATTTACAGTTAATATCTTTGCATCAAACAATTTGTGGGCATATGCAGAATCAAGTAACTGATACTGACGCACTACTTATAGGAAGGTAAATCGTGGATATTTACATTACTCAACCAATCTACTCTAGTTATGAAGATAAATACAAGTTCTGTACTATTGTACTAATAATGAGATCTTCTCTATTTTGTAATGTCAACTAGTCTTTATATGGCGCAACCTTCACCCTCACCTTGATTATACCTCTAACTACATGCATACTACGATCTACTATGACATTTCGTTCTCTATTCGATACATTACACAATGCAGTGTAATGTAATGCAATCAGCGCCAAGTAATCCTCAGCTTAGCCACTACTTAGGTGCTTATACATTATTACGGTGAGTTCACAGAAGTGTTTGCTAAAAGCAGATTATTTTACACAGTAGACTCAAATGCATTATTTCGCTGATGATGTCCGTAGAGTTAGTTTTAGTTATTGGTTTAGTCATTACTTACTACTTTGGTGAAGTATGATTGAAATCTGAGCTAAAAGTTTCCAGGATTGAAACTCCAGTCCAGATCTCTCGTTCTGCTCTGCTCTGCTCTGACAGACTCCCTTCAAATTGGCACATGTAAAATAATACACGCTCTTCTAGTACACTTATAATTTAACCGCGTATACCTGTCCGTATAATTTATTTTCTGCATAGTCATAGATAGAATATTATGGGTAATGCTATTATGGCAAGGACATGGTCTACATGGACTTGGCATGGTCTACGTGGTGAGGTACCTCATGACTCCTGTGCACTCATGCGTTCGGGAGTGCTGCATTACTGTGACATATTATATGTTTGGGCCAGACAGAGACAGAAACACGAAGAACCGTCTGGATGGACTCTGGACACGATGCAATGGTCCTATTATTGCGTTGCAGCAGTCAACCAAGTCACAAGTCCTGTTCCACACAGTTGAGTGCGACGGAAGCAGCAGTTTTTGTCATCCGACGGCTCCCCAGGCTTCACTAATTAATAAACTTCTGATCCTGACTTCGTATGAATTGACAGGAACAGTCGGTGAAGTCAGGTGTGGTTATTATGCTTAAACATGATATGACCAATGAAAGAACAAGGGGAGAAATTTTGGTTGTCACAAAAATCATGAAAAATTTAAAAAGCAAAATTTTTGCAAGACTTTATTTAAAGCATTCAAGAATTTTTAAAAGATGTGTTTCGGTTTTGATAGAAATTTGATAATGAATATAACTGTTGTACAACTACTGGTCAGGTCAGAAAGAGTATAGAAATATCAGAATGTTATTTGCAGTAAGTGCACGTAAGTTTCGTAGTAAATCTGTTTCCTCGTGTAATTCCCTGGTGGAATTGTTTGCCAAGAGGTGAAGGTAAATATTGAGTGATAGTATTGAGTCTTATCGTGTGGGATGCGTAGAAAGTATGCGGGTCTAAATATTTTGAGTAAGCGCGTAATCCCTTTACTGCTTTAGGGATTTGACAACAATTCCACGTAATTAGCAGATGGCTTAAACTCTATTTGTGTGAGTTCAAGATCGCCACTGTTCACCAGTCTGATCACGTTCTCGCTTATCGGCACTGCTTTGCTATCAGTTTCTCCTCTCTGGCAGAAGCTGGCTACCTACTGCTGTCGGGGGAATCAAACAAACATTTTTCTAATCTTCCTTGTAACCAATCTTCTTGCTTCACCATCAAATGCCTATCAAAAAAATCAAAATCCCTTACAACCATAATTGATGGCTAGTATTACTTTCAGTTCAGTCTTCTGCCAAATGTAGGTTTTTGATATGATAAAAGTAATGCTAAGCATACAATGCTAACTGTATGTTGCTAAATGCTATTGTATAGGCGATGTTTGAATTACCAGGAAATTTACAAATTACAAAATTCATGCAAATAAAATACATCAGTACTTTGCGAAACATCGCAAGCGTACTAATATTTGAGAGATTACTAGCACTTAAATTCACGGAACTGAGTGTATTGATAAATGGAGGTCTATATAGTTGCAGAGATCGTTAGAAATCTGTAACTCAATTACATCAGCAATTGTGTTTCTATAACTTTCAGTTTAGCCTTAGCCATTTCGTGTATATTTTGTGTATGAAGAGACCAAGTCTCCGCTACTTGTGTACACGGAATTTATTAAGCGAAATATTGTCCCTTGTTGACCCCTTTAGTGTTTTCCGGGTTCTAGAAGTCTACTGAATGGTTCTGAAAATGCAATGACAAGGTTGATATATTAATTTGTTGAGAAAACTTGTTTAGAAATCCTAAAAAATATTTATTACTGTTTATGTAGAACATACATTTAGAGTATTAAACCAATTAATCTTCTTCCTGAGTGACATTCCATATTTTGTGTTTCTTTCGTTGTAAGCAACTAAATACGCAGCATTAACACTATTTTCTTTACAAAATTGTCGTAAATATTCGATGCAAACATTATTATACAGGAAAAATTAACAAACATTCGTAGAAAGTCTGCAACAACAGTACAAAATACATAGGTGGTGAATTCTTTGGGCTTTTGAATGAAATTAATACAGGGACCTTAACAAATAATAACGAATCCTACAGAGCTAGTAGTAAAGAGTAATAGAAACGTGTTATGGTGTATCCCCCAACGCACCACGGTGTGCTTCCACTGCATTTTGAGTTGGTATCCTGAATTTTGGATGGATGCTGTAGAACTTTTATTTGAATTTTCAACTCTTAGATACCTTTGCTTGTTAAAGCAGCATACACCTTGTAACTTTTGTTATGCAAAAAACAATTTTTGTACGAGAGTGGATTTTTAATGATCTCATCAAAGTTGACGAAAGATAGGAAGCATACTAAAGTTACGATTCGAAGGTTTAATAATGCAGGGAAGCACACTGATCTATTTCTATATGTACAGAAATTGTCTCTAGGTTATTAAATACTATACCATTATAAAATAAAGTGATTTAGGTATTTAGTTTCATTAAATGGCATCTTTCCAATCTTTCTTTGGCCTTGCTTTCTCTTCTTCAGCTGCTTGCTCAACTTGGTAGACTTGATCAAACATTTCCAAATTTTTCGTTTCTGGAAGAAGGAGTGAGATTGTTCCGCCCAGTAATGCTAAAACACCGAATATGATACTCGGTAAATCTTGGTAAACGGATCTCTGTTCAAAAATCAAAATGGTTCTGAATAATAAAATGCAACAGTCTCCAAAGGTTTACACACAACTACAACTGCTCAGAAATGCGACTACATATCAGGCATCTCTTTATAATGTCACAGCTTTAATTGATTTAGAACCCTTAATTGTTGCCAATTAACTCCATAATTTACTTAAATTAAAGTGGAGTGATTATAAAGAGGAGGAAGAAATACTTGCCAACTAAAGGGAACATTTTTATGGAGTATCTTGAAATGTGTCTCATATGTTCTATGAATTATGGCGAAAATGGAAAAATATATAATTTTCTTCCTGCTTACATTATTGATATACATGTGACTACCAATTTTGTGGAGAGGAACATATTTATGTTGACTTTGATATAAGAAGTAAAATAGTACGAACCATAAGGTCGCTAATGTAAGGGGCGGAGATGGCCCCGATTCTACCCATGAGGATTCCGACAGCAAGTCCTGTGGTTCTCATGGAGGTCGGGTAGAGCTCTGCACCGAGCAAGTATATGATGGCGAATGCAGCAGAAATGAACAGTTTGCCACAAAGAGTCAAAATGAGTCTTATTGTGTCTCTCGCTGGAATTCAAAGTGAACGGCCAATTAATGTCAATAAAAGTCAATTTTAAGGTTTACGTGGCAGCTTCCAGAAAAGTTATACCGCAGCATTAAAAATAAATGACCTAAGGGAGTAAAAGTTTGCTCAATTATTTTAACCGAATCACCCTTGAAAAATCACACTGTAAGGAAGAGTACAAATACACAAAACGTTTGTACTCTGGCGAAATTCGGTACAGGGGGTTGATAACAAAAATATTGAGGAAATCTTAAAGAATGGTACTGTTTATGAAGTTGGATAAAATAGTTTTTGCGAGTGCGGGGTATTTAGGGTAAGATTTAGTAGTATTGCCACGTAAGCCTTAAGAGGAGTGGAGATGGGAATGGAATGGTGAGTGACAGCGAGAGTAACGACCACCTCCTCTTTCTCACGATTGAATTACCAATAGGAGTCGCCGAGATTCCCAGAGAAGCTGCACCGGTGATGAAGAATGTGGCACTTGTCGTCGGTCTTCTGCCGAATTTCGACACGAAGGGAAGTATTACAGTGTAGGCCGGCACTTCCATCAAACCACTGAAACCATTTAAACCATACATTATCTATATCTCAAATCCAATTACATTTCTCCTGCTTGTATCACACACGCCCATTAATAATTCAACACACTTTCATCCATCCACTTTCCAAACTCTTCGATAACTCACAAACTGCGGATCGATCAAACTTTTTGACCTCCAAAACTATCAGAGATCTCTAAACATTTCTACCATTCTATAAGACATGCATGCAAGACATTATAATATTCTTATTTTTAATACTTCTTATTGCTAATAATTTACCTTAAGAAAACCTGGAGAAAAGGGTCTTTGGTAATGGTGTTGGAGAACACGAATCCGTAGTAGACAGTTGAGACAGCAGAAAAGAGAAACCAAAAGACCAGGGACCTTCTCAGAATCTCAGGAGACATTATCAACTGCCGAAAATTCTCAGACATGTCCCAACATTTGCTTTTAAATATTTCCCAATTCGTTTTGACCTTGTCCTCGTCATCCGCATCTTCATCCTCCTCGTTGACACCTTCGTGGCATGATCGAACGATTTCTAGCAGGTCTTCACGATCCGGCGGAGGATATCCGTTCACTTTTGCCATTTTCATCAAGCAGTCCACGGACTTTTCTTCATTTCCGTGTGTGGCTAACCACCGCGGCGATGCGGGTAAAATCCTGCATAAAAACTTCATTACCAAAGCTATTTCATTTTGTCTGCCTCGATTAGTATATATTTCTTGGACTCACCAATAATATGAGACAAGAGAAAGAGAAGTGATTCCAAATGCAAACTGCAGATTTGACCAATCGCGAATAAAGTAAGCGTAGAGAGGAAGTATCATGTAGCCAATTGCAAAGGGAAGTTGCTCAACTAATCCAAGTAAAGCTCGGTAACTTTTATCAGAGTGTTCCATCACTAATTAACATAAACAATTAGAATCTGTGATTAAACTCGTACACACTCTGGAGTATTTCACGTAGTGCAACCAGCTTTGGTTTTTACTACAGAATTTTAATGCTAAGCGTAAATAATTCTGTTTCATCTGCATTCTGCATCGAAATGAGATTGGATGGTGGAGGCGTGCTTCACGGATGGCTTGGTGTTAGTTCTTTTTGCGTTTGGCGAACACACGTAAATTATAAATGGGCGAAGTGATTACTTACTGAGAACGTAGCAGTTCTGCAAGGTTCCTGAGACACCCATGGCAATCACAAAGCGGAGCATTACGAACATTAAATAGGACTTGGCGTAGGAGGCAGCCAGTCCGGCTACAACCACCAGACAGCATGAGATCAACACGACCAGTCTCCTCCCCAGTAATCTATCTCAAAAATTAAAACCATCATCTAAATATTTCATGCCATCTAACCGATGCAATCAATAAATTACCTAGACCTACGAATTGCCATTTTGTCATACACTTTTATGCACACACATACCATATCATCAAGAGATCTTCACTCTGTACAGTCTGTACTACTACATGAATAATTATAATTAGACCGAATCAAAGATTAAATCGTGCCTTGGTTAAATAACTGTTTCGTACACGTGAATACCCTCATTAATGAATTGGATATCCTCAATAGTCAATGTTACAATATTACACAACGTAGTTACGTAGTTGGGGCAGTTGGGAAAGTTCATTGCATAATTTTTATTTATTCGGATACCTATTTTATTTTGGGGTATCCATCTTCTGTTTTGTCATTATTATTTTATTTTAGTATGGGGAAAGTTGTTTATCTGAAATAGTATATGAATATGGTTAAAGTTTAAAACAATCAGGAAATCTCAACTTTTTATTGACACACACAATTTAAATAGAAGATGAAGGGGATATTTAGAAACAAATTGTTCCTAGAATAATTTTTGGATACATAAAGTATCTGTAAAGGTGTATGTGCATTATGTGGAGTAAAGACCAAGTTATTAAGCTTAAGAGAAATGTTAGTACTTGTCAGAAACAGCTCCAAAAGTTAGCGTGCCCAGAAATCCGCCTGCCATGTAAGAAGCTTGAATAGTAGCCACTAAAGGCCGTCTGTCACAAACAAGGTCGAACTGAAAATTAATGATACAAGATCAAAACAAAAGTTCGAAATTATATTTGATAAGCTACAAACTACGATTCTCATATCGCATATTTTATTAACGGTGTATTATGATAAAAGAAAAATTATTTGTTTTATGTAGTATTCCAAAATTAACACAGAAGTTTCTAAATTGCAGTCTCTGATAATTAAAGTGGAGGTGAACAAGGTGTAGTAGGGTAAAAGAGATAACTGGAAGGGGAACAATTATTTAAGGAAGAAAAATGATAAGCGGAGAAATTTTTGAAAATGATTTGAAATAGGCTGGTAAGATGAATTTCATGCACGAGCACAGAACGGTTTATATTGATTAAAAATATATTGCAAGGGCGAAGAATCTATTTGAGTGATTAGTGATTACTGTCACGTACAGAAGTATTGTTATTCATCCTTTCGACTTCCGTGCTTATACCCATGAGGGAAAAGGGCAAATTGTATATACTGGAGATTTATCACAGTAAGTGATTTTGGGAGGTGCTGCACTATAGAGAAGTTATGAATACATAGGTAGAAATGATGAAGACCTGAGTAGTGACGGTAGAAACATAAATCGACTTGTCATAATCCCATTTGGAGCACTTGAGTTTGGAAACATTTGTAAAATTGACTTTGGCAATGGCTTCTTCGAAGGAAGATGATGACGACACTAGACTGCCGTAGTTCAGGTAATAGTAGTGACACGAGTCCCACTTCTCCTCCGACGTCGCCGCGTCTCTGACAAACAAAACCAACCAAAATGTCATTATACTACAATACTAACCTCCCTTGTCCTCCCATTCTTTGTACATTTAAGAATTTATCCAGAAATTAGCAGTATTTTCTCAAAATAATTTTTTTTTCTTTCACCAATTTTTTGCGTCTTTTTGAGATTCTGAGAAAAGTTGTAAAGGCAAAGCATTAAAATTTGCACGTTGCATTGCACATTCTACTAGACTAAATTTCATATAGCAAAATATTATATTACAGACTAATAAAGCAACTTTAGGCTTCTACGACAAACATAAGTCACGTGTGGTGCTTCCGAAGGACGGAAATTAACTAACGAAAGAAGGGAAAGGAGAATTTTGCAGAATATTGCTTTTTGTGTAAAATCTGTTCATCCATTGCTATAAAGGAATAATAATTGGTAATAAGGAAAGTCTAGCGAGAGAATCTTTATACCTTCATAGCATTTAACAGTTTTACAGGTGTAATGGCACAATTATACTGAATTTGGGAGCGTCTTGACTGTTTTGCAAACTTGCATGTTTCGGTGAAAGTTTCAGAGCCTTGCTAATGAAATGTGACACTAGCCTAGCCTGTTGTATAGAAAGATGAATTACGTCTGAGTATGATAGGTACATTTGAAATGCATATTTTTGATCTCTTTTTCTATGCATACTATAATAGCAATACAACAATCGGTAGCGACAGCGAACATCAAATCCGTAATACTGCGAATATGTAGTAAAACATATTATACCGGATATATGTGAGAAAAAAAGAAATAGATGTAAAATATTCAGCGTTTTTCCATTTCTCAGTATACTTTACATGTCAGATCACAATTTCTATGCATATCAACTCTAGATCATGCTATTCACGAATTTCATTTCGTATGCATAGATTACTAAGACCCCTTTCCTTTTACCTAGGCACATTATCATTTTTTATGCACACTGCACAGGATATGTCGATATATAATCCCACTTTACAAGAAACGACTTTTAAATATTACCAACGCTTTACAATGACGCAGCAGTTGCACTTTCTCAATACAGATATTCACCCTAGTAGCAGAGCGTCCCTTATCTACATCTAAGATATCTGACACAGAATAGATCTTTTCGACGCGAGATCGTAAAATTGTAATGATACGCAGAAGAAAGCTCCTTTAAATTTTAAACAGTCCTATATAGGTAAAGGCCGTCACACTGTATCGACTTTTTCAAATGAAAAATAGAAAACTAAAAATCGCACATAGAGGAACGATGAAAGGCATCTCTGTAAAGTATTTGCATTACATAACCGCATGCATGTTTTCGAGAAAGTTGTCCGGGTATGCATGAGAATTTGTGCCATTAGCATGGGCTAAACAGTGTTTAAAATATCTTAGGTTTATCAGTTACTGCAGATATCTGAAATGCCCGTGAAACGCAAGAAAATGTTATGCTGTTGGTGTAAATGGCATGTGACTCTTTTATTACCTGACACCTGGATAGTGTCGATAATAAGGTGGCTATGCTTACTGTATTCTTGGTATGGAAATCTGCTTAATTTGATCAGCGGTCCAGTTGGTGCTCCTCAACTCTTCCGTCAAACACCAATGATCTGGAACGACTCCAAGAAAAACATAGCCGACATGATGCCAAGTCACAATCATTAACTGAAAAATCAAATGAAAGCAAAAGTAAATAATCAAATCCTACAAGTTTCCGACATTCATAATTCATATTTTCGATTACTTGTAGTGGGAAAGCAAGATTTCGTTTTAATTAACAGATTTTTTGCAAGTAATACTATACTGCGTAGTGTGCATTGTATACGATTACAATTGTATGACTTACAATATCGGAGGACCGATTGCAATTCAAGAAAAGCCGACTACAAGTTGAGAATACATATAAACATACAAAAATATGGAATATGTCAGGGATGCACTACAGTTTGACACTTAAAACACTGGTACAAGAAACGTGGTGTGCTGGGAAAATTTAACTACATTTTTAAAATTCCGTAACTGGAATAAACAAAATATTTTGCATTCCTGGCATACCAAATTTATTCTGTAAGGTCATGTATGAAATCAACGTAACAAAATTGAGACTAATGAGGAACATTTTATACTTCTTTAAGCTACCTAAACGACATATATGCAGAAAACAAATACAAACCAGTTGAAATAATAATAGCGCTTATCTGCAAAAAATTACAATCTTTTAAACTTTCTTTCCTTCGTATTTGCTTCTGCTAGAATTGTTTTGACTTTGTAGGCGAAAATACAAATACATTATTAATACAAATAGGTTAAATCACTAAGATTCAGGATTGATACATCATTTATCAAGGTAGGTGTGAGTAAAGACTGACCTGAAGTGAAACAATTGCCAAGAGAATCCATTGGAAGCGACCATGGCCCCCGACAAGATCGAAAACTCGGTCAAAGCCTTCCTTCCTCGGACTTTCCACCATTCTTTCCTAAATTACAAAAACCGATTAATTGCCATGAGATTTTTCTGCTGCGGGTTAAAGAAATAAAGGCAACCATAATGTGGCAAATGCACGCAAGTGTATACCTATTTGCAACACTTTTTACAATAAATGATTGATAAGGCATGAACTGAACTTGGCACTTCTGCTTTACCCATCTGCTCATTGTTCCTAAACATTGAGCAGTTTTACACTATATATTTATTGCAATTCAACCATGCAACCAGTAGGTTCAGGTTTTAAAAGGTCTACGAAGCAATTGGAAACACAGGGGGTCGGGAGACTATTTCATTGGGGCTACCCAGTACGTGCCATTGGCAATCGATAAACATGTGCTTGGAGAAATAATTTAAATCAGTCAGTTTACTTATATAGGGCTTGGGGCTTATATATATATATTGGGCTATATTGGGCTTGGTTTCTGATCTGAACTACCTTTTGCATTATTTCGAACGAAGTGTGCGAAGATGAGACTTTAGTTTAGAAGCTTGGGTGGACTGTGCCATTCCAAGAAAATGTAATAGTATAAAGCAAATATATTTCCAAAGTCTACAGTTTACTAAATACTAGATCCTCATTTTAAAAACATTGTTTTAAAAGCTGAAAATGTGAAACTGTCTCTAGATTGTCCATTTGATGCCATGTGCATAAAATGGGCCAATATGGTTCATTCAATAAAAAATTACACTTCTAATACAGATTCCCTATTCTATAAATGAAAAAGCATAGAAATTTTCATCAGAACTGAGTTTTAGTATTTTAGCCTCTTAAGGATTCTCCAATTTTAAAACCCGCCAAAGTTATCAGATGTAATTAAAAGTACTTTTCAAAGCATGTTTATCGTTCGCAGCACTGTTGGATAAAGCTTTACATTGTGCAAATGATAATAAAAAGAATGAATATTTATCTTATGACTATTACCTACTTGAGTATTGCAATAAGGGCCGAGACGCGATTGAGAGCCTAATAGGAATGAACAAAGACTGTTGGAAGGTTGGAGAATGAAGAGAAGAAAGTTGAGTCACACACTCGTTACAGTGTGTGATTAAAGAAGCTCTGGATCTTGGATGGGTATCATGAATAGCTTAGAGTCTGTTGGATTACTTCTCGAGATATTCAATGGTAGAGTCTAATTCTTGTCATGTTGTCAGAACGAAAGCTTGCTGTCCGAAGTATTCTTTGCACGTGTTTAGATATGAGGCATAAACACTTAAACTTTGTATATGCAAACAGAAATAATACAGAAACAAAAATGTGCACCTAAGTTTCCTTATCTCATGTTACTGGCAATGGCAGAACAATAACTTATTGTTCTACAAAATAGGCAGAGGTAAGAAAAAGGAGCGTTTGGTCTGAAATTAGAACCTTCTGGGATACCTTTACTAAATACTTTAACCGTTTGACTAAGTACTTCACTAACACTGTTTAACGGAAAGTCAAGCCAATAAAGAATTAATTGTGGATAATTGTGCACAGATACATGTTGAGTGTTAGCGTAGGTAGCGATGTTGGAGTAATCAATCAAAATTCATCATGCACCGGCAGTTGGCTAATTGAATTCAACGGAAATATTTTATGTTCACTTGAGGAAAATGGCTTTTTTACTGGTATGTATGAATTAGTTGTTCGAGAGACCTTTATTGCTGCGATATACAGAGAGATATCCTTTAAATGGTTTATAGAGAAGTAACGAGTCGTTTTATAGTGCAGAAATAACGTATTTGTGTGTAGCCGAGGAAAGTTATGACTGGTGCACTGCGAGGCGAGGAAAATTGTTGTTATAATATTACATCAGAGTTCCGAGATAAGTCCTGTATACCTGATATACGATATAGTCTGTGTTGTGTACAGTACACCTTACTTTATGATGTGTGAATACGGAAAACTATATTTAGTTTACTAATGTATATTTGCCGTTGGTAGTCAAAGGTCACAAAGTAACTATGTAATTGCAAGTAAGTTGGTTTGCGTCTGCTGCTTCAATTTGGCTTCAGTTTTGTTGGCGGTCGCTTCCTTCAATGTGTTTTCCCTGCATGAATAATGATTATGATCCTAGTAAATAATGTAAGCGAATATAATATAGCAATAACTAACACAGGATTTATTTTTATGAGTTAGAGTTGCTTCAGCCCATTGGGCAGGGCCGCATCCAACAACATTTCGGAGGGAGCAACCTCTCAGTCATATGTAACGTGCCAAGAACCTCTTCACTAAATATTTTGCGAAAACCCAAAAACGTAACCCCCCCTTAAAATACCCCCTTAACAAGGGGGTGTCTTCTCTTCGCCCGCCCACGTGGATGTGGCTGCGACCCTGTAGGCGAGACAGTGTGTTCTTTATTTTGTTGGAGTGAGTGAAATGATGACACTAATAAATGTGCTCCTTTTGTTTTGTCACGTATGTACGATCAGCTATTGACTATTTGCCTATCGTGCAACTACTCTGCCTCTGCCAATCTATATTTCATGAACTTTAATTTGCCTTGATTAATCTGCCCTTGTCTCACACTCACATCCAAATCAGCTTCTACTCACTTCTATCAGACAGCAACCCATTAACTCCTAACAGACATATCAAACCATGTTTCAAACACAGAATTATAAGATATTAGCTTATAACACCCATAGCATGGAATTAAAATTTACTCTGATTGCGGACTGGGCTCAGCTCAGTTGTGCATATCTAATCCATATGAATAAACAGTCGTAATATACCATAATATTATTACAACTTTCGATCTGCTGTTCGAAGTTCACCAAATTATCGACCTACCGATAATATTGGAGTTATCATAATATTCTTATAATATAAAAATAAATTCCTTGCACTTACAGTGCCAACTGAATCGAGTAACGAGGTAGGCTTGCCACTATCACTGCAGCCTGATTATCGTATGACCGACATTTGATATCGTTAAATTCCTCTGCCTACATTAACATTGCTAAGCTGTCTCAATAAAAACGAATTTAATCTTCCTCAGACTGTTATTTCAATAGCACTTTCTTATAGCCACGACCTACTGTTTTGCGCATAAAGCAAGTAGTCAGTTTTGTGCAAATACATTTGTTGGAGATGCTTTATATTTATAAACATTCTGGAAAATGTTCTATGTATTAATGGACACTGGATACATTTCGGGTATAAGGATGTTCTTTGCAAATGTTTTACTAAAGTTTATTCTTTCATTTCCTCTTGGCACTCTGCGAATAAATAAGTGCGTTTTACCAAGTGCACGAGTTTAGTCTACATTTCTATGGTCTACACTTAAGATGTAGCAGAAAGATACCACAGTAAGGAAGGGAAAATATTGTCATAACGTCCCTTACACGGGACAGCAGTATTTATAGTAGAGATGTCCCACTGTTCCCACATTAAATGGTACAAGTACAACACGCACACTTCGAATTCTCGAAAAACGCAGGCGCTCCTGTATAGTTTTAGTAAACCCCACTGTTAGTGATCTTATCGAGGTACCCCATCTAGTTTTCCATGATTATCGTCTCCGACTTATTGGCCATTAATGAATGATTAAAACTATAGCTACTTAACATGGCTTTCCAAATTTTTTAAATCGTCAAAATTTGGAGCCTCAAAAAAGGAATATAAAAGTAAGTCCTCACATATAGCTCCTGCTGTAGGCAAAATAGCCACGCGGACCCATGCAATCTTTTTCCCAACCTTTTATTCATTACGTGGCTACTCAATGTCAGACTTAATAAATCTCACTTCTTACTTTAAATTGAATTTTTGCTTCATTACAACAATTACAAGAGTGTAAATGATGTTCATTAATATTAATAACGCACATTTAAATGCAAGTGCTTCTGAAGGGCATTGGATGGCAACTCAACAATTGTGACAATGCGCATTATGTACCTAGTACCTACTATTATGCCAACGATTCATTTAGCTACGGCTTCGCCTTTTCATTGGTTAAAGGCTTTTCTTGTTTCCGAAGGCATTAGTGCCTCTTTCGGCAAATCGGAAATTGAAAAGAACACATTTGTCTATGGTAGAATAATGTCCATATATTGAATGTAAGTAGAATTCAGGTAGGTATCGACATTTAAGTTTGCGGAATGCCCATCGGTGACCGAGACCCACAGTGGCTGTTCTTCAGAGTTCCAAGGCCTCATTTTTCCTGTATTTAACATGTTCATCATGTGATACTGTGTAATTTGGTGTTTGAAGATGTTCATTTTATTTGGGTAATTGTAACAGTTAATAGCGGCCTAGACTCCCTGAGTGACCTATTTACGACGTTATTAGGCAGTAGCTAGACATAGCGACAGAGTGGTAGCAGTGGCGTGTGGGAGGGCAGGAGCAGACGTTTCAGCTGCATATGGAATGCAATGTTTCGCACTCTGGCTAACTCCGTTTTCCTGACACATAAATAAGTGGGCGTTCTCTCTCATCCTTCCTTTTCTACTTTCAATTGCAATGATTAGAATATTCACCAGTTCCCACTTCATCTAATTTCCTTTGCAGTAACTTTAAATGGCCCACTTTTACTAAGTCCTTAGCTAACTGGTGGACTGGACTGTGTTTATTGAGAGCTTAAGTGGAGGGGTGCCCAAACTGTGACGGAGTGTCCATCAGGAATCTGTAGTGATGATTAGAGCTAATTATAGGAAACAGTGAGATGTACCTACGCATAACATTGGGTTAACTGAGTGTGTTGAATTATGTTATTAATTCGACAATGCAGTGCAGTGTCAGGACAGACTGGTATGACATGGCCATGGGTGTGCTCCTATCATGTGAGCGTATGTATAAATAGTTAACAAGTTCGGATGTGTGTCTGGGCATCCATATTATGTAAGAGAGGTAGTAGGGAGGCTAAGAGACGTGGAGAGAAGAAAGTTGTTTTGAAGAGCTGAGATTGTGTAGGCGAAGACCAAAACGGTTTTCCTATTTGGGACGGACGCGGTTCTGCCTTGCGTTGGCTGCATCCTGACTTTGTTCATCTACACCGATTCGTCGTGTACTTTCCAGTGGCTGGTAGCAAAATAGCAGTTTGTTATGCACGTAGATGTCTTGCAGATAGTAAAGGAGTAGGTACTTGTGTATGTGTCCCGTCACAAGGAATTCTCCAAACAAGATATTTATAATTTCCCATGAGAAATGTATATATTGAAAATCAGGCAATCGGCCAGAATTATATATAGATAACTTAACCTATTTCTGTGGACCAACTTCACTTCAAAACTTACGCTCGTGTGGAACACAATCCAAAACTCATCTTCTCACCGATTCCTCACCTTCCCAATCGTAAACACACTCACCGCAACAAGTCTTCTTCAACAGTTCCTGCCTAATCTCGTAGAAACACGCTCTGTACGGTATTCTTGTCTTTCACTCCCAATAAACGCTTCCTTCTAATAACCAGTCCACAGGGTCCTCCATAAATATTTTAAATTCTTTCCAAACAGTGAATTGTGAGAGAATTCCTTGGACACCATATAAATAGTTGAAGATATTGGAAAATTCCCCCGAAGGTTTATCTTAAATAATTTTTATTTGCAGAGTTACAATGAGTTTAAAGCCGGAGACAAAGAAAACCATTCTGGATGTCCTGAAGAAGGAAGGAATGCCACCAATTATTGACAAAACCTTTAACTCCATTTGGGACACCTTTGCAAAAACTCAGCCTTCCGTCCTTAGCGCCCAATGTAACTTTATTTCTTTGTTTCACCTAACAAACGTTTAGAGTTTTCTTGTTTCTTGAATATCGCGGTCTAAATTGTTTGTTTGTGGAACAGCAAGTGCCACGGGTCAGCTGGTGGACTCCGATTTGTGGGGCAACCTCCAAAGGTCTCTTGAGAAATTCGGAATCGCTCCAGCCCTTGCCAAGAAGGTTATCAATTCTCTAAAGAAAAAGTTCGGAGAAACTCCATCCGCCAGTGACATCAAAACGATGATGACATAAGCGCGGGAACCCTTCCGATTGTTGTCATAAATACACAATTAACAAAATTCTAATCACATCGACTTTCTCTTCGCATCAAAACGAGTATTATGTGTCGTTACTTACAATTTCAACATTGCATTTACCAAGTAATTTACAGATAAATAGAAATGGCTGGACCTTAAGCAGCCAACCAAGAGAAACCGAGATTTGATCAACCTGAATTGTTTTTCTGGAAAATTATCCCATTTATTGCTTTGTTTGACTCTTTTGGCTTTCTTCATTTCCAATTTGCACAATTGCCGAATCCAATATTTAAAGCGCAGGCCAGGCAATCAAATCTAAAGCACTTGCCGTCGTCAGGAAAGCTGACCAGGAATCAAAGTTGCGCAAGTGAGCTATTCAAGAGCATTCACGAAGACTTCTTTCAAAATTTCAATGCAGTTTTTATTCAGATCTGTAGAGGTGTCCTACTTTGAGAACGAGATGCTAAACATAAAAGTATATTTTGACTAAAGGAAATGACTGAAATGCAAAAATAACATTTTGTTTAGTTTATTTTACGTGAATCCCAACCGTGTGTTGACAAATAGCCGACCATGATTTGTTTTATTACTCGAGCGCGTCGTGTACCAAGGGCTAACTAAATAGTGGCGCACTAATGTAAACGCTTACATACGTTCATACATCAATGTCTGCGTCCCAGTACACTCACGCTCTTTAAATGATAACAATAAAAGCAAATAAATATCTACACATACACAATTCATCCTCTTTCTTCGCCCGCATTCATACATTTGTTTTCACTCTTGCATTCCAATGTCACACTCTACTGACTCTACTATTCTGCTTACACACGCTTTCACATTAATGCTTTCCAAGATAACTTGCGTTTAATACATTTCCTCAAAGACGGCTATTGTAGATATGCTCCTATACGTGGGCGCATGTTCTAGTATCTTCTGGCTTGGAAACGCATGAAAATCGTTATCATTATGACATACACCAAAAGTTTACCGAAAAATTCAAGTTGCAATTATAATTAAAATATCTTTCAATACGCGTCTTTTTGATTATTTATTCTTGGCGGTTAATTTAATATTTATTACACTCCATAATAAAAATGTGACAAGGGTATTTTGTTATTTTGTAGATTCAATTAATTCAGGATAAGGAATTCATAGTGTTAATTCTTATTTTAAGTGATTGGTCAATTACCGTCAGCAGCTATTCAAGTCTGTGTTCTTAAATTCTGCTTCTGCTAAAATAGTAGTGAGAAACGTAATGTCATTGTCATCTATTATTGGCCGTCGGCTAAAAATATGGTCTCATTTAGCTTGGGAATCGCGGAGACGGGAGAAAACAGTTAATATTTATTACGTAATGGCACGCACATAAATATTGGGCTTTAAAGAAGTTCAACCTTTCGTGTGCTGACGGTCTAGGTTCCTTCAAATTGGTTACTCGGGAACTGCCACTTAAGCACCTCTCAACCGAAGTCGTATTTTTGTAGTGTGTATTCTAAGTATATTTCCATGAAAATACACTTAATATTTAAACATCACTCGTGGATGTATTTTATGTAAAATACTAATAACTTAGGGAAATCCGCTTACAGAATTTATGAACCTCATGGAAAAATTGGTAGTGAAATATTATGGAGCTCTAAATATTAGGAATATTTACTGCGAGACGTTCTTTGAGTATCCTAGACCTGAAGTGCAATTGTACAGCTATCGATTTGTAAATGGAAGTCCATTTCACTCTTCGGTCGAAATTTGTGAATATTCGTAATAATTTATCAATACCCAGTTTTAAGTTTCAATTTTATTGTCTTTACATTTCAACACTAGTTAGAATTGTATTTTGCATGAAAAACTCGCATTCTTAAGTTTCTTACACGGCATTTGTTGTCGTTTGCCTTTGGTAACGACAAATCAGAATCCCATGATGTGCTTACTATATTTACATGCACAAATGTTATTTGACCTTTATATCGTTTCTTAAAATAGGTGCACATGTTAATAATTACATCATTGTACGCGAAAACATGAGAAAGCCAAGCAGATGCACTATTTAATGAAAGACACAATCCGCACTGTTTGAGTAAATCTACATAACTCTGCAAGACACTGTCTAAGTACTTGTACAAAATGTCTTTCATCTACAATAAATCCCAAATATACCCACTTCATGAGTTTTTACGGTTACAACACCAACGTGCATATACACGGAACTTACACGGAACTTGAAACAATAAAATTATAATATTGTAGGCAGAGATGCATTCAAAATACATTAACATTACACACATCAATAAAACGTAAGCCCGTTAAATAACCCCTCCTGTTCCCACTACTACTGCAGTAATCAACACAGCTTAAAATAGTACCCCGTACATTGCACAAGTACTTTTTTGCTTTTATGCATATTAATTATGATATGATATGGAATCTGTTTACTATAGATTAGAAATGCAATGCAAATGCAGCCTGCTAAATGCAAACTCTTTCGGCAACATTCATAAAATTCACTCCTGTCATCATTATATTATGTACTTATACGACACGATATACGATACAAAAAATGAACTCAAATACCTATAGCCAACAACCGTCCTCTGATAAACCAGGCTATGACTGTAACAGTGTACTAAATATAGTTAAGCACAACATATTTTCAGCTTGGTTGGAAAGGAGCTTTGAGCTCTTTGCTAATGACTTTATTGTATCTGCCCAGATAGTAATTTCCAACACTAGAACTTACTTTCCTTTCCAACCTGACTACCTATACCATACATACAGCGCGTGGTTGTAGAAAGTCTCTCAAGTATTTAAAAGGAGGAACCTATGTAATTATTGAGTGCGTTCGTTAAACTAACCATTTTATGATAAATTGTCTTTATTGTGATAACTTACTACTAGAACTTAGTATCAACTATTTAAAAATTGGTTTCATCAATATACCTAAGACTTAGAACTAAGAAAAACCAAATGGATTGTTCCAATTCCTTCAAAACGAATGGCTAATAGATTGTAAATCATGGCATCTCTTATATTATACTTGTAACATTATAAAGAACGCTATTACATACAGGGTTGGGCTACAGTCCCTCATTTGTTATGGTTTACGTAAGCCCCATGTGGCATTACTACATAAAAGCCCACTACAATCAGAATAACAAGGGAAGGCTCTGTAATAAGATATTTTGACGTTTTGCCCGCAAACTGTTATCAGTAGCACATAGAGGAGAAGAGGACAAGTGGTAAATGCACAACTAGGTAATGCTCTTTTGAGTACATGCGAGGGCGTGTTATATGTACTTAAATGTGGAGCGTATCAAATGAATTCTAGTAATTTGAAAATAATTATGCGTCCAATAAAACATATGTGACACCTGAACACCTAATGTACCTATGTGACGCTATTCCACTGCCTATGCATATAAAGCACTCAGTTAATTTACTAGCTGCATGAATAACAAGTATCTGTAATCACCTCAACTATTCAGCAGGAACTTTATACTTAAATGCGACTGATAATAAAATATTTTAAATGCATTTAACATCTAAGGAATTGGTTGTTTCATTCAAAAACGACTGACAAGGTTTGTTGGCATTATGCCAGCTTTATTTTCAGTTGGCTTGACTAATATCTTCTACCATGGAATGCACTACACTACACACACACAGTATTACTGGTCTCTTGCCTAAGTTATGCGTGTGTCTACAGTACACTATTCAGCTGTAATTCAACAGAACGCTGTAAATACCATGATCGCCCTTCCAAACAGAATTAATTGAATGCTTAATGCAAGTAGGCCATTCATTCTCATATTCCAAATTGTAAGCTTTATTTTCCCCTTTCTTCCAAATTATTGAGCATAATAAAGTGTAACACAAGTTAAGTTCTTCATCAATTTCATTGGTACTCCATTGTATAAAGTAGTAACTTAATCAAACCTACCAATAAAAGCGACGCTGTACTTTATTACGAAGATTAAAAAACAAATTCATGAAAATCTTGAAAAACTCACTTATTCTCAGAAAAGTAATGTTAATTTTAACTCTTTCAAGTAAAATTGAATTATCAATTAATTTATCTTAATTTCTATATTTTTTCCATAAAGAATATAATCAGAGATTCCTAAATAGTAACTCCTGATCTTCCTCCCCTTAATTCAATTGCCACTTAGGAGACTTAGGGAAAGGTCTGCGAAGCTATTTATTAATCGACTGGTCCTTTGAAATTTAATATTGACATCCAAATAATGTCAGAGATAAAGTGCCTTACTAAAAATTAAATTAAGAAAGATTTTGTTTTCTGAGCACGTTATGAATATTTCTCCCAGCTCCCCTAATTTGTTCAGGATGTGACCTCATAAACTAAAAGGCTGAGTAGAATGCAATTTTTTTACATGCGACCAAATGCACCAGTCTGCGCTATAATAATTTGCAATATGTAACCTTTTCTCCTGAGATTTCAAATTATTGTTGTACAGTACATAATATGGAGGCCCTTGGGTGTAACTTAAAAAAGTTAGAGCTTCCAACACAAGTTGAAACTTTTAATGGAGTTTTAGTACAGAAAGTATAAGCATGTAATCATTCTTAAATTATGAAAAAGCAAACATTTTCAATAAAAACTGAGACACAAGTGTTCCGCAGGTACTTCCTTTAGTGCCAGTCAGCTTCTGAGTGCATTCTGTCTCCTCGTACTACTCCTGCCTCTGCCTGCTCGGGAAAACTTTAATTTGCTGAAATAATTTATATGTGGCAGGAACCGTTTATGTCATTTGAGAAAAGTTTCAGCTGTAGTGGATAAGTGACAAGTGAGCGGAATGTGGAGACTTATGGGCCGATCGATTACTTTAAATTTTGACATGGTACTCCCTGGAGGGTGGGTGAACGCGCTACATTAGTAACTCATCTAACAAAGAGCTCCTTCAGCTGACAGAATCCTAGACTTCCCACTTCCAACTTTTAGAATAATTATTCCCGTCCTCACTCCTGACATTCTTTTTCTCTTCTTCATCAATGTCTACTTAAGGTTGACTTCCCACTTTGTCAACAATTGCAATTCAGTAATAAACCAATAACAAGGATATTAAAATCGATATGAAATAATCAACCCCCGTAGGGGTAGTTAGTATGTTTTCCAGGGCACAGATTTCGAAAACTAAATCTAAAATTATTTTCTACAAAAGGACAAAGATGGTTTCGCCCTCAAATCAAAGTATCCCTGTCCCTATAGGTCCCTATACGAACTATGTGTCTTCGTCTTAGACCATAATGTACCGAAAAGTTAAAATGTTTGGAAAAATACCATGAAAATAAGTGCAAGATGAAATAACGTTAAATCAGATTGATATTAAAATGACAATAGGATTCAATAAAGTCTTCCCCGGCTGCTCTCTTTTGTCATAAGCTAAGTCAAATATGGGAGTCAGCCTTAACATACTGCATTCGCATGTGCATAGTATTAGAGCGCAGTACACAACACGAACAATCCCATTTCCCTGATACTATGACGCATAGAAAGTTGAAGAGGAAGAATCAGATTTCAATTTTATCTGCTTACAATAACGTAACGCAGTAGCAAAACGCATTAGTCTTTACTGTTGGAAAATGAAGATGCATTTTTCGTTACACTACAATATAGTTGTCTGTGAGTAACCGTTGTGTCAACTTCTGAAACATACTGTACTGTACCCAATAAGTATTATGCTTATGATTGAAGACCCCCTCATTCTTTTTCGTCTATCCCTTTGACGCTCAATAACACATGCTTGTACTAGTAATGTTAGTAATTAATGTAATAGCAGAAATCGTACAGTAAATAGCAGCATCTCTGTTTATTCAGCGAGCATTTGAACACTGAAATTTAATTGATACAAATAAAGAAGCTTTATTACATAAAATTTTGATTACTTTATTAATATTACATTTTACGAATTTTATCAATTATTTTTTGCTTTGTCAGACTTTGTTAAGTTGAAAAGTTCATTTGAGTTAAAACTGCTTTCGATTGGCATAAGATGATGGCTATTATTTACAGACAGCAGTATTCAAAATCGTTAAATTATACTGATGAAATTATTTCCATGGCTCACCTGGCTGAGTTTCTAGAAGTTAGATAAATTTTCCCCGGAAGTAAAAGCAGGATGACATATTAATAATGAGGCAAAGTGTAGCTGGTGATATTACCAACACCATTACAAGCGCTGCAGTGAATTGACAAGATTTAGGAAATATTTTAGTAGTTTGTCATTCTTCGTCGGTACTGAGGGCAAAATGTCCAATGAAAATCACATTATCATATATTTCCTTACTGCATTGCATTTAATGTGCTACTGTAAAATTCCATCTTGAACGTTCAAGTTTAGAGATTCTATTTGTATGCGTTTTAAAATAATTAAAGATAAATTAATATTTGGGATTCAATGAATTCTTAATTTATTAGTGCCCTGATAATAAAAAGCGAGTGATCTACAAATCTGGTATTTTACGAAACGAACTTGACGAGAGAAGATGATAAAGACTCCATCATACCTATGCTTTCATCTGCCGATAGCAATATATCAAGACACTAGAAAACCATCCTCAGCCATGAAAGACAAGCTTTGTAAATCAAACAACTGAATATCGAAATATTTTATAATTAATATTTAAAAAATATATTAAAATTTCAAGTCAGCCAGCTATTGGGTTCGAAATTTGACAGTTTGCAACATCTTTGTTGTAAAAGTTGAGTTGCCGCCCATATTCCTTTATTAACACACACATCAATGCTTCTCTCTTGGATAAATTCTGCCAAAAAACCTTTAAAAAACACACAGAACGTTAAAAACTGCAGAGTTAGGAGTACAAATTGCATTCTGAGCAAAATAGTTTTGCATTTACCTCCAACGAATGCATCACCAGCTCCGCTTGTATTCGTAACAATTCCAGGTGGTAATTGGACAACAGGATATTCTGACTGTGAATGCCCTGAAAAACAAAAATACTCTGAATAACTACCTAAACATATATACAGTAAAATGCCATTTGCGCATTTCCTTGTCAGGAAACAACCAATGTCTTTACATTGATTTATTCATTGAAACATTCCATATCAAAAATTATACACTTATTTATAATTACTGTGGTTTTGCAAATAGTGTGACGTTACTTATTAGAGTTAGTTAAGTTCAAAAAGCGTTTAGTACAAATAAAATTGTCTATCAACTTACTTTTTAACATTCACAATGAGAATAAGAATCTTACCTTCAAAAACTAGAACAGGTTTGCTTGTTCGTGTGACTACAACAAGTCTTGCTCTGGATTTTCTCGTGCTTAGCTTTGGTGCTAGGGACAATGCGAATGCAATTTTGGCTAAATCCATACCGTAACCACTGTCTTCTCCAATAGCCATTATTTCCTAAAACAAGTTATAATGCATTCTTTATTCCTAATGGTGTTTGCAAAGTAGTAAATCAAAAAAATGTTTAATTACGAAAAGCCTGCCCTTGCCTTTGAGGTGGGAACAACGGCCAAAACAACGAATATAATACCATAAAATACATAACCATTTAAATACTTTACTTCATAGAAAAGAAATTCTAATTTCAGTTCAGTTTTCCAGTATTATATAATGCTGAAACATTTTTATTGAAAGGCAATTAATGCATTGATTGAAGTATTTTGATTTTTACCTCTTCATTTCCAAAAATTACATCGACGTAAGGCATCATTTCCATCAGAGCTGGCTTGTAACGTTTAGCAACCCAAGTTGCATTAATATTCAAAAGCAATGGTTTATGCTTCTCATGAGAATAGGTGCACACTTCTTTAGCACTTTCCAAGCTCACCAAAAGAAAGTATCCCTGTTAAAATTATTATTAACATCATAATTATCCAGATCATTAACTTCTAAATATATTCTCGTGTAAAGTACACTAGAGTATTCGCATTTGCATTCATTTTTTGAACTTTTTATGTCTCTTCCTAATGTTTATGATGCGGTCTATGCCATAATTAACACAAGCATACGATCTGGAATTGTATGCAATTCTCTTAAAGTTGCAAAAGTCATTCCTATTCCCAAAATCCAGCAACCTACACTTCCCAGTCATTACCGTCCTATCTCTATACAAACATTCTTGTCAAAAATATTGGAAAAATGTGTATTTCTTCAACTTATTGAGCACGTAACTAAATGCAATGTTCTAAGTTCGAGACAGTTTGGTTTTAGGCAAGGATATTCAATTAACCATGTTCATGTAGCACTAACTGACCTAATGTATAATCAAATAAGTAATGGTAATTTATGTATTTTAGTTACACTCGATATTTCTAAGGCATTTGATAGGGTAAATATATCCATACTGCTAGAAAAGTTAACTTGGTATGGTATTGATCCCCACTGGATAGATTCTTACCTCACTGAAAGACAGATATTTACTTTTGTGAATAATAGTAACATTTCTGACCGGTTGGGTATCAATCTTTCAGTTCCTCAAGGTGGAATTCTCTCACCGCTATTATTTTCTTTAATGATAAATGATATGCCTTTATGCGTAAAAAATTCACTAGTTTACCTGTTTGCAGATGACAATACTATGCTAATTTATGGCAAGCCCAATAACATTAAACAATTAATTAGCTGCATGGAAAATGACATTTCTTGTGTAATGAATTGGCTGCAAACTAACAGAATGGAAGCTAATGCTGATAAAACAAAATTCTTAATTTTAGGCAGTCCTAAATTATTAAGTAATGTAAAGAACGTTCTTCTCAATGTTAATGGCACCCAAATAAAGCCCTCTAAATCTGTAACTGTGTTAGGGTTAACTATAGACTCTGAGCTGAACTGGTGTGAACACCTTAACAAACTAAAAAGCAAATGTAACTTAACCATCAACTCGTTGTACCCACTAAAATCAATGTTAGACACTAAAACAAAATTATTGTTAATGAATAGCTATGTGTTATCTATACTCACTAATACTGCAACTATCTGGGGTGCTTCGTCAAATAAAAATGTAAATGCAGTTGAAAAGATAGTACGACATGCAGGTCGTTTTGTCTTAAGTAAACGCAAATATGATAGAATGATAGTGTAAAATTATTAATTACAGAAGACTTAAAGTGGCTATTCCCCAGTTATCTTCATAAATACCATATTCTAAAATTAATGTTTACTATTGTCAATCAAACCTGTCCAGAGTACTTTGTTAATTATGTGGACATTAGTAATATAAGCACAACAGTCACAAGGAGTAATATTACATACGCTAAAAATCTGTCTATTATAAACTCTTACAGTTCTAGGCTGCTCTCAAAACAAGCTGTAACCCTTTGGTACTCTATTCCTGAGAGCATAAAATCGTCTCAAAATATAAATATATTTAAGAAACGGCTCAAATCACACCTTCTCAACGAGCAATTAATAGCAGCAACACCTCCCCAATCTACTAATCTCTGCAACCTCTCTTGTATTACCTCTGTAGTTTCTAATATGCGTATTGACGAACTCAATAATTAAATTCTAAGCATCTGTAATTCACAAACGTAAATATTAATAGTTTCTTTTCCTTACACACACATTTTGGTAATCTGTACCTCAGTAACGTATTAGGTATCTTGTTTCCAATAATTAAGGTATAATTAATTCTATCTCAGTAACGTATTAACTATCTTGATTCCAATAATTAGGGTATAATTAATTCTCTAACTGACTCTGTAATAAACCTCAAAGGAGGAAATTGTCTGTACAGAATAAATAATAAATTAATTAATTTTTCAGCAGTGTAGTGTTATAATGCAGAATAAGCAATTCAGCAGATATTTTGCAAACTTTCACCATAACTTTTAACGATTTGTGGAATGGATATTTTTAACGAGGACGAGGGAAGCTAAATATTTTCTATTTTGCTTTTGCAATCAATTGCATCCATTGCATATTACAATTATAACATGAATGTATTTACAACATGAATATACTATGCGTATGCTGTAACTATAATACATGCCTTTCACTTCTACTCCAGATTCCAGTCTTTTTAAAATACATTTAAAAAGCAAATTGCCACGATGATAAACTGAACTATTTACTAACCGTGATGTAAAAGTAACTTGCAGATTCTACCCAACGAAAATTTTCTGGGTTCATCAGATGTTGAATATTGAACCGCTGCGCAGCTCCAAGTTGGGTTAGTAAACTTCGATTTTCTCCATTCACCAAAACAGCACAACGTCCTGTTGGCAAGTCAGGAATTTCTTGGTAATTTATATATACACCATCTTTAGCCGCCTCCCGTATTAACTTTTCGGCATTAACATCCTTGCCCACAGCACCCATTAAAGTGCACGCTTTAGGGAAATTTAGTATTCTCTATATAAAACAATACCCAAATAAAACAATTAAACCAATGTAGATAAATGTTAAGATGGCATTACGGCATATGGTAATATTTGCAAAAAACTTAAAGCTATCTTTTTGAAGATTTGATTACTTGTGTTACGCGAAGAGTGTTTAAAGCCGATCCTCCTGTAGAAAATCCAACAGGTTCAATGTAGTCAAAAACATCAATATTTTCAGCTTGTGCCAAAGTAGAGTTATTTGGCAGCAAATTGTATTTTATCAAAAATCTTGGGTCCACCACCGCTGTAATATCCAGGAGCAAATTTCCCAAAGAAAATAGAAGGCCTTCTCTGTAAAAGTAGTAATTTTACTTTAATTGAACCGATATCTCAATAAACTACACCGACACCGACTTATTCGGTTTTTCTAGTATGTAATCAAAGTAAATATCTTAATATCCGTTTATTGCGGAGAAAGTAGATCAAATATTTGGGCATTAATTACATTTCGGCATTTAGGTGCTTGCTTATAAAAAATACTTTATTAAAAATAGTGATTGAATGAAAGAATCTGGGCACCTTGGTTCCATTGTGATATTTGTACTACGGTGTACAATACTTCTCAACTGAAGAGTATACCAACAAGGATTCCTGAATCTGTTAACTGAATAGGATGCGTTTTCTGGTATCTTAATACCTTATTTTTCTGGAATAATTTTAATTTAAGTCGTGGAAAAGCCTGTTGTCGACAACAATAATTGCATGAAGTTTTCTTTGTCTCTTTTGCATGAGAAACACCGAAGACTACAAATAGCGAGTAGGAATATTCAAGGAAAGTCTAATAGCGGGTTTCATCCTTCTATACCGTTCGGTCGATCCTGTGGGCTATAGATGTGATATAACGTAGGATCTTCAACAATTTGCAATTGGAAACAACAGTGAATCACAATTTACGGCAGAATCAGAATCAGCAACTATTTTGAACTAATAAACAATGAACATAAGTAATTATTTGGAAATTGGGCCGTAAGGCTTTTATGACGGAAATTGCAAATTCAAAAAGTAGTTTAAATAGAGTTTGTCTGTTAGCAATACCGAATATGAAAAATATGCTTTACAACCAGGATGACAAAATTAGATTCGTTGTAGGTACTCTGACGGAATTAATTATTGGTCTTTTAGTTGTCGCACAGATGTTACAAATCGTATACATTACTCGTTATCTCTGTTCTTCCTAGGAAAGGAATTGAAAACAAATCTTCCGTTGTTGTGTTCTGTTGGATGTATACTGTATTCAGCATTTTTAATTCATTGCCCCGCAATAGACCTTTTCTAATTCTGGCCTCCAGCCTCAAGAAACTTGCTCTAAATAGCGCGCCCGGTTTAGGTGGCCTTTGATTGCACAACTGCACATACACATGTACGCAACCTTTTACTTCAAGCGCACCGTTTAGAGACTGATTCTGGAAGGTAGCGACCAGTTGACAAAAACTCTCAGCTGGAAGTCACCCGACAACATTCCAAAAATAACCAAAAGAACCCACAGACCTTTTTTATGGGCACTCTTAAAGCAATGGCCAATAAACCATTGCATCGTATGTAATGAAAGGAGCGAAGAGCATACATGCTAGCGGACGCAAAACAAACAAAATATTAAAAACATCTTAACGCCAGTTACAATGTACTATATATAAATTAATTCAATTTTTTCAAATTTAATTTTTTATTCGGAGGTCAAAAATAAGAAATGGACCACTTTTGAAAGAGAACCTACAACCGTAGAAGACTTCCTGAAAATTTCAGCAAAACGTTTCAAAGCGTTCGTGAGATATGTCATATACTCACTAACTAATTAATTAACAGACAGACAGACATCGCGTTTCTATGAAAGGAGACTTCGCTCCTTTAATAATGAAATCTTACGACTCAACCGTCACAATGCAATTTCCGCTTTTGACATTTTCTGTTAGACAGTTTCCGATTTAGGGAGCCAAGAAAACTTGCTTGTGACTAATCGGTGAACCTGTGCCATAACTTGAACCTTTATGCAACTAAATTATTCCGGAGGGGGTAATCCAAATGACTCCCTTTAAAATTTTCCAAGTTTTTAAAGTGATCATTTGAATAGCTAAAAAATATTGTCGAATTTCTACCATTCATGCCTCATGACCATTTTTTGTGACTCTTAGCGAGTCGAATGTCGAACAACTTATAAAAACTTCCGGAAGGTGTTGTGCGGTAAACACTTAATATAATAGCTTCTCATTTTGACACGTTGTTTGCAAACTTTAATATTTTGTTTACATTAGATAGTCAATAAAGTTTCGGAAATTAGCTGTAGGTCAAATCTTCAGTTTTTAAATTGGCATTTCGATCTTTACTGGCTGTGTACATGTATCACTTCAAATTTTTGTCATAATTATTGCCTCTGTAACACACATGTAACACATTCGTTAGGATATAAATTTTAGTATTACATATTTAACAGGTCGTCTACAAATTAGTCGGTTTCTTTTACACAAAGTATTTGCCACTTAAATTGCTGTTTGCATTATTTGTGTCCTTGACTTCTCTTTCTTAAACTCAAAAGCATAGCATTTGGATACTTTAATTATTGTTGGTCGGAAATCTCGAAAGAGTTGATATTGAGAGTCTGTAATGGGGAAACATAAGTCTTGGGTAGGTTTTTTGTTTATTTCATGAAAAGCTTGTAGTTTCATTCACATTACCAGAAAGCATTAAGTTTTTTTTAATTTTCGTAGCGTCAAAAGAAAGTGGTTGGAAAGCAAAACAGAGAGCGCAATGATAATCAGAAAGGAATGCGTCTTGATTATGAAGAAATTAAGAAGGAAAACGAAGCTTTTGAAGCCTACTATAAGGTTCTTATATCAAAATTACTGTTTGAAACTCTCAATTCAATTTTATATGACAATGACACTCGTTTTCATTAAATAATGTAGCTACAAAAAATTTGCCCAGAATCGGAGTGGGATTCAATGATGGTAGCACTTCGAGAAAGTCTTCCGACGACGTTTAGAATTACTGGATCTCGGTCTCAAGCCAAGGCGTTGCTCCACATTATTGAAAATCAACTGATAAGGGATGCAGTTTCAGCAAAAAACGATGACACCAATGGTACATCAGAAAGTGAAATCGACATTAAACCTTTGGCACTTCCTTGGTATGATATAGAAATCCAATTACCTGCCCCTGTTCAGATTAGTATTAGTACAAACTATTTTAATTTGTAATAATTTTTAAATCTACACAGGTATCCGGAAAACTTGGCTTGGCAATTGAACTTAACCAGAAAAGATATCCGCAGAAATGAAGCCTATTTTCGTCTTCATAATTTTCTTATTGCCGAAACAGAGAGTGGAAATATTAGTCGCCAAGAAGCTGTCAGTATGATTCCTCCTTTGGCTCTCCAAGTAGAACCTCATCACAAAGTAAGAAATCTTGCGGAAATTCAGCCTTACAGTGATACATTACCGGTTATCATCATAGCCATCAATGTTATAGTCAATTAATTTTGTTGTTTCATTATTTCACATTAAGGTACTTGACATGTGTGCTGCACCTGGCTCTAAAACAGCCCAGATAATTGAGATGCTGCACGCTGATGAAGGAAAAACCCCAGAAGGGTTCGTTGTTGCCAATGATTTGGATAACAAGCGGTGCTATATGTTGGTCCACCAAGGAAAACGACTTCAAAGTCCTTCCTTTATAGTTACTAATCATGAAGCTGGCAACTATCCAAATTTGCAGTTGACTAATCCTGGTACTTACTAATATTCTAAACTCTTCTTCAGGCTACTACTGTTCGGTAGTCAGAATACTTTTAATGACAATTGCTAATTCTCAAAGACGGATCAAAAAGGAACCTAAAATTCGATAGAATTTTGTGTGATGTACCTTGCAGTGGAGACGGCACTTTAAGGAAAAATATTGATGTTTGGAAAAAGTGGTCACCATCTAATGGAATTCAACTGCACACGTTAGTATAAATTATAAATTCAAAACATTCATGAATGAGAAAGAAATCGCTTAGGTCTCACTCACCACGGGAATTAATTAATTCCTGTGAGACTTAATCATTAATCATCTGTCATTTTCGTTAATTTTGTATCTAAATATGACTATATAATTTCTTAACAAGAAAAAGGTATTAGTAGTCGTAGTGCAGACTTATTTTTGAATTTTTTTCAGGACGCAATTTCAAATCCTCAGGCGTGGATTAGAGCTCCTGGAGGTCGGAGGCTTGTTAGTTTATTCGACTTGCTCTTTGAATCCAATGGAAGATGAAGCTGTCATTCATCGCATTCTCAAAGAATCCAAAGACTCAGTTAAATTGTTGGATATCAACCTACCAAATCTTAAATGTTCTAAAGGGTTAAGTTATTGGACACCTTGCAGTAGAGATATGGTTTCTTACACGGAACCATCCCAAATTCTTCCAAAATGGATTACTACTTTGAGGCCCTGTATGTTTCCTCCTAGTGAAGCAGAGGCTAAAGATTATTGTCTTGATAAATGGTAATTTTCTAAAAAATAAATTTTGTCTTGCATCATGAATCCTGAAGTTGTTACTATCGCGGGGTAGTATGGTCTCCTCACTTCGTTAGTTGCACACAAAGTGCAAATGTGCAATAAAGTTGCATATAATGCTGTATTTTCATTTTATGTAGCATTCGAGTTCTCCCTCATCAGCAAGACACTGGGGGATTTTTTATTGCCCTTTTAACAAAAACCAGTGAACTGCCTTGGGAGCCTAATCCGACTCCAGATAACGGTAAGATAAAATGCACCTTTTAATAATGAGTGGTTTATATATTGTTGTTACACAAGACACAACGCTTGTAGGACTAATTAAATTACGCTAAAAGTTTTAAATCTTTGTTGTTTCTTTTCTTATATATGAATAATTTTCATTATTCAGAGAGCACGAATGTGGCGAGTGCGAATGGTTCCAGTGGGTCTAAACCACCAACAAAGAAAATGCGTAGATCATATGGGGGATACAAAGAAGATCCTTTTCTTTTTATGAAAGATGATGAATCTATATGGCCCGCGTTGAGGTACGTAATATTTTGTCTTTCTTGATTAACTAAATGGCTAATTTCTCAAAATTCTTCATAAGTGTCATGCAAAAATCTTTTATTTTAGGGAATTTTACATGCTGGATTCCTCTCTGGAAAGTAGTAATTTCCTACGTCGTTGTACTTCAGGAAAAATTAAAAACATTTATTTAACGACAAAAATCGTTAAGGATTTTGTAGAGACCAATGAAAATGCTGTTAAGGTAATCTAGAAATGCTAAAAGCTTAATACCTCAATTTTTATTTTCTGTTCGTAATGTTCGAATTACATTTTAGATTATTAACGTTGGCGTAAAAGCGTTGGCTCGGGTCGATAAGAAGTGGGGCCCTTGTGATTTCCGTATTTCTCAAGAGGTTAGTAGTTCAACTCTGTATTATCGATTATATAACCTCTTTGAATTTTCAATAATGTAGAGTAAATAATTCAGGGTTTACCAGCTCTACTCCCTTACATCAAAGGCAGGATTGTAAATGTAACCAAAGAAGATTTACATCTCCTTTTGTTATTTGACGATACAAAAAATCCGCCTGAACTGAGTAGCATGTCCGAAACAACCAGAAAGCAAATAGAAAACTTGGAGCGTGGCAGTGTGGTTTTACAAGCAGATACGGAAATGGAAGACGGGGGTCCCAAATTCAGAATGGTTCTTGTTGGCTGGAAAGGCACTGCTTCGTTAAGAGCATACGTTCAAAAAGCGGAGCGAATACATTATTTACGTTTATGCGGTGGAGACGTTTCGAAATTCGGCAAGCACACTTATTTATGAACGTCCATTAGGCTTTAATCTTTACCATTCATTTTGCAAACGTCTTATATGTTTAATTTTGTATACAGAGAAGAACAAATTCAGAGAGAGAGCTGCTCAGTTAGATGAAGCAGAGGCAGAGGAGATAGAAGAAGCGGAGGAGGTAGAAGAAGCAGAGGCAGAGGAGGATGTCTCTGAAATTCCCCCTGAATCATTATCAGAAACTGACCCGAATTGATGGCAACATATATAAATGTTATGTAATTGGTTTTAGGTCGGTGTCTGCCTCTAATAAAATATTTTGATACAAAGAACATCTTGTTGAGACTAATAAAGTAATATTATGGTTTGACTGACGAATAACAGATTTCTGTCATTTCACTACATAATCCTGTTGTCATTTCTTTCGTGATTTTTTCCAGTCACAACTTTCTTAGATCCAGTTAAGAGTAAAAACGAAAAAGTAGCTTTGAATTGTTTTCGAGCGATACCAATTATTCATATTTATGACACCTAAGCATACTAATACAACTAGAAATTGATAATTCCATTAGCTCCATTAATATTTTTAGAAGGAAAACCAAATGTAATGTTAGGAGATTGGCACAACACATGTTCTATGGTCAATTCAAGGGTTATTAACATTTTTCCACTCCAAGTTTGCCATTCCAATGTCATAAGAGCTATTAAACTGAGAAAGGTGTTTGCAATGTAACTACCTATATAACCTATATGTACTTAAAATATATTCGGAAGAGCAAGTTTCTTTGTTTTTTGTTTTTGAAATAAAATTAAAAGAATTATAAGTGTAAGTGCAATAAAGGAGACAACCAGAATGGATGCGCGATAGAAATGGGGTATTACGAATACCAAACCGTTTTTAAGGACTTCCACTGTTCCATTAGTTTTAGCCCGATGCAAACATTACTAACAAAGACTACCAGACCGTTACTTTCCTGAATTTAGTTTACTTAGAAATTTCCAGCATTTTTGACGCAATTAGTGGGCCACCAGACGAGGAAAACGTATTATCAGCTTGAATTAGTAAAAAGTATTTATTACTTTCTCATGCAGGAGCAGATTGTGCCCATTGTGCCCATTGTGCCAGTGAAGTAAGTTGACCACAAAATATTAACGGATATGCATAAATCATGACAATGTGACGCCTTGAAAAGCAAACTGCTGTGCAGTTGCTGCAAGCAATATTTGAATGTCAATTAAATGTTGGCGAGAGACGTTGGCAATTTGCGTCTAGCGCATCAGTTGATAATTTTCAGAAGAGAACTATAAAAAGGAGGAAATGACTGGAAGACAGTATCCATTTGCATCCAGCTCTCAGCTCTCATGAAAAGGTGGACAAATATCATCAACATGATGAAAGTTATCATTTTTCTAGGTTTCGTCGGGATTTGCTTAGCCCAAGTAGTTCCCGAACCCCGACAACGCCGTAGCACAATGGCAATAAAGACGGTTCCAGATGTCCGCCAAGTGGTTCCAGAACCGAGGCAAGCCCGGAAGTGCAACATGCGCTTCACCTTCCTAAGTACGGGTCCTCAGGGTATCCTCGACTCTCCCAACTACCCGGACCCTTACCCAGCCACGTATGACATGGTCTTCTGCTTGTCATCGCCCTCTGGAACGCGAATCAGCGTTTCATGCCCCACCTTCAATGTGGAAAACGCCACAGGCTGTGCCTTTGATAAATTCTACTTGTCTCCGTCTGGAGACTTGGAACTCAGAGATCAACTGAATTTCTGTGGAAATTCTTTTCCACCTCAGAGCTCCGTTTCAAATTCCATGATCGTTGGTTTCCAAACTGACAACAGTGTCCAACTCTCAGGATATCAATGTACCTTCACTGTCGTCCAAATTCCAACGACTACCACCTCTACCACCACGCAAGCCTCTACTGTCAAGACCTGCTCTTCCCGAACACAGTTAACAGAGGGTCAATCCCTAGATATCACCTCCCCGTCCTACCCGGACCCCTACCCTAACAATGCAGACCAGGTTCAATGCTTCAGTTCTCCTGCTGGGACCAAGATGTCCGTTTCTTGCAATCCTTTCAATTTGGAATACGCACAGGACTGCGTCTTCGATAAGGTAATCAATTGGCCTTGCATTGTAATCCCTTGGTTTTCTTATGGCAAGAAGTTTCAAAATTTTATTTGTAAATAGTTGTTTTTGTCTCTCACCGGGGATTTGTCATTCAGAGATGAAAAGAAATTCTGCGGAACAAATTTCACCAGCCAAATAAGTACTTCTAACCAACTGAATGTTGGTTTCCACTCGGATGCCTCTGGTATATTGCCAAATAAATATAATTTTAATTTCTTCATCACGAACACACTATTCTGATTATTACGATTAACCTCCTCAAATTTTCTAGTTCAAAATCCTGGATATAAGTGCACAGTGAGAGTTGTTAGAGACGGTCAGACCACCACCAGTTCACCAATACCAACAACTGCCGGTCCATCTTGCGATTGTGGCGCTAGAAACCTGGTAGGAACAAAGAATAGCAATAAAATGCTTTAATAACTGAAAACTAGAAATTACGAGCTGTTATAAATGACTACATTTTCTAAAGGCATCACGAATTGTAAATGGAACTCAAGCAAAACCAGCCGAATTCCCTTGGCGTTGCTACCTCCGTATTCCCAGCACCAGTTTCTTCTGTGGATGTTCAGGTAAATTCCTTTTCTTAAAACCCCACTTTGTTTCTCATGTTTTAGTTTGGAACTAAAAGGCTTGATTTTTGATATAGTGATCAGTCAAAATTGGATTTTAACAGCTCGGCATTGCACAAAAGGTTTAGAATTTAAATATTATTTTGAAAAAACAAAAAGATTAATAATTGGTAAGTAAATGTTGAATTAAAATGGCTTGGAATGGTGTAGCTGTGGAGGGAACGCCCATTTCAGTGGTTGTAGGTGCCCACATCCGAAACCAAGTCGGAGCCAATCAACGTACAATCCTAGTTGACAGAATTGTAGACCAACCGTCATACAATGCGGATACCCAAGATAACGATATGTCCCTGCTCCATTTGTCCAGTCCTTTAACTTTCAACCATGATGTAATTCAGTGTTACGAAATATTCTTATGCCTTTCTGGAAATATTTCCTAAAGCAATACTATGAATTTACTGGATATATAATTATTGTACTAGGTCTCTCCTATTTGCATGCCTTGGCATTTGACCAGCAAGAATTTCTCTGGGACGTCCATCACCGCTTCCGGATGGGGAGTAAGTATTTCTCAGTAATGCTTCAATAAAATTCAGCAACCAAAATTATTTAAAAACTGAAAAGGTTCATGAAAAATACTGACAGAGGTAATTCAAAATTTTCAATAGACTGATAAATCGGGAGGAAGCGTTCAGAACACTCTGATGGAAGTAGACTTGCCAGTGTTAACGACGGAGGAATGCCAAGTCTACTATGGTAGCAGTATTACTGACAATATGATTTGCACCTACGCACCAGGAAAGGATACCTGTCAGGTAGGTGTTAACAAATGAAAAATTGCATTAGCATTAAGATTTCGTCAATATCTTTCTAAAGATTTTCTTTCAAATAGGGGGATTCCGGTGGTTCCATTGATTACCTCGACCCCAACAGAAACAAATACTATGGAATTGGAGTGGTCAGTTGGGGAATAGGTATGTTTATCTCTGAAACTGATAATGTTACCTCTTTGCTTTTGTTTTTGTTACACATGTAAAACGAATTTGTAATATATAGGGTGTGCTGGAAAGAATAATCCTGGTGTGTATGCTAAAGTCACGAAGTACCTGAACTGGATAGAAACATCTACCCAAGGTACACCATAATGATTTCTTTTTTATATCAATATAAATAAATAAATACTAAATGTTACTCGTGTGTTTTTTCCAGGAGACCGACTTTGTAGAGCCTGAACGAATCTTATGAACTTTATGAACGTCAAATAATTATGTTTATTCGCTAATTATCCGACCTGTCGATTTTAGTTACTGATTGAACATATTACGTATTAAAACTTATACATTTCTTATTCCATCCGCTAAATAATTAGCTTCTAAACGTGAGTTGAACTGCTCTTCTGAATAAACCAAATCCTTTCTTCATTCTGTAAAATAGCAATATTGACGATTCCATGAGACTTATAATTTGATAAGCTTTAAAGCTTCTTCACGTGTACACGTGTACTGTCGGAGGAAACAAGAATGCTTTACTGAATCACATCACAATGATTTACATGTTTTATTTTACATACATTCACAGATTCACAAACTACTATACCTCTACCTTTATTTATACGACTTATCTATGTATGCGTTATGTACTTATACTACTCTCATCTCAGTACTCTCCTATCTCCTACGGGGTAAGTTGAGACGAAGACGGTTTACAGCAGAATTCTACTGGTTATTTCCAAATGGTTTTTTTATCAGAAATTCTAAGTATTTTTTATTACATACTCCGTAAGAACAAGAACTACAAACTACAACTCTATTGCGAATAATCATAATCACCAGAATAGTTTACATTTAGTTCATTCATCACAAATCATAAATGCACTTAATGCACCATAAGTGTAAGCGGCATTTGCTAAGCTAGGTAGATGGCGATCAACGACTTTATACAGAGTTGCGGTTGAGAGTTGGGTGGGATGCATGATAATAAGAGATCTCAACTGGAGAAACAGCAGGAATTAGAAGTTTGATTTCAATGAATAATGTGTCTATTATGCCTTGATAAGCCTATGAATAAGGTATGAGAAGAACATCAGATGAATGAAACCCAGCAAAAGTAAAACTAAATGCACAGAACACTAAAAGCGATATAAAATTGCATAATTTAAAGACGCATGAAGAGCTATGAGTAACAGCTTTTAGATTGGGATTTGCAAACTTTTAATTGCAAATTGCTTCAGAAAAAGAAAAATCACGTCAACTAATTAGCTAAAGAATACTAGGTACTGTAGGTACATAAAATTGTAGACTTGCACTTACAGTTACAGTTTACTTAGAAAGCCAGATCTTCTTGTGTCCTTAATTCTAGTAAGGATAATTAAATGACTTTCATATTCTATATGATTTATGATATTTTTAAGCTGCACCATTTCTCCTATGCATTCATTATACCGTATTTGTTTAAATATCAAAATCTTTTTTCACTTTGAGTAACATATGTATCTAGATCTACCAAAATATTAAAAATGCAAAAAATTCTACCACTTACATATTGGACTATCTTATATATTGTATTTTATTGGAAAGCCATTGTTGTACTTGTAGGCAAAGATAGCAAACCAAAGCTATTGATGGCCATGATGGCAGTAAGTTTGATTCGCTTATTGCTAATTTAAAGTTATAAAGCTATGTATATGTATAAAGCTATGTATATTCATTTTTAAAGCAATTCTGTATAGGACAGTACACCTTAATTTGCATATTACTTTAAATGTATCAGAGTTTTCGATGCTTTTTCAAATAGCGCAGTACAGACTGAACTGCTTGTTTTTCTAATATTTGTCCAGGTGTTTTGGTCACATTCAACCATATTTATATGATCCTTCCAATTTCCAAAACATATTTATTACTTTAAAAACGGAATAGTAAGCTAAGTGTAATTATCGTCAGAAGCAGTTCACGTGATGAACCCGAAATGGTACATGAATTATTAAGTTATGGGTAAACACCTTGATTTGAAAGCAGATAGATTTCGAATGCTTCCTAAACTCAAACCAAACCACTCATAATCTGTCACAGAAAATTACAAAACACTCCCATAGAAGAACCACAGAGTATTTTATTTGCATTGCAGTCAACCTTTAAATCCTTTGGTAAATCAACCACTTACATCCTCGTTCTGTAATTTTACATTAGAAATATTTGTTGTTCTCCAGGACTGACATGATTGAGAGCGTTTTTGTTGTTGCTGCAATTTAATGTTTATTTTGATGGCAGAACCCAATTTCGCCACTGATATATAAGCGAACACACATTGGTTTCTGGGAATCTGTAACAGTCTGAGAAACATACGAGCACACACGACTTTTAGAAGCAACGCTCATATAATCCCTAAAAGAGTGACAACAAAAAAACAAAATGATGAAAATCGTCTTTGTGATTGGGGTTGTTCTTTGCAGTTCGTTGGCAGCATCGACGACGCTGTTCAAAAGAGACGAGTCAGAGCCGCCGCTGGTGATTCCAGAGCCACGAGGTGACGACGATGGCATTCCTCCTCCAGTCGTCCCACAGCCCAAGCAGACCAATGCTAAGCCTGACGTTGAATTGCAGCCTCCTCCAAAAACAGAATCTCTTCCTCCTCCAGTTGTGCCAGAACCTCGACCTCAGTTCTGAAGACACTAAAATACTACTCGTCGCAACTTGAAACCATCTGATGATCACTGGGTACACCGTGCACCTTATATGCCAATTTTGTGTGGTTTCGCCAAAAATTTAATATAATTATATAATATTACCTTCTTTTAATTTTTTTAGATAGCAAGATCAGGAACCGACCTATTTTATGATTCAACTACGACTATTTTTAATGATCAACATTATATAATTACTTAAAGTTTCATTGCAATAGTATTTAAAATCGTAAATATTTATAAGTGTATTGAATAAAAATCCCAATTTATTAAACTTCCATAAATATTATGTAGAGCATTATTTGCATATCATTCAATATTAAACCTTTTACTTGCACTGGGAGTTTGGGAGTATTTCGCTGTAGACTTTCACAAAGCAATTGAATTATTGAATCAACTCTGCCATAAATCGAAATACGTAAAACCATTATGGCTTGACTTGGAACACTTTTGGGCTGTTAAAAATAATTCAATTTCCATGAACTTCAGTGCATTGGTACAAATTCCGTTTATCAAATCTATTGATCTGTACAAAATAAAGCTTTAAGAACTTCACGCTTTGTATAAAGGAAACTGCATAAAACATAATAACCCCTGTAGCCAAAAACGCGCATCTCCCAGGCTCATGTATAAATCACAATATTGTAAACTTGTAATGCTGTAAATACATATGAAAAAATATACATTACTTGGAATTCCGTCACTCTTTGATACTGCTTTAAGCTACTCTACCAGAGGTTTTAGCTGCAAAATAAAGTCAACTGCAGGCAACGCAAGAGAATCTCTTGTTACTATAATACCTATGTAATAGTACTTTATGATGAAATTTATTTTATAGCTTTGCCATATGGCACTTAGCAGAAAAGAAACAGCTGTGAACTTGGCCTCTTAATCTTTGACAATAAAAACAAAATTCAGAAAATATCGTCAGCAAAATTTTCATGAATTCTTTATAAGTAAAAATTTAACCAGTTAAGATATCTAGAATACCTTTGATTGACGATAATTTGATTTTTAGACTGAATGTAACGATATTGAATGACTTAGGGAAATATTTATTTTTTGATTATATTAAAACATCACCTTAATTTGTGTGAATAAAATAATATTGTGTAATACCTGTATACTATTATATGTATGTGTGTTATGCTATATTATAACAATAAGACCGATATCATATAATACCAGCTTGAAATCGTTGTAACATTTCTGTATTGCTGTTATTACCTTGATTTAATTAATTCGCTCTTTGTGCGATCATAATAAACTTGCCATTAGCAATGCAAATCAAGAGCTTACGCGTTTTTATATGCAAAAGGAAAAAATTCCGAGACATAAAGAATAAATGAATCTCCATTACTATCTACCATTATTGCTACATAACCGAACTCGAACATTGTAAAGTGTAATAACATTTCTGTTTTCATTTTCATGCTTTTCAACAAATAGTTTAATTCATGTTGGTAAATGCATGCATTAAAATCTCGTTAATTCCAGTAGTTGCGGTGAGGATGCATACCCAAAACACATTTTGTATTGTGAATTCTTGCAAAGCTGTTTAAACTGTCATTAGTAGCAATAAGTTATCGAAAAATACAGAGTTTGATTGATTTACTTGGTTTTGCCAGTTGGAAACACAGAGCAAGGTCTACGTAATTCGATTGTCATTGCTTTTATACGTAGATAAAAATTTACAAAGTCAATTTATTCAAGCCCCAATAAATACTATTAATCAGGCGTAACGTTCATTAATAATTTGCAAAATGGTTAGTGAACGATCTTTCCTTCTTTTTTGCGTGGTTGCTCTCATTGCCAACTATGTGCAGGCTCATATTGAAATTGCACATGAAAGAAACAATGAAACAGCACCACGAAGATTCAGGAAACGCCAAGCCCAAGGTGCCTGCACTTACGAATATAAATTTCAAAATCCGGGAGATTCTGCATTCCTGTCGTCACCCAACTACCCGGGTGACTATCCACCGAATGTGGATTGCAGATATTTCATAACTTCTCCCGTGGGAACAAGACTGACAATGGAATGCAGCGAGTTCAATGTCGAATCGTCACTAAATTGCCAATATGATGTTTTCTTTCTCTCGCTCACCGGGAATCGATTGTTTTCGGATCAAGAATACCACTGCGGAGCGGGTACTCTCGTCCGAACCACTCGTGCAAATCAGTTGGCTATCGGATTCCATTCCGATGGCTCGAATCCGCAAGTCGCTAACAAATTCCTCTTCAGATGTAAATTGACTGTAAGTGGAACGCCCCCAACAGCAACCCCCACTCAACCACCCTGCTCCTGTGGAATACGCAATGAAGGACCTTCCACAAGAATTGTCGGAGGAACCACGGCGTCTGTAGGAGAATTCCCTTGGCGCTGTTCTTTGTACTCCGTAAAGGCCGGGGTGTTCTGCGCATGTACAATTATTTCTGCCAATTGGGTTCTAGCCGCTGCTCATTGGTTCGCGTCTCTTTTTTTAATTTACTTTTTAAAGTTTCATGGATTTAAAATACTGTTTCTTGACAGCACAAGGAACGTTGAGAAAGGAGATCAGATTTTCGTGAATGTTGGGGATCACGATCTCTCGTCGAATACAGACACAAGGAATGAACTTGTGCCAGTAAGCACCGTAATAGAAAATTCACAGTATAATGACCAGAATCAAGACGCTGACATCTCACTTCTGCGGTTATCCAAAACTCTTACCTTCTCCAGAAATGTCAGTTTTACACTTTCATTTGTACTTTATTTGTAAACTTACATAGTCTACCAAACTAACTGCTATGTTTAAATATTTCATGTGCTGTTACCCTATTAGGTTAGTCCAGTATGCCTACCCTGGAAATTCCCTCCTACAGATTTAAATGGAGAAAATGTTGTAGCCTCAGGTTGGGGTACTCAATACTTTGCGGGACCCACTTCCAGTACACTGCAGAAAGTAGACTTGCAGGTACTTGGACTTCCTCAGTGCAAACAAAGCTACCAACGACAACGAGCAGATTTTCCAACTGCCAATATGCTGTGCACTTTCACAAGAGGACGAGACACATGCCAAGTAAGAATAATAAATATCTTTGTTACATATCGTGTAACTGTAGTATCACTAAACCTTGTTTTACTTGGTATGAATTAGAATAAAAAATGAGTAACTGACTTAATTTTGGGTGAATGATACAGGGAGATTCCGGAGGTTCCATAGACTATAACTCTGGTGGCCGTTACTACGCAGTCGGAGTAGTCAGTCAAGGTCAGTACTTGGATCGTCATCACTCCATTTTCACTTAGTACATTTGTTTAGTTTTCTACTGACTTAACATCAATTGTAGGAGATGGCTGTGGATCTGAACTTCCTGGAGTCTATACTAAAGTGGCATCTTATTTGAACTGGATTCAGATAAATACAGGTTACACCTTATCTCCCATTCATATTTTGATAATATCATACTCTTTTGAAGCTTAGATTTCATTTTACAGGAGAGACTTTCTGCAAAGTTTAATCCGAAGATAAAATCGAAGCGACCCCAGTCATCGACCATGAAATAACCATCCTTTCTTTTGAGGAAACACCAATTATTCTAATCATAACTACAAAGCGGTTAAATTGTTATGTAAAATATCCTATAATGTGATAACGGAAATTAAAAATTATGATTATGTATTCGACCATTCATTTAAAACTTTGTATATATACTACAACTACTCTTAAGGTTTCGAGAAATTCATTTTGTTTTCTGACATTTCAATTAATGCGTTCTGAAGTTCTACCATCCACAAAATTTACATCATAGACGGACAGACAGACAGACAGACAAAGTGACACTGCGTTCCTAGTAGTATCTCCAATCAGTGTTCTAATTAATGCGCACAAAAATGTTTTCATGCGTGCATCTGCACGAAATGCACAGTGCTTGAAACGTCGCACAAGTATGCACGAATATATAATATGTTACCCCCTCTGAGAGAATGCAGCCTGTGAGACAGATAATACTCAAATGCACTGAATATTGCCTAGTGTTCTTTGCGAAAACCCATGTAGGTCATTCAACTGGTGAAACTGCATTTTAATGGTAAAAATGCTACTTAGAATCATGACATTAATTGTAATGAGGAAAGCTAACCAATAGCATTAACACAAAAATTTTTGAACTTTGAGGCATCCTTCAATTGGGACTAAATAGTCTGCCCTTTTGTTTTCAATTTTTTCATAAAGTAAATTTCAATCAAATTGAACGTAGTTAGGCTCGCTAGATTCACATAAAGATGTTCTATAGGTGAGAATATTTAATATTTGCTTGTTAGTCAATGGGTGTTGATGAATACAAATCAGCTTGGGTGTACATTAGGAAGACACTGGTTCTTATGCACAAAATTGAGGCTTTGTAGGATGGATATTTATCAAATGACATAAGTCACACGGGACTTCAATGTGAGCCTGGGCACTAACAACAGTTCGGGTCAGCTAAATAAATCATGTTTTGATGATGGGGAACATGGAAAGAGTGAATAATCCAGCAAGGTTCAAGGGGGCCATAAAAATTGCACATAAGAAATGTTATAATTATTTATAAAAGCCGAATTTTGAAGGGGAAGACGATCTCCCGACCAAAATGGAACCCATCCGGGGGAACAATTGTTCCCCCGGACGGGTTTCATTTTGGTCGATATCGTCTTGGTAGACCTTCATGAGAAATATATAGGTGTCATGCCATTCGGAGAGAAAAAATAATTTTACGTAGTACAAAATTTCTTATGGCGACAACGACAAACATTGCATTTCGAAATATTAATTGCATAGCCGTTCTTAGAATGGCATTAGTTTATAAAAAACTTTCATCAAAATCTGAAGTGGTCGAAATTGCAGGTTTTTTGTGATTTTGGGAAAATTGATCAGGGGGGACCCTTCCCAAAATGAAAAATCAACTACTTACGATTTCAATGAAAACTGCTCCTGCTGAAATAGCCACCACCATGCTTAAGACGAACTAACAATTTTCATCCAAATCAGAGCCGCAACGGCAAGAACTGTTGCGGACTGAATTTCACTAACGATCTGTGCTTCGTGAAACTTGGCAATACTTTGCATAGTAGTAGAAATGGCTAGAAGATTGATTTTAAAAGATTTCCCACTTTATCAGTACTTATTCGTAAATCTGTTCAAGAATCGAAACTGTTTCATTACATCTGATAATAAATTTTAAAGAAATACCTGTCTTACTTTGAGAATCCGAAAACTGATGTAAACTTTCTGCAAAGCGATGTGTTCCCTGATTGAAGTGGATCAACACGTCAATGAATGACAATTCTTTGTTTCTGGATCAAAACAAAACAGAAGGCTTGGTTCCAAGGATTGGATAGTGTCGGTATAAAGATCGATTAAGACGTGAGAAGCATTTACGTCTTGATCTTCAAAAAAGATAATTTTGCACCATTGAATCTGTATGATGAAATTATAGATATATATTGAAAAAAATCTGAATGTACTGAATCACTGATTGTAGCAGTGTAATGAAATACAAATACCTTAGAATGCATTTGATCAATCACGATATCATAGAACTTCACAGTTGCTTCCTTAAAAGAAAGCAGCTCCGACGTAATTCCTCCATTCTTGAGATAACTTCAGTTTTTCGGAATTTTGAAAATATTTAACAAATTGCTGTGTTCTTTCCATGTTGGAAAATATTGAGAAAAAGTATTTAGCATTTTCTATTGGCACAGAAAAGGTATTAGTATTTGATTGCTGAATTACTATGTGCTTCTGCTGCTTCTTTACCAGTAAAATAATTCATATTCATCAAGTCAGTCCGCTTGAAAATATTTAGTTACATCCTTTAATCAAAGTTGTAAAAATTTGAAAAGTTCTTTCAATTGTTGAAATCGGAAACGTCAGAGTGCAGTTGACTTTATCCTTCAATCCAAGAATTTGCCAATCCGAACAATATGATTTACATTTCTATGCGATATTCGAACACACTGGACACTGGGGCACTTTTTCAAATCCTACTGTTTGTAATACCACAACTGGTTTTTCGGGTCCTTTGTCTGGAACGTCTACAGTCAGCAATATATCTTTGGGCATTCTCATTTTCCGGGTAGATTTTACTTGCATTTTTGAAGGTAACTCCATATCAATAAAGTTTTGAGGATCGAATTTGTTAGAAATCGCGCCACTGTCATCAACAACTAGCAAAAGGGGCTGAAAGCTTTCAGAATCTAAAAGATTGTTGATTTTTATGGCATGGCATATTTTACTAAAAAGGTGGTAAAATTTGAACGGTGGACTTTAGTGTACCAAATTCAGGATAATCTGGATCAAGAGGAATGTATCCTGCCACGGTTTTCAGTTTTCCGAATAGCAGAGTGATCAGTTTTTTAGAAGGAGACATGCAAACGGCTATTAGTAAATCCAAATCTGGATTTTTGCATTTTGCTGAGTCGCCAATTTTATCATTTAAGTTTTTTGCGATAGCCGAAGAAAAAATATCCACTTGTAATATTATTGGAGTGACTCAGTGACTTATTATTTGGATACGATACAACCCACACAATCTTATCCTGATTTTTTACTGCTCACCTGCTGGATGGAATGTCAGTGTTTAATAATCCCCGTACTGTACTGCTATTTTGGTTGAATATATATCTGCTATTAATTGCTTAGCTTTTGATGAAATATCTGTGGAATCGTTTGTCGTAGCAATTTATTTAAATTTATCTCTGGATCGTAAATAACTCCCTCATCAGTACTACCCTGCAACATCTCTGCGTCTTAATTTAGTATGTTTCAAGAAATCACTTTACTACCCAGGTCAGAAAGTACTTGATTGATTTTATCAATGCCAATATTCATATTTATATTTCACTAAAATACAAACTTCCATTACATTTGAATGTTTCTAAATACAATACCAACATATTTTTGTAGTAGACGGAAACTAGTATTGGTGGCACAAACGTACGTACAACGTATTACGCACAAACGTACGTACAACGTATTACGCACAAACGTACGTACAACGTATTACGCACAAACGTACGTACAACGTATTACGCACAAACGTACGTACAACGTATTACGCACAAACGTACGTACAACGTATTACGCACAAACGTACGTACAACGTATTACGCACAAACGTACGTACAACGTATTACGCACAAACGTACGTACAACGTATTACGCACAAACGTACGTACAACGTATTACGCACCAACGTATTACGCACAAACGTACGTACAACGTATTACGCACAAACGTACGTACAACGTATTACGCACAAACGTACGTACAACGTATTACGCACCAACGTATTACGCACAAACGTACGTACAACGTATTACGCACAAACGTACGTACAACGTATTACGCACCAACGTATTACGCACAAACGTACGTACAACGTATTACGCACAATACGGACGTACGAACAACAACATACAACGTCAACGTGAAAGTGGACCTCCGTGAGCGAGCTCAGGGAGGGTCGAGGGTATATATAGGGGTGCATTCCCTCTTTAGCCTCAGTCGGCTGCCGTCCTTTGAGGAGTGAAGAGCTCCTGCTCCGGGAGGGTCGAGGGTATATATAGGGGTGCATTCCTTTGGTGGCCTCAGTCGGCTGCCGTCCTTCGAGGAGTGAAGAGCTCCCGCTCAGGGAGGGCCGAGGGTATATATAGGGGTGCATTCCCTCTTTAGCCTCAGTCGGCTGCCGTCCTTTGAGGAGTGAAGAGCTCCTGCTCCGGGAGGGTCGAGGGTATATATAGGGGTGCATTCCTTTGGTGGCCTCAGTCGGCTGCCGTCCTTCGAGGAGTGAAGAGCTCCCGCTCAGGGAGGGCCGAGGGTATATATAGGGTTGCCACTCCCTTGGTGGCCTCAGTCGGCTGCCGTCCTTTGAGGAGTGAAGAGCTCCTGCCCAGGGAGGGTCGAGGGTATATATAGGGGTGCCATTCCCTTGGTGGCCTCAGTCGGCTGCCGTCCTTTGAGGAGTGAAGAGCTCCTGCCCAGGGAGGGTCGAGGGTATATATAGGGGTGCCATTCCCTTGGTGGCCTCAGTCGGCTGCCGTCCTTTGAGGAGTGAAGAGCTCCTGCCCAGGGAGGGTCGAGGGTATATATAGGGGTGCCATTCCCTTGGTGGCCTCAGTCGGCTGCCGTCCTTTGCGGAGTGAAGAGCTCCTGCCCAGGGAGGGTCGAGGGTATATATAAGGTAAGGGTGGAAGGTAAGGTATAAAGGTACAGGGAATCCCTACCCTGGGCTACGGCTAAATATGGGGGAAGGCTAGGCCCTGGGGGAAGTTCCCAGGGGCGCTATACTTCGCTCCGGGTGGTCCTCAGCCAAACGCCAATAGGGTGACCTCCCCATTGCCGGTAACCTTCCTAAAGGTCTCGGTCGACAGGTGTGTGTGGATTCCGTCCGAGCGAAGCACACATCTGACCCCCTCCTTGACCTTGGGTTGGCGAAAGCAAGGGGTAGTCCTTACGGCAAAAAAAGCTGAGGATGGAGCAAGGGCCATAGACCACAGGGGGTTAGCGTGTGTCACCAGGGCGGAGGGTGGCAGGCGCGCTCCAGCTAACTGACCTAGGTCAGGGAGATTGGAGGCATCGAGTGGTCTATGCCCAGGAAAGGGAAGCTCCTGGTGCCTTAAGGTCTCGCTCACGGGCCTGTACCGGGAATGGTCCTGATTACTGGGTTTGCCATCTCCGGGTCACAACCGGGGTTTGCGGACTTTCGGGGGATGATGTGAGTAGTGAACCGAAGACCCGCTCTCGCTTCTGCCGCAGGGACTAAAGTGTGGGTTCGCGGCGCCCGGCTTTGCAAATGCTAGCCTCCCGTCCGTGGTCAGAGCGAGAGTGACTCACGGATTCTTGTGACAGGGTTTACACCAAAAAAGGGAATCCCTACCCTGGCTACGGCCAAATTATGGGGGTGGGCTAGGCCCTGGGGGCAGTTCCCAGGGGCGCTAAACCACACACACTTAATCGGTATTTGCAACTTTTAGTTCTTAATGTTAAAATTTCTATTTCTTGCATTTTGTGCACTCCACATTGTCCTTTTCATGCATGCACTACGTACTATTACATGCAGTGCATATTATGCATATATGCACTGCATACCAGTACACTGTCTCCAATACTAATAATTACTACACTATTCTTTACATTCTACTTATTAATTACATACACTGTTATGTATTTTAAAGAAGTATAGCAACACGTCCCTGCATCTCGTTCTGCATATTATTATTTCATCAGTTCAGTGCACTAGTATGATTCTTATAGTAAGGTTTTCTTATAGCATGCCCAATACCGATACCCAAGTATTATATGGACAAAACGGATATAAGTGTTTTTGATATATGATTTGATATATACATCTAATAAGAAACTTCGACAAATGGACAATCATGTACATATTGAAATTTGCATGGAAAATAATTTGAAGCAAGGCCTTTGTTTTGTTTCTTGCAATGAACAGAGAAGCTATTTACCAGGGATATCAGGTATATGCTAAGTCTCATAGTATGTTACAATGTTTGCCTATCTTCTTGGAAAATGAAAACTTAAATCTTGATTACTGGATTTAGGATATCAAGGTGGGGAGACCCTGGGACAGAGAAGAAAAATTTTGTAGAGAAATTAATTTGCGCATAGCATTGTGAAGGTCGACCAGATAAGCATCCATTATCCATTTCTTCCATTCACTGACACGTCAATTCAAATATTCAAGGTACATAACATACGTATTTTAGTTCACCTATTGTTTGTTTTATAAATTTTTGTAGCTAAATTTTTAGTTATGTAAGTAAATAATAGCAAGTACGATTATATAATTATGGTTTTTATCATTTGAAAGGATGCGTGGAAATGTCTGGAGTGACTTCTCGGAGCTTCTGAAGAAAAAAGAACGCAAACTTTTGGTCACTAATTTGTTAAAGCAAAAGGAAGAAATAACAAAATTTGTTGAACTTTACGAAAAATGCCTTGGGATACGAATCACTCTAACTCGCAGGGTAAAATTTCCGTATGCCAGTTATTTTCCAGAACTGTGCAATGATAAATGCATCTAATTGTGATTAGAAATAACTAGTTTTTGATGAATTCCGTAATCAGATGTCAAAATACATGTCATTGGCAGCTGGCCTCGACAGAAAATTGTTGCATACCTTGGAACTGATCAGCAGAATCGGACTAAATACTAAGTTCCATAAAAAACAGACGTCGAAGGCGATTGACATGCTGCAACGTTTGAATCGTCTAATGAATGATTTCGAAAGGAAATTGGAATCCTCCTTCAGTTCTTTTAAGGTCAGTACATCCAGACAATACAGTATAGAATAAAATTTACATTACTAATTTTAAACAGTTTAAACATTTACATTTATCGCTTAAAATACTGTTGTGTTCCAGGGTAAGTATGAAATTACTGAAAAGTACTTGGCGATTTGCGACATTTTGTTAGAAATGCTTCAGATAGAGAATGTCCCTTGGAAAAGTGTGAGGGAACAAGTAGACTGTATACCTAACGTAGACATCTGCTGCGGATTAGGGTAAGATATTGGGTATAAAAGCACTTCATTTGCTCAAATCATTTTAGATACTAAAAAACTGTTCTTATAGTTTTTCTGTGACAAAATTTTCTATATTTCTATTGATAAGCCATATGCGTAGATTTTAGTACAATTACAACCTCATGGTGTCATATCATGATTACTTAATTTTATTTCGTTTGCAGCCTCCCTCAAGGATATCATCTTTGTGAAGTGGATGTCAATAACAATGTGGACGCGAGTACAATTTGCTTGGATTCAGTGAACGGTGTGCTGGAACAATACTGGAAAGGGGATATCGCAGTCATCGAAAGCCAATTGGATGACTACAAAGTGCACTACACATTCATTTGTTCTCTGTACTCTATTAAAGATGATTGGTATGCAAATGCACATATTTAGACTTTCTTAATGAAAGTCTTGTCCAATTACTGAAACTTTTTAAACATTTGCATTTTAGGGAGGAGGGTGTTACTGGAACTGATGTTTTTTCTTTGAACGCAGATTGGAAAATGACTCAACACATAGTTATCTTTCTAGTCAACCTAACACCAGTTGAGTTTGCAATTACCAGCAAGAAAGGTGTTTAACCTTCTTTTTTTGATGGAGGCGTAAAATATTTTCTTATGAAAGATGTTCATACGGGATACGCCCAAAAGCCAAAGTTGTCTTTATAGTCCATCTTCTACATGTACATGTGTGCACATTACCTCAGTTTATTGGTTATTGTTACAGAAGAGAGATGCCTAATTTCAATATTTTCTGTCCTATTCTATTCATATTTTGTGATGATTGATGACCGAACCCTCTCTGCTACATTTACTTAATATTTTTTGAAATCCGTATGCAGATATCTGAACAATAGTATAATCTCTTTGTCTACAGCAAAATTATAAGTGTATTCGCTACTGTCGTTGCCACGTGTCAATTATAATTCAGGTGGGTGGAATGGCCTTTGCATGGTCATTCTGTCTTTAGTGTAAGTTTGTCTAATCTATAAGAAGCATTTATAATATATAAGCAATAGTTCTGTATATTAGATCGCAAAAATATTTTTGATACGAATCATGTTTTTATTAATTAAATATTAAATGTACTAAAATTGTATAACAGAATTCAGAATACAATATTTAATTTAACTTGCATCGTCAACTTGTAATACTTAACTTGTAAGTCTATTCTATTCTGTACCTAAGTGTTCCTAAGAATTAAGAATTGTATGGTATTGATTGTATTGTCCAGTATTAAAGTAACTGCTTTAAAATGTTAAGCCTTTCAAAATTTAATTCAAAATAATATTTGGTTAAATCAATTATCCATTCCGCCACAGGGCACTTTGGTCCGACTTAACAAAGTTTGCTATTTCGTTGTTGATTCAAAATTCCAGGATGTCCTTTTCAGCTTTTTGGGTTTTCTTGACCGGGTTACGTAGCCATAGGTGGTTTTATAATAACAGAGGAATGGTGCTTAGGAAAGTGCACCGGTGATGATTCTTTTCCTTTTAAATTGCTCTGCTACTTAAGTTTTACTGCACAGGAGGGTTTGGGAGAGATGCTGCTCCAGCTGATAGAGGAGGACAATACTTATGCTAAAGCGTTGTTCAATATAGATATATTGTAACATAAAGGAGTTTATAGGACCTTATCTAGGGTTTACGTGATATGAAGGTCTGCACAGCACTGCGCCCTTTACCTTGCGTCTGCCTGCCTTTCTTCTTTCTCGCAGATATGCCAACAGACCTTTCCACCGTATCGCAACACGCTTTAGATTTCCAGACTCCTTGCCTGTGCATGCAGCACAGTTTCTTTGGAACCCTAAGAATCTTCATTGCTTATAGGAATCTCCGAATCCAACTTGAAATTTTGAGTTGGTTGGTGTGGCTCCGAAACGATACTAGTTAGTCTCACTTCACTCACTCAGCTCTGAATCTTGGTTACATAACAACGCTACGTAGAGTTCCTTCTCTCTTTCTGCAACTCTAACTCACTCCTCCGAAGATCCATCCACATACAAGGAGCTTCAGAAAGATCCTAACATAAGAAATTATATGCTGTAATGCTCAATCATGATTTAGGTAAACTATTTCTTTTTCCCGTTTTCCTTAAGTATGGAAAAAATCAAAATTAAATCCTTTATGATGATTTTAAAATGGAATTTCATGTGGGATGAAAAGTTTGCTCAAGGCTATAAATAATAATGAAAAACGACGGCTGTGACAGGATAACTGAGAAATGTTCGTGTTTCAGAAGCACTTGATTTAAAACGACGGCTGTGACAGGATAACTGAGAAATGTTCGTGTTTCAGAAGCACTTGATTTTTTTCCAAGCGGATTTAACAGTTTTGCAAATGTACACGGACATCCATATGTGGAGATATTTCTAAGACACCCTGTAGAGATACTTTTGGACGGAGAGATCCAGCTTCTCGTTCTCTATAGCTCCTCGGCACTTTATCCGCCCGTGAGTTTGGCAGCATTATTTGGTGTGAGTGCTGGGAAGGTTTCCCGAAATATTCCGGGTCGGAAACCCACAGAATGGCTACGGAGCTGAGTTTGGCGAGCACCCTCCTTGCCCTGCAGCCTCAGTTCGTCAGCGCACTCCGTGCATTCGGCACAGCCACTCTTCACTCTTACGCACCGCTCGTCTCTAACTCTCTAGCACACCAAAGACACTAACCAAATTGCAGCTAAGTAAAATCAACAGAATTGATCTGGCACGACGAAAGATAATAGAGTGAATCGGCACTCGTGTCCATCCTCGCCAACAGCCTCTCTTCTCGTCGCATCATCTGTCAATCTCCTATTATCATCAACAGACTGAGTGAGTCACTGAGGCCAACCTACACTCCACACTACTGCTTTCATCGTCACTCAAATTGTTGTAACACAACTTTAGTCCAACTACCTACTCCCACATTAACTACGTTTTTCCATTCCTCCAAACGACTCCTCAGACTTTACAGCACCAAATCATAACCCTTTGCATCCACATGTTTGCCTACTACGCGGAATCTGACTCTGACTGGAATTAAATGCTGCATTATTTAATTGCGATCGTAAAGTCACAGTGAAGTACCCTTATCTTGTAGAACATAATGCACACCTCCAGTCAAACCCAATTGCAACAGAATTATTACGTAAGCTAATGCAATTCCACTTTTGACAGATCTCAAAAGTCGTGTAGCCCTAAGACAGGTACACGTGGATCGTGTCGTGAGAACTTGAGAATTTTACCGAAAGCTAACGCACTTGTATTATTCATGCTTACCTACTCAATACCTATAACTCCTAACTGAAATGAAAACATACCTGGCCTGGAAAATCATTGAGGAATATTCTGTCTTCGTTTCGGAAACCTGAAGGTACGCGTTTCAATTCTTAACCAAATATTTCACTTACTATAGTATCCTATTGATTTGCACATGTAGCAAATATTTACTCTCTCCTCTAACAACATTTCCCCATATGTATTGTAATTAAATTACTCTAATTACCACTTATCATGTAATGTGTCCTTTTGGGTTTGGGTAGGGCTATCCTGCACTAGTAATGTAAGTAGGGTACGTGGTGCACATCACTTTGGATGGGAAATAAATATTTCATGTGTAAATGGTTGAGTGATAGACAGGTACAGGGGAAAGGCAGATACGGCAATAAAAGGTAGGTTCCGTTTATCTGCTTTGTGATATCACTGCCGTGGCTATAAAGTAGTTAGCTTCGCTTTGAGTCATGAAACTCGATTACCCCGAGTTTCCCATTGTGAAAGACTGTAAGAGCTCTGTTATTAAGTTTGATAAGTAAACCAGGAAATGAGAATTGAGTGAAAGATCAGTGTCTGAGCAGCATGACGACTCCACGTCGACTCTTCCACCACCGCACTCTTAAGCGACACTTTCAGACCTTTTATTTTCACTGCACAAGCTAATACACTTAGATATATCCACAGCTCCCTATCGGTTATATACCTATAGATGCTCCCCTGTATATTATAGACTACTAAGCAAATCGGTTTTATATCCGCTTCTATTAGTGTCAAATATGGATTCACCCGAAACATTTCTAGTTGTGAGGAGAAACATAAGAGTTCTGTTTAGAGAAGAGAGCTTAAGAACGTCAAAAAAATTCAGAGTCACGGCTGTGACTGTGACGCTCTGTCAAAATGGAATACAATCCCAACATACCAACAATAGGAAGAAGATTCGTATTTTTAGCTCTGCTTACCTACCTATATTATATAATATGTGTTTTGTGTGGACCTAGTAATAGGGTTGCTTTAGTTTTAGTTGTTATAAAATGAGTTATGAGGATGAGGGAGCGTTAAGGTAGCCTGTACAGTACAGTGTATTATATGACAGCGTATCTATTGTAGTAATATGACAGAAGATGAGTGTCTGTGTAAGGTTCGCCTTTGTCAACATTTTTGGTAAGCGTCGCAACGGAGAGTTTTTCGAGCTTCGTTGCTTCCTCATGCATTTCTCATGAAATATGAAATGCTGAATTCCCCGTCATGATACTTATGATGATACAAGGCAAAAAGTAGAATATCTTCCGAGTTGCTCTCTAGCACCGAGTGCCGAGATACGTTACGGCAGACTAGTGCCATAAGGTACAATACACATAAATGGCATTATTGTATTTCGTTGCGGTTAGTAGGTAACATCACATGGAGGCCATTACTTATTATAGGGAGCATTCTGGCAGTATAAGTCGTTGCATTGACTTGACATGTCTGTTTGCTCCGTACACTGTTGCATAAAACAATGGAAACATCTGTGGGTATCATTGGGATGCTACATAATACATATGTGCAGGATGCCAACCACCCGAGGACCGATGACAATTGTACTAGTTCAGAGGAACTCGCAATTCAATTCTTTCTAAATTCCACAGTTCTTTTGAACTAGTGCGGTTGTCTATTGCCCTAGTACAACTATACTACACTAATAGTATAATTATAATGGCATGAATGCTTTAAGCTATGGAAATGGGAAGGCGAATCACAAAAGAAATTCGGAAAAAGTTTGCGTAGTGTATGAAGAGTCCCTTATGATAGAACAAGGTGGATTATCTCCTGTAGTATAAAGGATGTTTGAAGGTTGGGAAGTGAATTGGAAAGTAAGGAGGACTGGAGGAGAGGAAAGTGTATAAAATAGAAGACATATTGCGGTTATAAAGTTGTAATGCATATCTTTCTTTGCGTAATGTGGCTTTACTCTTTACCCCATGCTGCTATTTCTTAGCTCGCGAAGCGTGCACATAAATATCGGAGGAGACGAAACGAGACGGGCAGAGAGCGCAAACATCAGTATTACATGTAGTGGAGTAGAAGACAGTTTATCTTTAAATTTCGTCGTGTCGTTAGTCATTTCACATCACTCACACTCTAGATCAACCGAGTCCAGACAGAATAGACGAGCTGAACCGAATGAAGCATAAGCAAGGCTGGCAGGGCAAGGCTCAACGCAAAAGATCGAAACCAACAGCTCTGGCAATTTATCTCACCAACTCCTAATTCTTTCCTCCGATTTTTTATCCCAGCACCACTAAAATTGGGTTACCAGGAACCCATGTTCGGCCGCAGCTAACTTAACTCAATTCAATTCTATTTCTCTAACGAATTCATTACTCACAAGAAATTCAAACAAGACAGAAGCACTCAAAGTCATTTTCAATCTTTTCCAGCCGCAACTTTTCTGAAACACCAATAGTACTATTAGTTTGCCACCAAAGAACGTTTATACACATTTTTTGCAAAGATAATAGTTTGCTACGAAAATCGCGTAATATTTCAATATATTTTATTGCTCTTTTCATGAAGATATTTCTATCCCAGATTTGTAACACATTTGTGGAAAGTATTAAAGTATACTAGAAACTGGTAAAATGAATATAGGTAAATATTTCTGGTTTTAGGGAGGATTTCTTTATTAATGTGAGCCTTTGGTGGTAAACTGAGTAACTTGGTGGCAATGTTACTATATACGCGTATTATTTTCAACTAACAGATTTTCCTTTTTATTTCGGTCGGCCTAAGAAACTTTTTTGACACACTCGTTTGACTTGGATAAATAAAAATGTTTAAGTAATCATTTTTAATAATATAGGTAATTATAGTGTAGCGTAGATAGAAATAGGTTATTTTTATTTGTAAGTTATAAGGAGAGCGAGGAGCTGGAGAATAGTTTGGACAAGTTTGTTGAGGAGTAAAAGTAAAAGTAATCATGTACACATGTAGATAAAGGATTGCTTGACAAGTTTGGTTGTCTGTCTTGCATGCATGGGTTAAGCTTAGTTTTGGGTGTGTTGTGTAGAGAGTGGCCATAATTAATTATTATAGGTATTGATTGCCATTTCTCTAGTTCTGGTTAGAGCGGACTGCTTGTGATTGTGGAGGGAGTTGAGATTGGTGTACTGTAGTGAATTAATGTAACGAGTTGAACTTAAGTTCATTTATCGAAAAACGAATGAGGTACAAAGGAAGAGTGGAGGAACTATTTTCATTGTTTGGCGAAACTGTCGGCAGGCACTGGGAATCTCTTTGGTCTCACACACCTGCTATTCAATTCTCTTCAGTTAACTCGACACGGCAGCCTTGTCCGTCGTCTTCACTCTTCCCAGACATTCGAAAACTCACAATCATTTGTCTGCCGAGTCGTCGTCGTCCTTTGAGTATTCAACTCCACTCCAACTCTACCAATCGAAATTCCAGTTCAACTGCGATACAAATACAGTAATGTCTAATCCACGTATAATGCAACTCTGCCAGGACGACCTCTAATATTTATTTCGCATTTGTTCTCTCCGCTCTATTCATACTCCTCTTCTTCCCTCTCTCTCTACTCAATGTACTCAGTCCTCAACTTATACGTGTTCGCTTCTTGATTGTCAGTTCCAAAGAAACGACTCCTTTGCTTTCCATCACAAACAAGAAATTAATGAGACAGCCACCACTTAAAAATGCATTTCACGAATGTCACAGCTAAATTCACTATTTATAAGGGAAAATTGCAAAGTGTATTCCGGTAGTTCTACATGCAGTCTTATCAGAACATAATCTCAACTCCATTACACTTCCCTACATATGTGTAGCCACTTCTTTCTAAATTGTCAACTCTTCTAGACAATGAATGCAAAATGTTAGGAGGGAGGATACGTTTTTCGTATGTTGGAAAATAAAATGCCTACTTTAATGTTTAAAATTCGAGAACTCATTTCTCTTTCTGGAAATACGATTTTATTGTTATTTGGTTAAGGAAAAAAATTTACATTTTTATATTTTAAAATCTGACGAAGAGATTGCATACCTGGAGAAAGGGTTGTTCAAAGTAGTTAATAAAAATCTACTCGTAGCTCTATTTGTTAGAATTACAAGTAGATTTGTAAATTGGAATTCTTGTGTTTCGCTGTATGCTGATTCTTGCAATGAATCACCAGCGTATAATATCGCAATGAATAGAGAATAGATGGAAATGTAAATGAAAGAAATAAAGATACTGTGGAGACTAGAACTAAGAGAGATGTCACGGAATTACAGAATTTGTCATCTTTAGTACTAAAGTCAATGCAGGGTAAACAACATAATTTTGTAGTGATGTACAGTTTGACAATGAAAAATAGAACAGGATTTAGTAAAGGTCGGCAAAGAAGACACGGGTAACAGTTGGCCAAGATGATTAGTATGACATTGCACCAACAGAAAATTGTTGACTGGGATGATTTAATTAAATCGATAAAAATATTAATTTCATGACTCGTCAACTGAAATATTGTCTTGTTGTTGAATTTAATAGAGGCGTAGGAAAAGATGCAAATGGAGATATGAAGAGTGCAACTTTTTTAGCCGAACCGATGTTTCAGTCTCAAGCTGTCATCAATTAGTTTTTGGAGACGAGTCAAGTGAAGAAATAGTGGAAAGGTTGCTTTTGGTTTCGTGAGTCGCATCGCATGGCATTAGAGCGTAGCCAAGCTCCGTATTGCATTTCATCCGACAAAATCTGATAGTAGTCCATCAAAGTTTTTTTATTTATAATTTGAGTGACAGATAAATGACTTGTTGTCTCTGTAACTAAGTCGTCTTCCAGACAGATGTGTACAGATCGAAAAGCAGAGACACCACACACTGAACTTGACTCTTTTCTAACTAGAATAGTACATGCAGCGAGTAACGCCATGAAAAAGTCGTTTTCTCTTGAGATTCACAGTGTCTGAACGGTATCCTGACATATATCATTTAAAATCCTACTTTAAGACGCGTTTTTAATAAAATGTCCGAATTTTTGCAATGTTTGCTCTCTCGTCACTCTGTAGCTTTTAAAAATCGCAATAATGCAAAATGGTAATGCTAACGGTGTACAAGGACTATAAATATTAAGCAAGAGATAAGATATTTTGAAACCGAAGGAATAATTCAGAAAGGAGGATGTGAGCCCAAGGGAGATGATATGTGGGCAGAGAGAGTCTGAAAAAGAGCTCGGTTTCGTCTTATTAACATATTTTTGAAAGTTGAAAAGTGAGAGTGACATAAGTAAGGACATAAGGGACAAGACAAGACGCTCACTCAGTCATTCAAGGCCTTGCTCAACATTTAAGTGATCTTATCTAAATTCATGATTATAAAGGAGAATTTAGATGAGCTTTCTTGTGTTCACTTGTCTTGTTTTGTCAGATGACTAAGTAACTAACTTTTCATTCGCAACATTCGTATTAACAGAAAAACTAGTAGCCGCCACGTTTCCCCTTTCTCACTGCTCATTGAAATGTTTGGAGCGAGGCTTTAAGAAAGAGATGGATAGTGGAGGGGACAAGAGGGACAGTCCGATGGCTCGGTCGGGAAATGACAAACCAAACAGAACGAGCAGCGACAGTGGCAATGCAATTAACTCGTGCGAACTCAACCGGAATACAAGAATGAAATGAAATCGCAATGGAACACGTAGCTTAGGACAGATTACTGCTTTCAAATTATACACATTCTGTACCGAGGTGTCTACTGTCCATATTATATCCAAACTGTCTATTGTCTCTATCCTTTAGTTTCTGTTTACTGTTTACCTGCATATCTCCACAGTAGCAGTACCTAAGTACCTGCCTACACAGTGTTTCAGCTAAAAGTTGCCATAGGACATCCAGTGTATAAGGAAATATGTAGTATGTAATTTGGTTTTGATTTTCCGCATTAATCCAAAAGCGGGCAACTTAAATACACATGTACTTCCTTTTACACTATAAGTGTCCTAAGGCAACTTTTAGCTGAAACGCTCTGTAGGTATGAAAGCCTCTAGTTGGTTTGGCTTAGCAATTCCTTACGCCTTACAGAAAACGCGTCAACGCTCTGAAATTAAAAGCTCAATGTTTAATCTCCTCTAAGCATTGTCCAAACAGTCTTTTGCGAAAGTTGTCATCATGAAAGCCAACAAGCTGCTAAATAAGGTTGCCATTGTCGAATTTTCTCCGACTATCTACTAGTACTCTGGTTTGGTTCTCAATTAATACTTACATATAAATGGAGCAATCATGGTTTGAAAGGAAAACAAACGAAATTCATATTTGTTGTGTTTCCACATTTCTTTCCGCACGCTTTTCTTCTCAGCATGTAAAGGTAAATACGAAAAAAGAATTGAGGGAGCGAAATGAAATCACGTCAGATTGCTTGTGTATTTGTGGTCATGTCATGCCGTGTCGTGAGTGTCGTCTACTCGTGTACAAAATGTCGTGTACCTATACTATAAATAATATGCAGTTTCTTGTCTACAACAGAAAACAATAAAACACGAAATGTAGAAAAATAAAAATTCCTTTTGTGCTTTTTTATGCACCATAAATAGTAAATGTACTCTTTCGTGTTGTGCCTCTCCTTTCGTATTATATTTTAGGAAGGAGGTTCTGCACACTCCCCAAATTTCAAAGAAATGCACAATGCTTACAGGGAACCTAGAAATGTTGAAAGCCAAATATTCAGCGTGCTATATAACAAAGAACATCGTAAATATAATGGAATAAATGGCATTCAGTTAAAAAAGGCGACTAATGTGAGTATAATATGTGCTAGTGTTGTCGATTAGTAAAAAAATATTTTTTAAGGTGGTTCCCCCAGAAAAGCTTTTTTCTCTGATCTGACAGAATTATTTGGAAAAAGAAATGTTTCATTATTGTTTCTTTTTCAAGAGTCCAAGCAAAGGTATGACTTGGCGAATGTGAATTTTAATTTCCTATGAGTTTAAAAGAATTTGTGTACACCTTAGTATGGGTGTACACGGTTAGTTCTCCATTATACATACACAATGCTAACAATAAGTACTAAGTACTAAGTACCTAGTACAAAGTTATGACATGTGTTTCACATTTCTAAAGGGAATATTATATCTTAAATATTGCATATAGTATTACCTACTAGCCCTGGGCACAACCACAATATGCAACATTATGTTTGGTCTCTTTGAGTGGAATCCAATCCGAAATCCAAACCAGATTTCTCGGTCGATGTAGTAGCATATCGTGTGTACTTGGTGCAGCAAGTACAAAAGTAATTTCGTCTGATTGAAAACAACCGTTTCTGTTGTGTAGTGCTGTAGAGAATTCTTTAAACAACGAAAAATAGCGTTGCGTATATAAAGAGGCATGGTTTGTTCAATTCTATACGGACAAAGCACAAAGTATAGCATAAGCATACAAATTGTTGGTAGTTAACTAGGAATATTGTTACTGTGCAGACTTGGGTACATGTGTAGTTGTAGTTTATAAGTAAAAGCTGTCTATGCATGTTCAATACAAATAATAAGTACTTGAGTAGTTGCATAACACAGATAAATATAGTTTTTACAGCTCTGGAGTAGTTCATGGAGTGGCTCCCCTTTCCTTGGCTATAGCGAGAGAAATTCCCGTTGGAGTGAGCAGGGAGATAAAATGTGAGTTTTTCCGTTCCGTCTCCGAATGGTTTATTTTGACATGAGACAAATAATTCTGGGTAGTCGTGCCTTGGCCTAAGCAGAGGAAGGTATGTCCACTTAAGCACTTTACCTTAGGCTCTTCATGTCTCTGCTATGTACTTTGGCTACAGGACTCGTTATTCGTCTTATTGACTTTATGTGTGTACAACATGATGTCGAGTCAGAACTAGTCTTGGCTTCATTTGACTCGACTGCGTTGAGTGAATGCCTCTCGTCGTTTGTAAGTCAACTACAAGAACACACTTATTTATTGTTCAGCAAAACATGCAATTTTATTTCCACTCACATCCAACTCGATTCTCATCATTACACGTAATAGCATGTCATGTCATGAATGTCATGTTCCACCACGCTCCCTGTCCTCTCTACTTTACTAACTCCAACGTATCATTTATACTTTTCTAGTTAGACCATTAAATCCATTCTTCACCTTCCACTATTTAAATATAGAATCCATTCCTACCATACCACTTTCTTATTTAAGGTTATAATTCCTACGCTAATCTTAATATAGCACACAGCACAAAATATAGACGTAGTTAACGTGTTAGTGTCTTTCGAAGGCACAAGCAGAAATCAACAAACACTATTAAATCATTAAACTTGATTTACAAAGGAATGTAAGCTATATTGTTATAGAAAGAACCTTTTCTTTCAGCTTTCAGGTGTTGGTTCCCCCTTGGGGAGCAAATGACATGTGACATGTCAATCTTCTTATCCATGCAGGATAAACAGAGTATAATGGAAATACTCAGTGGAAATGGAACTGTTCTCTATTAACAGCAAGTTCTTCAGCAAATACAATTAAAACTGATAGTATTCAATAAGACAGAATGATTTAGGTAGTCACAGTAGTCAATCTCTTCGCTTACATTACTTTACGCCTACACTTATAAAACCCTGAAACAAAAGGACCAAAGGATTCTAATTCAATGCGTCTCTTAAGTAGGCGCTAGTGAAATTGTAACTGAATCTATTGCAAAGACCAGAAATGAAATACTGGAGTACAGAAATCAATGAATGTACAAATGATTTGAGACACTGAGGAATAGATGCTTTTTGGCACTAATTTCTAAGGATACAAAAATCCAGAGTTTGGTTTTCCTGGGTTCTATTGGGTATACACTATAATCGTACCTCAGAAATGTATATTCTGATGGTGAAAGTACTATAAATAGTCCAGAAATGTTTTGAATTCAGTAATTGTATTGATTTTCTGATTGTGGAGCTCTTAGGGTTTTTCTAAAGAGTGAATAGGATTTGCTAAAATGCCAGGGTAGACAACCCTGGGGATATACACAGGCAATAGTTATGCTATTTGAAGGTTCTTCAACACTAGTAGTTTGTGTTCAAAGGCATTGTGTTTACTTTGGATTAAACAGAAATTGCAATTTGAACAAAGATGATCGCTGCAATACTTTTCCCGTTTCCCGATAGAATTTAATTCCAGGAGACCTAGTCTGCTGCATTTCATTTCACCATTATTATTGGAATCTATGCATTAACTCTATACCTTGGCAAATGTGAATCCTCTTTCAATTCAGCTATAGAACAATGCAGGCTTAGCAGGTACTGTGTTTAGTTTAGTAATGACTAGATTTCTAGTTTTGATTTGTGAAATCCTTCCAAAGCTGAATTGGGTGCGGAATGTGAATTTCCTAATATCGCCTAATTTAATTTCAGTCTCGCTTTGCTTTCCTTTGTCATCAAGACAATGTTTAGCGTTGAGATCTAAAGAGGATGCACTATGTCGTAGCACTAAAACTTATAGATCTGTATTAGTATATCCGCACTATACACTACAAATTAAATTCACTGTTAAGTGTATAGATGTCATAGTCAGATTTGGTGCTCCATAAATTCACTTGAGCTGACTAATCAAATCACCCAAACTGACTGACATCTTGAGCTGACTAATTTTACATAATGGTCTCTAAAATATCATCTCTCTAGGAAAGTATTTTGACTAGAAAACCTTAAATTCCACTATTGAGTCAATTTTATTTGTAAACTCCTTTGCGTTAGGTCAGCGGGCAAAGTTTCCAGTACCTAGATTGGAAAATATTTGGAAATGTGGGTAACACAAAATAATGGTTGAGAAATGTAAGAAATAAAATGAGAAATGGGGTTTGTGTCTTGTCAAATTTAGAACTTCAAGCAATTAAAATTAATTAATTTATTAAGCATTAATTTTTCCACATATCCCATCGCAAGATAATTTTTATTTATAACTAATATCTGGAATGCAATGAAAAAGAGGGTTTCGTGATTTGTCAGATCTCAGTTTTGTTATTGTTCTTTGAGCTTTTTTGATATTAGTTTAATTTGCCTGCAACATATACACTACCTGAATAGAGAAATCTCAAAGTAACTATTTATTATAGCGTGTGTATTGGTATGATCCATGATGTTACATGTACTAGGCAGTGGAATGAGTTGAGTGGATGGAAGTGGAAGAGAGATGCGATGAGATTGAATGTGTCAGCGTGTAGCACGGTAACTGGAAACTTCAACCGCTTCTCTCTCACTATTTCCCCTTTCCATTTTCCGGCCATTATGGATTTTATTCCTATTCTGGCATCCTGACACATGGCATCCCACATGCATGCAATCCACCAAGCGATGCTATTGGTTCCTATATTATTACAACTATTTGTATGATGCAGTGCTAAACGTTTATCTAATAATAAGTGTTACGAAATGCACAAATCTTGCAATTCTACTCTATTCCTCTATCTAAAACCATCAATAAACTCCAAATCAATGCGATAATGCATTCACAAACATCTACTCTAGTCAAATCCCGTTTTCAGTCATGCAAGCAACCCAATTTGGATCATGCAAGTCGTTTAATATTGACTGGACGTTCGATTTTAAATCGTCATCCAAACTGCATGAAAAAATGGAAAGATATTCATTCAAATGGTGGACCCGCTTGACCTTTGATATTTCATTAAAAATCAAAACTCTCCAGTCTCAGGAAATTCGTTGAAACAATATTATTATATTACAGACAAATGTCTGTCCAATCTGTAGTAGGTGACCAAATAAATAAATAAAGCGTTACATTTCTTTCCTGTTTGTCCTAAAATGATTTCATTACAATTTTGGAGCTGGTTATGAAATAGAATGATTATGAATTAGGCAGAATAGATTAAGGATAGTTCATTATCCCTAATTAATTTCTGATTATGTATATTAAGTAGAGTTTATTAGTTGAGGGAGGTTCCTAGAACTGAAAAGACGGAAATGAGTGTAAAGCATACAGTATCCATTTTAGATTTCCTGTGTATAGACTAGAATTGCCATTAACTGTTTATATTTGTTATTGGAACTCATCACAACGGGAGTTTAAGGAACAGGAATGATGGGGAGACTAATCGGAGGGGAAGTGATGGAGTCTGGAGAAGAGAAGTTGACTGAGCTGGCACACATGCTTAGGTATAGGATTACAAGGAGTGACTTGGTAGAATTTAGAGAGTTTACCTTGGTGTACCCGTGTACCTTGCGTGTACTTTCTTCCACCTTATTGAACTGGAGAAGATGAGTCGCTCTTTTAGCCAGTATTACTTTCTTTATTGATTTTCCCATTCTTTGTGGAGCGTCTGAAGATGTCTTTTCTTGCTATAAAGGTGCATGCATTAGTGGGAAGATAGATGCGGAGAGTCTGGCGGGAGTGAGTGAGTGTGGTGGACCGTAGTGACTGCTCCCTCAGCATTCCTCTCCACATCCTCCGAAACTCCGAAGCCAAGGCAGTAGTCAGTCAGTCAGAGCACCGGTGAGTAATGCAGCAGTCTCTGAACACAGTCCATACTGGAGGCGAGGGCGGCTGAAGTGGTTCGCAGAAAACACAAAGAGTTGCTTCGCCGATCCTCCTCCCAGTGAAAATATCAATTCGGTAGTCAGTTGTGACTGGAAGATCTATACGCTACCTGGAATCACCAGCCAACACAACTCACACTCGCCGGCGATCCTCACCAACTCCCATTTCTCTTCGTCACTCACAATAAGTTAAGCATACGGCCTTCTATTCTCCGCACGTTGCTCCTCCACTCTCACTCACACTACTCAGGTGAGATAACCCAATCTAATCGCCAGAGACTTATCCCTGTCTCCCATATACCCATTTACTCAGCTTCACTTTCCTCCCTGTGCCTTACTCTCCACTGTAAACCCCTCCGCTCGGGCTCACTCCCAGCTTTAAGCTATTTCCCTGGACTTAACTTTGACTTTTGATTGTATCGATGTTTTAAACAACTTCCCTTCTAACCCAGACATACACTTACATACCAGAGTGACTTTTCTTATCAAAGTCTAACTGTCTATACCGCATTTACAGCAATGCCATCCCTGGGGAAGCAATTCAGAATCTGCATCACTTTCTTCTCTTGTAATGCAATATTCACTGTGGAAACTATAGTTGCCCTAGTGGAAGCCACTTCTTCAGTTGGGGATATTTTCCATTGTTTTCAGAATATGCAACACATTTTGACAAAAATTCTATTCACTACAGATCGGTTTGGCATCAGTAATTTGAATGTGTGAGGACAAATCTCACCAAATGCACGAAATACAAATGTGCCATCTATACATTAAAATGTAGGGGTTGTACTCTGGGACTTTAGCATAAACTTGGTTTTAATAAGATTTTGCAAATCAAAAATAAATCAAAGATAATTCCAAATGAAAACTAAATAGCTACCTTCAGAAAGCATTTTGGCTTAAAGCTGGATTTTTGTATTTGGATTATTTTTCAATTGTTTTTGACTTGCTTAGGTAGTCAAAGACTGCTGTCCCAGGTATACTAATTACTTTTATGATTTAAAATCATGGTACTGATAATTAAGGTACTTCATAAGCTTATTAAATATTTATGGCGTGCACAGCACACCAGGGAACCTAGTAGAAAGAGTGTAGTTGGCATATTTATGGCATATACTAAGAGTGCATAAAGGCTGTGCATATTTTATCCAGTGCCTCTTTCTGAAAAATATCTTTGAGGTTATGTTCATTTTGTGAGAAGTGGTTGAGTTTAGTAGAGAATAGGTGTATGGTAAAGTAAAAGACATATTGCCTTCGTTTCATTAATTTCGTGGAGTTGAATCGCCTCTCTCATCGGCTAAAGTTATTCTAAAAAGGAGAGAACGGCTGGGCAATTTTACTCGCATTTCTTTCTTGTGAGTTCTGTGGATTTCGCAACTGGGCTTTTTAGTTTTCATGACGGAGTGTATGGAGATGAGGAATTTTCAGAGTGATATTGTAATGAGAGTCAAGTAGTCTTGAGAGAGAGTCTTTGCAGAACTCTCGCTCTCTCTCAAGTTATGTAGCAAAGTAATTAATTTTCCTTTAGTAATTTTTGTCCACTTGGCCATTAGTTGAAGACTAATATGGTACAGAGCGAGTTGGAAACACAGAGCGAGTGAATTCAAGCGAATGGCAAACAAAGAAATCAAAAGAAGGCAAACAAAGGAGTTACTAGCCAACTGGATTTCAATTAAAAACTAGTCTTTCCACATTAAGAAAAAGTGTGGTGAAAACAAAACTTTGTGAAAAGAGTCGTATGCAGCACTAACTACTAACTAACTATTTACTAAAGATAAAACGTTAAATTAGTCTTTAATGCGACAAAGTGCATAGTTTTGTCACAAGCGAAGAATTAGCTCAGTCACTGAACGCTACTCCGTCTCTCGTCCTTATAACACTAATTTCTTTAAAGTAGTCCCGTCCAACCCAACCATTTCCCCATTCGGCGCATTCCATGCAGACAGCAAAAACATTCCCTACATTAGCAGAATGAGTAACCAGGGAGGAATAAAATTCTCAAAATATCCTAAAGTTACGATCTGTGCTTTCTATGGCTTACCAATTAAAGGTAAGTTCTCAGCAGTACGAATTCCAATGCGATTCGTTCAACCGTGGTGTTGATGCCTGCCGTGACTTGCATGAAACGCTGCCTTAGGCCTTTTATCGTACTGCGTTTGCGCACTATAGCGCTGAAAACATTCAGCTTATGCGTGCCGCAGTACTTTTGTGTCATTTCTAAAGGAAAACAGTCGAGGAATAAGACTTGAAACAAATTAGCAAAATAACAATAATAATATTCTTCTATTTCAAAAATTGACTAATTAGAGAGATTATGACTATGTAAATAAAAGCTCTATTTTCTGCCGAAAATGCACTTCAGTCGTAAAGTTCAAAGTTCACATTTACTTAAGTGCGCAGTTACGAATATACGCGAACATCTGCTAGATCTCAATTGCTATTTAATTCTACAATATAGTACGAAATTTGAGAATAATATCAAAATTAACATTTGTTTTCTTTGTAGCGAAGTTGTTATCAAGTATTTAATTAGCGTTGCTTGAAGATGAATTATTTCGAGTATCCGGTGACAGACAATAAACTTCCTTTCTAGTATCACTTCTTTGGCCAAACTCTTCCGCCTCTTTATTGTACGTTTTTCAAAGATTCTGTTTTATCTCAAAGCGAAATCCTACTTATAGATGAGAGCATCCTATAAGTCTTTCACTTTGAATTTTATGTCTGAGTCGTACCTAATTTACATTTCTCTTCAAGGATAGAACAAATATAAGTCTTGCGCTAGATAGAACACAGAAGAGTACACTCCTTCTCATTCTTTCCAAAGCTAGCACTTCAACTTATCCATTGAACTTTACATTATGACGCAAATAGGATTCAACGCCCAACAAAAGTACACAATTTCTTTAAAGTTCAATTTTGGTCCGTTATTTACAAAAAAATTTCTTAAGAGGTCAGAAATATGACACTATTTCCTAAAGAAGGCTAAACTTCTTTACATGCGCTATGTAATGTGCTGTATAAGGTAACCAATAAAATTGATAAGTTTCATCTTTCATGGAAAATTGGAAAAGCAATTTTGCTTGGAGCCATCCTATACCCGAGGGGGACTGAGGGGACTGTATCGATAAATGATGAACTTTATTCGAGTGTTTCATAATTGCATTGCTCTTGAGAATAAAATTATTTTTGGCTTTGTATTATCATCAACGTCTGCCCAAAGACTCTTCGAGTAGTATATATTTAATTTCCGAATGCTAACAACTGAAAAGTTAATTTTCAGATATTGTTGTAATAAAGGAGTATTTTGAGCCCGAATATCGTTTGAGGACGAATACCTGGTTCTGGTTGTTGAAGTTAAACTGAAGAAAGTATGAGTTTGGCTGAGTGCACAACAATGCGAATGAAGTAGATCTTACCTTACGATACAGTAAACTAAAGAAAGATTTGTGTTCCTAGTTATAGTTAATGCAGTTGGGAAATAGCATGGAAAGGGAGTTGTTTATAGGAGCGTGTTCGGCTGACTGCCTTGCTTCTCAAGCATGCCCCACAAACACTGGAGTGTATGCAAAGCATAAGAATAGTCGTCTGTGAATATATTCTGTCCCTGTCCTGTCCTCCTCCGTTGTGACAGTTGCTATCTATGAGTGGTTATAGTACAATGATGTTGGAGAAGAGAGTGTAGCAGAATGTTATTGAAGAGGGAGAAGTGACAGGAGAAGAAACGAGAAAATACTTCGAGTCGAATTTCTTGTTTTTCTAGTTGAGTGTGGCAAGATGACAAGGGATGTGTTCCTCAAGGAATGAGGAGCCTATTGCCAAAAGAGATGGATGAACTGACGACTGGCACTCAAAGCCTTACGCAAGGCTAGCGAAAGCCATCCACTCGTAAATTATTGCACATTCTTTCCAATTATAGGGATTAAACTTACTAAATTGATTGTAGAAGCTCCCTAGGCTCGAGTATTCGCAAACTGAATAACGTCACAGAAATACATTATAGTCCTACGGTATCTTCTGGCGCTGCAGGCGGGGTTTATAAAAAGGTAGAATACCTGGGGTGTCCACATAGAACGCAGTTTCTTAAATTTCGTCCTCTGTGTTGGTTACTTTAATAGTAAAAAGGAGACCATGCTGACGCAGAGAAGAAAATAGAAACTCCTTTTGTGCCATCCATTGAATGCAAAAGTGAAAGAAGATTTAAATAGTGTGGAGATCCAATGGAATGGAATAGTGAAATGGATGAGCACTTTTGAAATATTAGCCTTGATTGTGACTTCTTAAGATTTGTTTTCAGATTTTAAAAATGGAGTGCCCACGTCAATAGTATTCATGTAGATAAAGGAATTCAATAAGAAGTCTTTGATTCAGGTCTGGCATAGATAGAGACCGAAGCCAGGGAGGGAAAAATCTTCAAAAGATTTTCTTTCTATGGAAATTTTCTTTTAGATTGGTAAAGTCGGAGTCGGAGGATATGCGATACGATTCGATCGAGTCTAAACCAAAAATCTAATAATACGAAACCCGTGAGCTTCCTATTTGCCTACTTGGCTTCTGGTGCAGGAGAGTGGAGACCTTTGTGTACTTTGGCTGGAGCTGGATAGATTTCGTGTTCCTTGGGTAATGCAGAATAAATAGAGAAAGTATGACGTATGGAGCTGGGAGACTTGAGAGAGTCTAGTGCATTGGAACGGACTTATTAATGTAATGTGAGATATCTGCCTCTCGCTTTCAAAAGAAAACAGTCCACGTGAAAAAGTTGTTTCGTGAGAAGAGCTATTGCTTTTTGTGACAAAAAGGCGTTTCTCTCAGACTTTCTAATCGACTTCTCCTCCGCTTTGTTCACCGAATGCAGATAGAGAGCCCGTTCCCCCTCGCCTCCAGCATCGCTCTATTTGTTTCCCTTCCCTCGGTCCGCACCTCATTGCTACAAATAAGTAGGAGTATGCACAACAGTCCAACTCCACTTCACTCGAGAGCAATTGATGAAATTCTAAGCAACCAACCCGTCATTTCTCTACTCTGCCTGTCACCACTTCTGCTTCCCTGTCAGATACACTTCCTTAATTTCGCTTCTCAGCCTCCCTGTCCCTCCACTTTACAACTCCTTCCCTACAATACTCTTTCTTCGCAACCGTCCTCTATTCCCACTTATTGATCTCCAGTAAAAAATCAAACCCGTAGGCAACATGTGTGCAAGTCTCAATCCATTATTTTAACATTAATTAATAGTGCATTCAAGAATTTACTCCCATCTGTTTACACCAAGACCTCATGTGTAAAAAGAGGTACTCCTGCAGAAAAAAGATAGTACACGTAAATTATAAATCCAATTTTCAAGATTTTTCTACCCAATTATTATTGCAGTGATGATTATTGCAGTGCATAATTTTATGACTTATTTTTATTCTAAACTACTAAAAAGCTCATATCTTACGCACGGGATTATTTTTGTCTTCCCGTTTAAAGTCTTTTTATTTCATGATCTTTAAGATATTTTTTTCTCGAATTTTATAGATACCCTTCATTGATATGCTTTTAGTAAATTCAGAAACAGAGTTCCGATACCAAATACGAAATACCACTCGTATGTGTAGGATGTAATAAGTTTTCTATTGTCGACCTTGAACGCAGTGGCCTAGGTATATTGTATAGTGTTATATTCCATAATATTTCTATAATATTTCTATAATATTTCGAGTTCTAAGTTCCTCAGGCTTTCATAGGAAATTTAGGTTTTATTTAGAAGGTCGACGTTTTATTAATCTTTTGTTCCGTATGGGATATTCATATTACATAATTCTAATTGTGCGTTAGACTGTGCTTTTATTATTTTAATTGAGAACTAGCTAAAGTTCTTTTCAATTAATTGTGCTTTGTAGGGCACTTATAATTCTAGACACAGTTTAACATTTTCAATTTTTAACGTAGCTAAACGTTTTATAATTGTTAACGTAGCTAAACGTTTTATAGTTTTTAACGTAGCTAAACGTTTTATAGTTTTTGACGTAGCTAAACGCCTTATAATTTCTTACATCAAGAATTTCGCTATGGGTAATGTCTTTTTACGGACTTAATCCCATTTGTTGTTTTGAAGTCATCTGTTTCTGAAATAAACTCATGAAATCATAAATTGAAGTTTCTTATAAATATAGTTTGATTTGAAATAACATACCGAATAAGAATTGAAGTTTACACCATGTGTTTGTAGTGATTTTGTTTTATTTTAAAAGTAAAGTTGAAAAAAGGTTTTAGCAAAATGATTCAAAGTACATTTTGTATTTATACTTACTAGTTTGAAAACTTTACAAGTCAAGAGAGATATTTGGAAGTGAACTGGAGAGGGCAAGTGGTGGAATTGGAATGAATTTTATTTCTGACTAACTGAAGCTCTGTGATTCAGATCTTCAGTGGGAGTCAAAGTTGAACGGGAGTTTTGGTGAATTTTCACTGAACGTGAGTGGAGTCTGTCTAATACTCAGCGAGAGTGTAAATAAACATTCAGCTGATCTTGTGCTAAGGGATCTGCGTACAGATTCTCTAGCATGGGAAGTATTAGCAGATGCGTAAGTTTGAAGGGGTGATCCCTTCGCTCATTCGCTCAAGGGTTTCTGGGAGAGTTCTCTGTTCTTAAAGGGAAGTTGGGAATTGTTTGTTTCCTTTCGCTCTCTTGCTTGCTCTGTCTTTTACTTATTTATATAGAAGTATTATTCTTATAAATTATTGCGTAATACTTAATACACACGTAACATATCTCTAACCCATGGAAGTTCAAGTCCTCTTGAATAATATTTAGAGGGCTTTCTAAATCTAATTTCCTAATTACTTACACTTAACTTTATTTTTAGTTGATTTTTGTATTTTGACTTGAAAATAGTTATTAGAAGAGTTATGTAGTAAATTATACTGGTATTGTATTCTAAATATATTGAAATAATAGTTGAAGTCTTGAAAAAGAATATTGATGTCTTGAAAATCGATGTGAAATTATTATCCTTAAAAGCTTGATGAAGAAAATTGTTGGATAATCAGTAGTTAAAAGTTGAGACATCATTAACGCTCTCTCAGTTGAAGTCCAAATTGTTTTCAATTGAAGTTGATTTACAGATTGTAGATTTCAGCATACCGTTGAATATATGTTGTGTTGATATTTTAAATTCGTGAACAACATTTTGAAGAGTTAATACTTTGAAGTTGTTTTTGTAGTGTAGAGGTTGAGTAAGTAGAGTACAGTAAATTTTGTATAGTTGAATTTGGCTTTAAATTATATTTAATGTAGCTTACAAAGATTGTGAAGTACATTTTTGAAGTGATTTAATATTTTTAAGTTAACATTCCTGTTGATTGTAATTATTGTTAACTGATGGTAAGATTATTACAATATATTTTGTAATTATCGAAGCGAAGTATTTAATATTTTTCGAAGAATTGTATTACGTAGATTTTTAACGAAGGTTTTTATCGAAGGAATTTAATGAAGATTATTTAGGAAGATACTTAACGAAGATTGTTAACGAAGATAATTTTGCTTTAAACTATGCATCATTCAAGGATGTGCATCTTTAAGCAAATTTAATTCTTATTGCTTTTAATTGCAATAAATTCGAAGTTTTTCGTAGATCGTAGATATTTCGAAGTTGTATGCAAAATTTGTTTTGCATATTGTTGCGAAGTACATTTATAGAAAATTATATTTCTATCTTCCGTATTACCTTCACGGGTCAATAAATATATTTGAAATCAACTGTCCTTTTTGCAGGATCAATATTGAAATCACATTGTAAAATTATATAAAATTGTAGTCTTTTGCTTTTTGCATAAAGACTTTGCTTATATGACATTTGGCTACTATGAAAGCGCCCATTCCCTAAAGGGAACGATTTGGTCTAATTGTATTTTAAAATTTTAGAATACAGTTTTGTACTGTTTACTTGTTTAAATAATATATGACCTTTGGCGACTATGACGACGCCCATTTCCCAAGGGGAATGACTTGGTCTAATGATAAATAATATTAAATGTTTACTTTTTAGAGTAATACATTTTGGTATGCAAAATGTTGATTTTGCTGTACATAGTATGTGAACTATGTCTTCCGTATAGATGACGGGTCGGTTAAGGCTTTCTGTGTTAATGACAGAGCTTTAACTATATTTCCGTATAGATGACGGAACTTTAAAATTTTTCTCCGTATAGGTGACGGGATATTTCATCGTAGTTACCATTTGTAATTACGAGATTCTACTATTTGTAGTAGTAACAATCTTTCATCGCACTTTATAAGTTACTTGAAGTTTAATTATTCGTAGAATTATCGTAGATTTGACGTATTTTCGTAGAATTATTTCTTTTTCGTAGATTGGTACCTCTTTCTTAGATTTGTTCCTTCCCATTTGCAAATATTATACTTATGATCCAAGAAAATTGATAGTAAAAGACTTAATCTAGTCTTATTTAGTTAAATGTTATAGTATTATCTAAATTGTTGATTATAAAGAAAATTGTACATTAAAGTGGAATATTTAACAATGTTAAATAGTACTTATGTATTCCTTATAATTATTTAATTATTTAAATGAATGGTAAACTTAAATGTGCATTTTGTACAATAAAATTGAAATATGTGAATAATTTCACATATTTGAATGATCTTATAGTTTGCTTGAATTTTGTTGAAAACCAATATACAAGGTTTTATAGTAGAATAGTATTACATTTACATATATACAAGAAAATTGAAGCAAACTCAAGTCATTGTAAGTGTAAATGTTATCAGTGTTTAAGCAGATTTGAATTTATGGTGGAATAATTATCAAATTGCTGTATTAAATTATTTAGTCATTGTCATTGCATATGCAAGCATTGAGCTAGCAACGCTAAATAAAATGTGGTTTAAATTGTCATTATTGAAATTATAGTATTATCTTCAAAAATTGAAGTTAATACTGATGTTATTTTGAAATATCTTCCATTTGGAAGGAGGAATATGGTATTTTCGTTGAGTTGGTATTTTTAGCAGTTACCTTCTGCTTATGAAACATTATTTGTTTCTTGATGTGTATTTCCCTAGTTGTTTGGGGAGAATTTTTAACTGTGATTACAGTTCCTAATGTAGGGTTGAAAAAAGTTAATGTCTTTTTTGTAGACATTGTTTTATTTTGTTTAAATGAAAAATTTGAATTCTGTTCGTTTGGGTAAACGTTTAAGAATATACTTAGTTATAATTCTACTGATTTTGATTTGTTCCTGTTTTGTAAAATTTTGGATTATAATAGTGTCATTTTCTATTAGGATTGTATATAATGGAAAAATGGTAATTAAAATATCCGATAAGATTTTGGAGAAATAATAGTGAGAATGTGGTGGTAAAGAAATTATGAATTTTCTCATTTTAAAAAGTTTACGAGAAATGAAATTTTGTAATTTGTTGAATTTTTGATAAATCGTAGATGGTTGTTTAAATTTGTGAGATTTATCTGTGTAGTAGGGATCTAAAAGGTTTTATGGGCTTGGTTTATCCGATATGTAAGAGAATAGGACAAAGAAAATGAAAAATAATATTCTAAAGTTCATTTTGAGTTGTTAATCGAGTTTATCGAAATTAGGAATTTTTAATTTGGTGTTTCTGGGAAGAAGGGGCAATAATAGATCTTGAATGTAAGTAAAGGCATCTTCTAAATCTTGTTCGTCTAGAATAGGGCCTAATGTGATTTTATCACTTGGATAATGAAATTCTATCCGAATTTTTGGAAATTGATTGGAAAAACGAGTTTTAAATTCTGAAAATTCCGAATCAAAAATGTTAATTGGGTTTTGACAGTATTTAAATAATAATTCGATAGTATAGGGTTCCATATTAGAGTTCTAGTAAGTATATGGGTTCCTAAGGGAAATTGGACATAGCCTCCGGCTGGCATTTCAGTTTTCAAAATTTTGATTTAAATAATTTTCTAAGTTATGAATCTATAAGGAAAAATTGGCGATAGATTTGGGGTGACCCGGCACAAATGCCAGTAGGTAAATATAAAAGTGCATTATAAAAGTCACTAAAAGGTTATTTTGAGCCTTATTAGAATTTGGAAATTTTGTTGATAAATTTTTGTCGCTGGGTTCGTTTTTCCTCTGTGCCTATGGATTTACTCTTGACCAGGCACGCCTCAAAGGGCCACCATTTTATATTATGTTATATTCCATAATATTTCTATAATATTTCTATAATATTTCGAGTTCTAAGTTCCTCAGGCTTTCATAGGAAATTTAGGTTTTATTTAGAAGGTCGACGTTTTATTAATCTTTTGTTCCGTATGGGATATTCATATTACATAATTCTAATTGTGCGTTAGACTGTGCTTTTATTATTTTAATTGAGAACTAGCTAAAGTTCTTTTCAATTAATTGTGCTTTGTAGGGCACTTATAATTCTAGACACAGTTTAACATTTTCAATTTTTAACGTAGCTAAACGTTTTATAATTGTTAACGTAGCTAAACGTTTTATAGTTTTTAACGTAGCTAAACGTTTTATAGTTTTTGACGTAGCTAAACGCCTTATAATTTCTTACATCAAGAATTTCGCTATGGGTAATGTCTTTTTACGGACTTAATCCCATTTGTTGTTTTGAAGTCATCTGTTTCTGAAATAAACTCATGAAATCATAAATTGAAGTTTCTTATAAATATAGTTTGATTTGAAATAACATACCGAATAAGAATTGAAGTTTACACCATGTGTTTGTAGTGATTTTGTTTTATTTTAAAAGTAAAGTTGAAAAAAGGTTTTAGCAAAATGATTCAAAGTACATTTTGTATTTATACTTACTAGTTTGAAAACTTTACAAGTCAAGAGAGATATTTGGAAGTGAACTGGAGAGGGCAAGTGGTGGAATTGGAATGAATTTTATTTCTGACTAACTGAAGCTCTGTGATTCAGATCTTCAGTGGGAGTCAAAGTTGAACGGGAGTTTTGGTGAATTTTCACTGAACGTGAGTGGAGTCTGTCTAATACTCAGCGAGAGTGTAAATAAACATTCAGCTGATCTTGTGCTAAGGGATCTGCGTACAGATTCTCTAGCATGGGAAGTATTAGCAGATGCGTAAGTTTGAAGGGGTGATCCCTTCGCTCATTCGCTCAAGGGTTTCTGGGAGAGTTCTCTGTTCTTAAAGGGAAGTTGGGAATTGTTTGTTTCCTTTCGCTCTCTTGCTTGCTCTGTCTTTTACTTATTTATATAGAAGTATTATTCTTATAAATTATTGCGTAATACTTAATACACACGTAACATATAGCATATAGCTATATTTATATAACCGAAGCTATTTCTAGTCGAAACCTCGAAACGATTTTTTGACATGACAAATGCCTGTGCATCACTTCCTATAAAGAATTCGACATTTCTCATTGAAAATCCAAATTCGAAAAACTTTCTATCAGTTCTAGGCATACGTCATTAGAATCTCAGGTTTTAGGATATAATAAGAGCAATAAGAATGATTGCATTCTGATTGACACGGGTGAATCAACTTCAACTAGGTAAGGAAAGCACTTAAGTAAATTAATTCGATTGCTTAGGTAGCTCCGAAAAGCACAACAGTTTGACAACTCGGAAGATAATTAAATCATTTGTCTGTATACCTCTGTTCTTTTGGTCTTGTCAGAGTTGGAATTGCACAGCTTTCTTTTCCTCACTGAAAAACACATGCAATAAGTCATGGACACTGGAGTTCAGTTGAGTCAAGTCTTGTCCACACACACTGACAGCCAAAAAGTGATTTCTGTGTAGTCGGGGACTTTTTCGTTCAATGTGTGAAGCAGTACATACAGAGACGAGAGAGCGACCACTGTTACTTCTATAGAAAAACAACAAAAGAAAACAAAAGGACATTGTCGGTTATACAACAAAAACTCTACCAAGTTTTTGTCCATCTCTCAATCTATTTATTTTGGAAATATCTCTTTTATATTTAATTTCATAAATGTCTACTGTGTGCTTCTTTCAGAAATCCCCTACACAAATAGCTTATTTTCTTTGCTCCTGGCATACGACTAACTAGCAGCCCGCAGTTATTTTTAAACTAGGACGAATTCTGCTTTGTTATTGTCGTCTTTAGTTCTGAACTAGAAATTTATTTATTTTTAGTACCAATATTCTATTATTTTTAATTCTTACTTTATGTTTTCAGTATTTAAGTACTAAAAGCTGCAAAACGTTTGAAAAGGCACGGAAAATCAGAGCTGAGACTGTTTGACTAGAAAGTGGGAAATGCGTGAAAGATATTTGGGAAGTATGCACTGTGAATGTGCCTGGCGCTTAAAAGAGAAATAGAGATAAAGTTTTGTTGGGGAATGTGGAGTAAGTGTAGTCTGGGAAGTTGTGGTGGTTGAAGGTTTTCTTTGAAACGTTCAGAGAGAATTCGTGTTATACTAAATACGTAGTTTCCAATTTATTTCAGAGTAACCCGTTTTTATTGATTCGATTTCCTGTTGGAGTGTGTAGTGAAGTGGAGAGCCTGGCAATAGTGGTCCGTGGTGCAGTGTATTGACGTGCATGTGAATGGGAGAGAGTCGGCTCTCGTTTCGTTTGGTTAGTTAGTTTTCTCTACAAGTTGATTTATCGAAAGCCTATAAAGGTCAATAAAATCTTGATAAATGAGTCAGGCGTACGTTATGTACAAACAAGTTGGAGTCTGTCTTCCCTCTCTAATGACAACTTACTAGCCACTCTCCTATACCCAACACCAGCTATACCTGTACGTCTGCAGATAAGGCACGAGGAGACGGAAGGCTCGAGTGAGAACATTCTTGAGACGACCGGGAAGACGCTCCCACTACTTTCACTGCTTTCTCTCACGACTTTCTCTCCTCTGCTCGGAGACAAGTCTAACTTAAACACCTTTCTCCTCAACTCGGTCCCTACATACAGTATCGTTACATCACGCAGCTTAGTGCACTAGAGGAAACATCTCTCTGATGGCCTAAGTTCATAGATCCCCACTGCATCTAAACACACTTGCAAGAATTACAATAGTATACTAAACTAACTGGCTTGGCTCTCTCATACTCTTTCCCACTGTTCTCAGAAATATATAATGACTTTCTCCGTATGAAAAGTTTTCAGAACACTACGCAGTAAGCAGACCGCCTGTAGGATCGGGAATTACAAAGCCCACCCTACCAACTCCAATTAAGAAGTACGCAATAATAAATCCTTAATTTTATTAGATTAAGTTTATTAAATTAATATTATTACTGAATACTGACAAACAATCTTTGACCTTTAGTTCCTCAACTGTTCAAACTTGAGGTGTGCTTTATAAAATCCCCTGTAGCATTCTCCTTTAAGACAAAAGAAAAGCTCAAGTTCCACATGGGCGAGAAAAGTTTGTTATATACCATTACCATTACCCTAGGAGTTCGCTTATACTTATATCCACTAAGTTTGTATACAAACTCAATAACATGCATGTAGGCTACTTACTTTATACTTTAAGTGGTGTAGTCTTTACAACTGTAAGTTTTTTGTTGCCTTCGGAAGCTAAACTAAAGTTTAAAGTAAAAAAAAGTGTTCTGTGTCGACTGAAGTTTAGTACTATGCTACGCAGTTTTCTTTGTTATCATCCAAACGGTTGTCATAATGTTTTTAGATTACTCGTGACATGACACACTGATTTGTAATGATCATAAGACGACGTAGTAAAATATTTAATCTAGAAGAATAACATCTTGTTCCATTAATGGAATCGGAACGGATGGATCCGGATAGCATTTAATACGGGAGCTTATTTTCTGATGCGCATGTAGGGTCAATAAATATCAGTTAGATAGCAATTGTCAAATGAGATTTTACGGTAGACATTTTTCCAATAATCAAAATACTTACTAGGTATTAAAAATAAGCCTATTATTAACATTTATTTACCACTGGTATACCAATTTTGTCGGTATGTTATTTTTGTTGGACTGAGCAATAAAATCTTGCGAGAAGAATATAATGTAGGAGTAATAGGTAATATTTTATTGTGTAGGCACTGGGTAATAGGTATTTGGAGGATAGGAAGCTAATGGTTGGAGAAGAAAGGTGCAATAGTTATATGGTTTAGTTCGGGTGGTTTATTTAGTTGGCCTTGTTGAAAATATCGTATCGAAAGCAAGGGAAGGATGAGATGGTTGTAGTTTATATAAGCCTACCTTCCTTTCTCGGCAACAAGAAAGACGAGAGGAGTAATTCCCAATTTCTTTTATCTCCTTTTTCTTATTTTCCTTTATTTCCTCTCTCCTTTCTATGCTTCTCTGCTAAATATTGCAGATCCTCAGACTTCCTTCGACTCCACTCCTTCAATTCTCTATTAGTCAGATCCTGTCGTCTTTCTCGATACTTAAAACTCCTTATCTACCTTTATTCCCATTTCCTCACTTGACTTACACAAGAGAGCCAGTTCTATAGGCACACACATAAAAGCTCCTGTCCCCAATTTATATTTGACATCGCTAACAAAGAGTAGTCACTCCTAAGATATCTGCTTAGAAGAGTTGGGGCGAGGGCCGTATATATCTTCCATCATATCGATTTCACTGCTCCTTCTCATGAAGGTACTCCTAAAACGGAAGTACTAATATCTCAAGGCTCGTCTTATTCCACGCAATCAATGGACATTAATGGAAAGCACAAAACTACTGCAGGGTTTACGACCGCAGCTAAGATGTCCGTTTACTTACGTAATGATTAATATCCCCAAAAGTAACTATCCACATTTTTATAATTCGTGTTATTGAACGATCTCAATAGGCAGTCATACATATATAAAACTAATTTGTCAGATTCAGACTTTTATCTATCCGTTGGAGAAAGCGCTGAGAGATTTTCTAAAGAAAGCTGTGCGAGTATAAAATTCGAGACTGCTTTTAGAAAAACATAAGCATTAGTGCTATAGGTTTTTCAACATTAGCATTATCTTACATTTCGTATCCACAATTATTTTGAAAAGGCTGAAAAGCATTTTTGCTATGGCTGTAGTTCAGAGCTTTTTAACAGAAATGAAGACAAAAACACGCCTGGAGTTAATGAAGAAAATATAATTTCCACATTCAAGAAGACATTTGTTGAAACAGTAAGTGTGCATCCAATTTGTTGGACAATCTATGTTCATTCTCGTGAAATATGCAGTTCTTTTAATAATTTCTATTACTATTTTATATGGCAATCAAAAAGAAATCTTTGTCATAGTAGTGAGCCAAATAGTTCAAAAGTTGTAATGCAGGGTGAAACATCGCTGTACACATTTGCGAAATTGTTTGACTGTTCTTTATTGGCTATCTTCCGGGACACAATAATTAACTTAATGCATGAAAATAATAATCTTCGAGTAGATGGAAGCTGTGTTTATAAATGGAAACGGGAGTGAAATAAAGTTATTCAATAGTGGTGAGTAATTGTTACGATGTACATAGTACAAAGTCTGAGTAGCTGTAATGAATGACTTGATGAAGCACGACCCTGTATACAAAACTGATTAAATGTAGCGTAACACCTACAAAGAGATAGTGCTAATGCACGAGAGCTAATAATAAAGAGGAAAAAGGTGCCAAATTGGAAAAATGATTATGCCAAAGAATGTAGAGTTTTTTGTTGTATTTAGCATTTTGGATATTGCATATTGTGTGGCATGGCATGGGCTGACAATGAATCTCATTATGGTGATAAAAGATAGGAAAACGGTCTGCGGAGCCAAAATAAAAGTGGAAAGGTAGTGAAGACGAGTCTGTGACTTATCCTAGACTAAGTAGCAAGCAGAATTTTATGTAGAGCAAGTGAGGCTTAGTGTTGGAGATGGAGAATATTGGTTTCGTGCCAAACGGGTAATTTCATTGGACAGAGCCATCTTATCCTTTGCTACACTATCTCATATTTCAGTGGCAAAGCAAGGCATGCCATTAGGCACTGCAGCTCCACTGCCTGCACTTACCAGGCGTCCCTACACTCCACGACAGTCTCCGTAACATAATCCGTAATCACTTGGGCAGAAGTGCAGTAGTAGTGTGCTGTCTGACTGACAGTCTCGCCTCATCCTCTCTTTCACCTGTTGGATCTTTTCATATCACTCTTTCATCACATCGCATTTTTCTTCCACTCTCCTCCTCAACTCAACCAGTTTCCTCACTTTACATTATTGATTATTGGTCCTTTCAGCCCAAACAGCACATACACGCTCACAACAACGCACTTTCGTCAATTGCTCTTTAATCTCCTCCTTTCATTTAAGTAGACTGCTGAGATTAGCAGAGAACTCCCTTCCGCTAAACATCACAACACGAACTCTTCAAGAATTTTTATGTTCTAGGCTGAAATTACATCGACATTGTATTCTAACACCAAATTTTTTAGATTTCTTCACCATTTCGCACTGTGCAACAGTAGAAGATCTAATGCTTTTATTCTATCTCAAATATTTCCCCAAGTGGGACAGGCAGGGAGATATTCTATTGTGCTTGCTTTTAGAATGCGTGCGTGTACATACTTTCTTGATAATGCTATGTATCTATCAACACGGGTGTACATTCTATGCTTCATTTAAGTGCTTGAATTTTGCGAAAACACAGCATTTTATTTACAATAAAACATTCCCCAACTTTAAGACAGGAAGAGCAATAAAAGACTGCATTATTGCATTAGCATGACGAATAAATTAGAACCACTTGAGCAAAACATTGCACAGTGCTCTTATTTCCAAGTTGGACATGACTTCCGTTATGTTTACACGTTCTGTCAATTCTGCACAGATGAAATCACCTAAACACTGCTATTGTAAGCAAGCGTAAGGTGGATGACTTGGCTCTACCTCTTTCGCTCGCTTTGGAACTATTGTTAAAGTTTTTTCTACATTCAGTAGCATCCCAGACCTTGAACATTCATTGCTTGGCAAAGGAAATTCATTGTTGGGAAGCCCTTCCAATTTCAGTCGCTATTTCCGTTCGAGAGAAGATTTGTGAAGTGATGATGTGGTGATGCGAATATTTGCGACTTTTCTCTCTTTTCAAAGAGGCTGCATGAGTGAGTGAGTGACTGAGTGCTCTGCTATAACAAACTGCCTCTACGATTTCATTAATTACACTACATTAACAATTTCATCCATTTTATTCGTTAGGCTCAGCACAGCCATTCTAATCAAGACAGAAATAGAATCGCCTTCCTCAGGCTTCTGTAACTCAAATTTATCTCACCATCGCTAATGCTTCTCAAAAAGCTACTGATTGCAAACGTGAGTCAGATTTCATTCAATTTATGAACATGTGTATAGCTGAGAGAGCGGCTTATCTTCGATCCAATTTCAATAACAACAATCATAAAGCATTTCGGTCCGTTAGAAAATAAACACCAGCTTTCTGCAGATAGGAAATGGAATACGGGAAAACTAATGGTCCATATTGATACTTATTCCTTTCACCGTATGCACAGAATTAATTCCCTCATCCTCACCTATTAGTTCAACCTAATGAAAAATTGTAAGGAGGTTTGAAAAATATTGAGGTTATAACATTTATTCAAAATTGTGCACCATTTCGATGGGAGCGTTGATGATTTGAGCACATATTCTATTTAGGCCTGGGAAAAGTTATACATGATTTTGTTAATGACACATTGATATCTTCATGGGACGAATTTATGAACTTGCAATATTCGATTGGAACATTTAAAACCCTCCGTAATAATAATAATAATTGGTTTCTGGCTCCTTTGCGGTTGCTAAATGCTTTTGATTTTGCGATAACATACCAGGTAACTCTAATTTGAAAAATACGGTATTTTTGTTTTACTACGTGATAACTCTTCGCTTTGCTTGTGCTTAAGGGAAGACAACCTTAATTTTTTACGGTCATGTTTATAAGAAGTTTGACGATAATTTTGGGACGAGTGACACAGGAATGACTGCAAAAACTATTTATGAATGAACGTATAAAAGTCATTAATTTCAAGCACTTTCCCTGAAGACATTAAACTCAGTCTGGCCCTAGCCATAATCTGTGATGCGACCAGGCAAATTAAAATGAAACGTCAACTCAGACTGCTTGCATTAATGTACTGTTTTTATTTAAAATAATCCGTAGCTTTTTATGGCATAATGCGTTTTAAATTCTCGTCTCAAAAAGGCTTCATCTCACCATTCAATTGCTTAAAATTCATATATCTTGCACGTACCCAAACGAAAACATAAAACGTACGAGGTACTACCTATAACACACTATATGCTAACATTGAAAAGAGGCACATATAGGTAATACAAATATTTCTGCCAATTCATTTTATGGTATATATGCCATAAAATGCAATATTTCTCTATTAAAGTGTCTCACTTAAGATTTGCTTACGGTTGATATGCATACGGATGCATATGCAAATCCACAGTTTCTTAAACTGTCATGAACTACTACTTCATCTACAAACTGCTCGAGATTTGCTTATCAGCAATACGGTGATGGCCTTATAGATAAAGAGCTGCTATAATGTAATGACGGTTATCACTGCACATAATAAGTGTAAATGTGTAATCGTACATTGACATTACAAATATACTATTAGTAGCCATAATGCTATGTAGCTGACTGCATATTTTTATGTGCATTGCTTGAGTGTATAGGGTACTGCGCTTTGCACTTAGTTGGCTTCTATATACTTTTGTAGGTTGACATCTTGGCGTGGGTGGGTTCAATTTCTTTTCCCTGTTCTCTAAATGTTTTTTCATTTTCCTCGTGTACACATCTATGCATTTTTTATACAGTAGCCCTCTGGGCATTTAACTAGAGCAATCTTTTGCGACGGGAATGAAAAGATACTAGAGAAATGGATTTGTGGACAAGGTTCTACCTACAATGTAGAAACATTTAAATTACGAAGTAGATCCGACTGTTTAACTTTAATTATCATTGAGTGTTGTTGTGAGGCTGTCTAAAATGTTTAGAGAATATGTTTTTGAGGAGGCATGGAGCAGGAAGGTCATTGCAAAGGAGGGCGCATATTTGGAGGAAGCAGTGTGGGGTGCAATAAACAAGAGAGGGAATCTGGATGCCGTAGGTTAGAGAGATTATTGCGGTGAGGCAGTTTGATTGGATAGGTGCCTCCCAAGCAGATTTCCATTCTGACTGCCATCATCATCCAAAGAATTAGCAGCGATCCCAGGAATGTATTTACCATAAACAATGAGTCTGCTAAAACTAAAAATACTTCAACTAATCCGAATTTTTGCATAGCTCACTTGAAGGCAGAGTAAAATCGAGTCTCATTTCATGTACATGAATGACTATCTGTCTGTCTCATTCTCTTGACTATTCCGTCTCTTCTTCTCAATTGTCTTGCTCAACAACAGGCATGGCAGTGCTCGGCAGAGACAAGACAGACTTCAATAAAGCCAAACAATTCTTTTCTCTCTTCCTCACGAACAGACCCACTCTCATGCCCTAGCACATGTACACACTAAATTGTAATGTTATGTTCTACTACGTACAATCAGCACAACTTGTGTACCACACACTCTCTATAGAGACCTATGTAGTGCACAGCAAGTCAAAATGAGATAACGCTGTAAAGCGCAAGAAGCGTCATTCCACTTACACGACTTACAACAGCAGCCTTTCATTCCCCTCCTGTACTTTATAGCTTACTTTCTTTTATTTACTATTTTTGATAGTACCCCTATATCCATCCTCCTTAAGATACATAGAGCTGCTAATGCCAAGCTAAGCAGTCTTTCTTTGTTGATGAGACTACATAAATATGCTGGCTGAAGCTATACCAAGAAAAAATTACCAACTTACTCTACTCACCGTCTTACGTAATGTTGAAGGTAGTTGTCTTTTCAAAGTAAGCTCTGCTCTTCTCAGTATTCTATTTTTTGTCCAGTCACTGACCACTTACAGCCACTACCTTAATAGTACAACCCTAATTTATTTACTTTTATAAACCGTGTACTCTTTGATGACACACGCATACTATAACTAGATTTTCTACGGGGACATTCACAAGTGATACATATTACGTAATATTTATGCTTTAACATTTGTTAGAGTTATTAGTACTTAACCTGGTCTGGTCTGGCGTGGTCTGGCTGGCCTACTGTAAATATTCGGTATTATGCTAAGGTTTGAGTGAGACAGTTAGATACAAAGGATTCGTTGTGCATTGTTGTGTAAGATGTAAGTACGGATGTAGTTAAGTAAGTGCTAATAATAAGTATAAGACACTCAAATAAGGTTTTTGTGTTATTCGCAGACTAAAGACGGCTGGTTGACTACAGAAGGAATTGAGAGAATAGGAAGAGAGCTTCGACGAACGTGCAATGCGATTAGCTTAGCATTCAGCGAGCAAGAAATTCTTTGGCAGAGGCTCATAATTTCATTTCACTGAGTATTGAGTTGCCGCGGCATCACTTCACATAGAGTTACACGAGATCAACGAGCATCTCTCAGGAACTAACCTTCTCAGTTCCGTGTGCAATGCAAGGGTCGAGTCTTTAAGACCGAGCTTGTCTTCTCTGCTCTCCACTATTACCACTATCCTCTTAATAGCTTAGCACTCCATATTCTACTACGTCGACATAGCTAACGTCGCACACCGAGAGTACAGCGAACATGAACATTGTCAGCGACACCCGGACTACAATTTGTCAAGTCTTCTAAGCCAATACAAAAAGATGAACAAATAAATTAGCTAAGTTTCCATGCCTAGCTTCTCAAAGTTAGTAACTCTGGAATTTATACTCTTAAGTACATTTAGTAGCTATTAAAATCTTTAAGGAGGAGTTCACACTTTATCCCCGCTGGAAAACGGTGTAACGTAGAAAGATAAGTTAAAAACTGTAATTTAAGGTGGGGATCACCATTCAACCAATTATTGTCCTTCTAAAAGTTAGACTTTCGAGCTATTTTATTGCTTCCTATTAGGAAAGTGCCCGAAAGAAATGTATTTGAATTTTTCCTTCGTTGTTTCTTTGAAATAAGATAACAGGTGGAAAATAGGGAGAAAACGGTGTAAAAGACAAAACAATATTTTTTATCTCATTATTTCTTTTATTTACTCGTCTTTGGAAAAAAATTTCTTTGGAATATTCTGGAATTCCATATGTGATATTCACCTTAAATTCAATACGGCTGAGACCTCTAAAGAGATCAATACACCCTATGGGACTTGTGGTATTAATAATAGAAGTATTTATTATATTCCAAGTTTTACCTCTATGTGCTTGCCTATACAAAAATCTGATGCGTAGATAATTTGAAGGAAATATCTAAGAGGATCACAGAAGGAAAAATGAGTTCGAAAGATTAACCGATATAGAAAGAGACAGGGGAGTGCTTATTCTTTGTGATGCTTAGTTGGTAATTGTCCTTAGATATTGTTTATCATAATATAAATTTTGCAAGCGCATTGTATGCCTATAGAAAGTATGTTTATTATATTCTTGTTCTTGGTTGGAAAGATAAGTGCTTCCTCGAATTGACAATATAGACAGAATTTCTGCCATTGTGAAACGATTTATTTTCATGTGAACTTTTAACCCGCCGCTATCCAGTAAATCGATATGGAGGATACTAAATGTTAAGTTGATGCTATATTCTTCTTTTACAAGAGCAGTTTCGAGTGTGCGATGCGAGAGTTATCGTAGAGGGGTTATTGTTAAAGTTGCTCTGTATGGTTTGTAGGAAGAAGATGAAAACGAAGAATGATCCAATAGATGTGCATTATGAAAGTGTAGTGGAGGATAAGACAAGAAGTCATTTGGTATGTGATGTGATGACTACGGCGGAATAACATGTTATTGAAAATTAGAAAGCAACTAATGACTCATAAAGCTGCAACGAAATGACTGCTGTTGTTGTTGCTCTTAGACTAAACACTAAAGGTACTGTAATTGCAAAGCTGTTACAAATTTTATAGGCTAGGTGCTCCTAAAATAAAACATTTTAATCTTAGGCGAAAGTGTAATGCTTAGTTGCTTGTTATGTAAAATTAGCTAGTTAGATGATGATTGTGCAAGTGCAGAAGAATAGACAATGACGCATCTAGAGACACAAACAAACAAGTGTATTCTGCACGTACTTAGGCATTACACGAGATAGAGACAGAGAACACTGCAAATATTGCTAGTGCAAGCAATTGGAATGCTCCGACTGCCTTTGAGCACCAAAGACACGGTGTCTGACTTCTCATGACATGACATTACAATTACAATACTGTAGCAGTCGTTGTTTAACTTTTAGGACGGAGAACAGCGAAAACCAAGCCACAGCCGAGTTCAGAAAGACGACCAACTGCAAAGAGGAATATTACGAAGGCTTAGGAGCACAAAGCAACTGCAATGCTCAAGCCCCAGCCTCAACTCGCCTGCTCCTTCTCCCCAACTCACTGCTCAGTGTGGCATTGAACGTTCGACAAGAAGCAGTCTTTCCTCGCCGACTCTGCACTGGTTACTCTTCTGCTACTCAAATTCAAACGATACAGAATACTCCACAAGTAAGACGCCGTTACGCAATTTTACGCCGTCTTTGTTCAATCAGTTACTACTACCGCCAAAATTCAAATCAGTCAACAGTTTTTTTTTGAAAATTAAACCTCGGTTCTCTCACGCAGTTTCAAACATTTTTCTAATTTTCTGATCGCTTTTCGCAAACAAAGATCAGGTGTTGACAATCTTCGTAAATCATTGTTTACATCCGTTTTCTCACGGTTTTCAACTAAACTCAAGTTTGTGCTTATTTTATCAGTATTGTCCAGATTCAATTTTAATTACCGTTTACTCCCGTGTTGCGTTCACTTAATTACTCGCTGCCGCTGCTGAGTCCTGTGACGTTGACTGAATTACTGTACATTACTAATCTGCTACGTTGTGCTACCTAAGACGGTGTGCAAAAGAAACAACGGAAATTGAAACAGTCACAATCTATTCAGACTAAGGTAAAGTTGCTTTTGCACATCTGGCTGTGACTGTGGCCCCTGAAAATAGTATGTCAGTTTCACCCGTTGGTTTTCATGAAGTCAGACAATTTCCTCTTTGTGTTCTTTTCATCGTCATCAGTTTCTGTGCCATCACAACGTGGTATTGAGCAAAAGTCACAAAAGAGCAGTGAAGACAGAATACCTGAGCAAGGTATTGTCACCCATCATTCTGTTGCTATTCCTGAAGACAGGCGACTTTTGGGCAACCAGACGGAGATTTTAGAATGAGCTGCAAAGTCGGCAACCAGACCAATTCGCAGGATCCTCAAGCAGTCAATTCAAGAGTGTTTGTTGGCAATTTGAACACTTTTCAGTGTAGCAAGACAGACGTGGAGCGTATGTTTCAGCGCTACGGCAGAATTGCAGGTAATTACACAACTTTTAATACACTAAAGTAAAATTACAATGGAACAGATTACAATGCTGAATAGATGACAAAAAAGATTGGCAATCGGACTGTGACATATGATATTTACTTTTCTCTGCCAATGCATTGAAGTCGATTGACCTAACAACATACTAAGACGTGAGAAACTGTAAATCGTTGTCTTTTTATCTACATACTTGCTATGAGGACTTAGGAGTACAATTTATCGGGAAATTTATCTTAAGCTACCATTCCATTGCATGGATACAAGTGTTTTGCACACATTCAAATCGGTCGGACGACTTAACGCTGAACAAAACGATAACATTTTCCAAATCTACTAATCTACACATTTCTATCGAGTGTTAACGGTTTCGAAAAATATTGTTTTAATTAAAAGAACATTCAAGGTTATTCTGAGTTGCCTGACAGAAATATATTGCTGATCTTCTTTCACATTTTTAAACGTACATTCGAAATGTGTTCTATAACATGAAAAAATTCCCCTTTTATGAAAATTTGATTTCAGTGTTTTACCAAAACCTCTCTCGTGAAAGATGCGTATAAAGTTTTGCATAACAACTTGAGACAAAAGTTGCATAAAAAAATTTATTAGTATTGCCGCACCATTTTTATAGTGTAAGCAGTGTTGCTTACAACCCCCAACACATTTAAATAGAAATAAGGTTAATTGGCTCCGATCATTTTTATAGGGAAATTTTATGTGCGGGGCACTGTAGCTATGTACCATATAATATTATATGCCTGTCTTACCTGTGTATTCTATAATTAACTGATATTATGTAAAAGTATATGCATGTGTCCAAAGCTCAGAGCACGTATGTTAATGATATTAAATCCAAACCTATCATATTATCTTTTTACTACTAAATTACCTAACTCGCTGCAAAGGCTACAATAATGACTTTTTTGACTATTTTCGTTCATCGAACTTACGTAAACACTACTTAGTGTTCGCGACCATAACATACATGACGGAGATTAACTAAAACTGTTGCCTCTTGCTTATATTTCTTAAAATGTATTTTGACATGCCTACCTAATGGAAAGCGGGTGGGATAGTTCACTAATTTCTTAGACACGGCACTCGACGCCCTATTACTATACGTTGAATGCAAGGTTTGGGGCAACAAAATATCCAACACTGTTTCTTGTTATCGTGATTTCCATGCATCTATGTATTTTAGTGAGATTTAAGTTTATGTAACTGTAGTTTTGCGTAAATTATTCCATTTGCCACCTACTGACTAGTTGGGCTGTTTTTCAGTGTTTAAATGGTAATGGAAAAAATTAAATACATAGTGCATGGTAATGGAGTGTGCTAGCCGCCCGCTCCCTGGCAGGTAACATATTTATGTAGGAGCGTCGTCTTTGTGTCGCATTTTTTATATTTTCCTTCTCCATTCTCGATTGAATTATAAGAGTGAAAATTTATTTCATGCCAGCAGTTTCACACTCGTTGACATGCCACGGCTATGACAGAATGGGATAAGAGTTGTTTGTTAGCTATGCATTGGAAACCATGAAGAGTACAAATAGAACTTCAGGGGAAAATAATTTTAAGCACGTAAAATGAAAAATTTTCACTTCACTCTCGAGATGCTGAAAAGTTCTCCGTGTTCTTCGAGTAGCAAAAAAGGCAAACAATGATAAAATCCCCGTAGTAAACAGCAATGTGCACATAATAAAGAATAGCGGTACACAACCATTTAACATACAATTTTGTGTGCCTAAAATTACGTGTCTAACTGTTTTGTTCTATGATGCATATAAAATATTTATAGTATTGCGTTTTGGAAAGGAAGGAGCATTACAATATTAATAGCTTAGAGCCATAAAATATGCATTTGTATGTTTGTATGTACTTACACTAATGTACAAGAAGTGATGTGACATGATGTGTTTGTGACTGTTTGGAAAGATGTTTCATCTCAGTCAGTTTGTGAGGACAGCAAGGAAGGAGTGGGACAGCCATCCAGACATGTCAACTCCCATTTTTCTCTTTTCATCTTAGTTTCGCTCACCACCGCCTCTCCTCCTCTCTCTTCTCCTTTTCAATATCATGCTTAAATCAATTAAATGTACTATTTGAACTCAAGTGCTTCTTCTCAAGCCCCTATGCTTCTCTTCTTTCTCAGAACTCTCAAAGTTGACATTTTCGCATCGTGCACTTTGCACAGAACATCATTTCGTGTAAAATGTAGGCCCTTGTGCAAATTGTACAAAATATTTACTACTTGCCATCGTCAAACAGTTTTCCTGTTTTCTTTCATTTTCGACATTACAATTTCGACCGCAACAGCCATATTCATCAAAAGCTTTCCTTGAGAAACAACTTTCTTTGAGAAAACTGAAAATAGAAACTTATACTCGATACCGACTTATAACTGAGGAATCCAAGTATTTTTCTTTGGACTGCCTGTCAACGGAACATGTAACTTCATCCCATTTCCTCTTGCAGTTTTTCTCACATTTCTTCATTCTTTTTTCAAAATGGCATGGAGTGCGATGGAAAAAACGAACACAGAATGTATTCCCATCTCTCTTCCTTTTCTTTTTCTAGTTTTTCTTCACTGTAACATCGACTGAGTCCTCACTACCCACTGAGGAGTGAAGAGGGTCTTGGAACAATGTTTAGGCAGTTCAAAACTGCCCTATACAAAATACCACCCAATTGAATTGTAAAATAGATATTTTCATTATTTATAGACACGAAATATGGCAGTTTTACTGTTTTGTTCCTGCAGAATGTTCCTGTTAATAATAGTTTCCTTACTGTTATGTCTACATAGATGAGAATTTTAGATCAATTCCGAAAAAGTGGCTCTACACGCACTAGGGCTATGGCTATAGATTTTGAAGCGTCTAAAACTAAAACCCTAAGAACGTCCACGATGTAGACCTAATGACAATTCCATTACTATTTGTATGCTTTTCATTTTTGGCAAAACAGTAAATGAACAAACTTTTTCATACCTACATAGTACAGTGTACGGTAATTGAAGAACTATCGTTAGTGAGATCTTTCATACATAGTGGCAACGTTCGCAGTGCCATTGCCAATTTACGAATCTTTGGACATAATTTAAGTGTTCGGTTTCAGAATTATTTATTCTACTGATTGTGCAGACACGTTTAATTTAGTGGAAACTGTCGTACACTCCTCTGCTACTACCATAAAAAGCAAATTGAAAATCGAGCACGTAATCTTCCTTCAACTAAATATGAGTATCACTACCCTTAAATTACGGTACTGCATTCAAAAAATATGTGGGTGCAAATTTATTTGTATAAAGGATCTATATACTGTCCTATTGTGTGTACGTAGATTCAGTTCATTCAGAATTTATAAGCTCTTCAATTGAAATGCTAAGAGTGTTCGAGTGTGTTCCACTTCATGTACTGACTGCAGTGCACAGTGCAGGTGTGCACTGCAAATGGACATCCACAAGTGTAAACGAGTTTCCTTACAATTAGTCGCAAACCCGCAATAAGTCATCTCTTTCGATGAGCTTTAGCCTCAGGACAATATTACGTCACAGTAGTAGAAGTACAGAATAGGGATAAAAAACAGTGCAATGTGATGCAATACACCAATCCATTGCTCCAATATACATGTAGAATTTAAATCCCTACATCCAAGCCTTTCTTAATATCATTGTCTGCCGTAGAAATACAAGTAATGTCAAAAACCAGCTGGGAACAATTTAATTGTAGCGATAATATATTAAACCAAACAAAATCCACTCCCATTGCATATACTGGAGTGCGAGGGATACACATGCATTGGCGACATTAAGCAGTGTTTTAATTTTTGCAACTAATAATTATCTGTAACTGCTCCGATGCATGCCTAATGGATATTCAGAAAAGAAAGTTTAAAAGTTTGCTGTTTGTTTTGTCATTAGGGGAACGACGGAAGAGTACGAAGTTGAGGCAGTGTATTTGCAGCGCTGAATGCTCTAAAACGAAAACACATTACATTAGTTTAATTTAGGGTTTAGGATTGGATTGATGGGCGACCACGACGATTGAATGTGGAGCTGCTACTGTATTGAGTTGTGTGAGTATTCACTATTCATTTGGCAAGGCTCTGCAGTAAAACTTCTTTTCAGCAACGACCTTAATATTTGCTGTCTCCTTACTTCCAGTTTTGCTAAGGGATAATAAATTGTCAGAATTATTTACATGTAGTGCAGTATTGTATTGTGTAAAGTTAGCAAGTTCTTTTATACTGCTCGGATATACTAATCGAAAGTTATTATAAAAGCATAATAATATGCAAAGTGAGATGGAGTTGGCCACGCGTGAGCATTGTCCAAGACATTTTCCATGGCTCACATTAACCATTAAGGAATCTCATCTAAAATTCAATATTGAAGGTTTTCCACTTAAATACAGGACACTCGGGGAGTTAATATCTGAGCTATAATTGTGATGTTACTTACGGGCTGCGGGTACGTGCACCGTTAGGCCACAAGTAATTCGGGTCGATATTTTGTTGAAGTAGGAAATCCCTTTCGTTGTTTTGTCTACATTGCGTTATATTATAGGAGGGCAGGACTAGCCGTGGTAACTGGCTGAGTGACTAACTCAAGTGAATCGAATCCGAACAGAACAGTTTTTTCATTATTTTTAACATTGTGTTGCTTTGCTTGGTTTAGGCTGTTCTATTTCATATTTGACGACTTGGTTGGACTGGGGCATTCCTCCCGAGAAAGAAACCAAACCAGCACTCATATAAATAATTGGAAGATGTTGAGTTGAGATGTGATATTTCATATGCTATTATAGTTAGTGAACATGCACATGCGATGCAAATGTATTTCTTGATGCTGACCCGGAACGAAAAGTAAAACGCCGCCAGAAGTACGTAAAGGACTGGGCAAAAAAGTGAAATAGGGAAAAGTCAGTGGGGTCATTGCAATGCAACTGGGTAAAAAAGAAAGGGCATAATTTTCTCCGCAGAAAAATAACTTGGGGAATTAGAAGAGAAAGCAGAATTTTCCACATATTACATGGGGATTTAGTGTTGCATTTATGTCTGAGTGTCTGTTCATGCAAAGTTAACCAGTGCGAGTATCTGTAAGTGTAAGTATGAAATGAAATAAAAAACTCAACGAATGACTAAGTAGGCACTTAGTCAATTCTGTTCTGGAGAGGAAGGAGAACGACGCTGCGGAACGAATGTCATACAGAAGAATGCAGAACTGGAATTGTATTTATTCCTTTCCTAACAAAATAGTACATCACATCACACAGACGTACTTAGGCTTGTGTTCTGTGCATGACAAACTTCCTCCGAGCATCTATACATAATGGAAAAGAGCGGAGAGAAGCGAGACGGCAGCACAGCGGTCGTTTTGTGTTTTCAAAAAAATAAAACTAATAGCAGTCCATCAGATTAAACGCGAGCGTTTATTCGAGTGCAGGAGAGAAAACGAGCTTTTCAAATATTTTCCACCTATTCCTCCAGCCCCCTGTGTTCTCTGCACTCTTTAGTTACCGATGTCTTCCACAAAAGAAATATATTGTCTTAGCACATACAGGTATTACCCTCGAAGACACTTGCCTTTCCGGATACTGATTCAAATACAATACAAAATACACATATAGGTAGGAGCTTTCCCTTTCTACACAGTCTTAGGTTCTACACTCAGCTACGCCATAAATGACTACACACAAATAAAATGGAGTTTACTTTGGTTTAGTAGGCGAGAGGATGCAATAAAAGGGGAAAGGAGAGAGAGGCAGGAAAAGCCAAAACTGAAAACACAATACGACCCTCGTGACGTCCATGTGGGATTTGCATATTTCATAAATAGCTTCCCATCTCTCTAAAGTATATTCAGTGTCGTTTGCTTCCAGTTCGAAGCCAAGCCAAGAACTGCTTAAAAGAACAGAGTGAGTGAATCTTTACGGCGTCAGCTCCATTTCACTCATTTCTCGTCCAAACTTTTCAGCGCAACTCACTTTTCCCACTGCAATTCAGCTTGCCACTCTCCAGCCAAATGATTTGTAATATTGTAACTAATAAAATGTAGGATTAAAGTTGTGGTCATTAAAGAAACGCTTTCAACCTTTTATGAGGTGGCGGACTCGCTTCCGACGTCGTAATATTCTCCACTTGCTATGCATCTTCTCTCAACCGTGTTTAACTGTTAGCAGTAGTAGCAACTTTGCAACTCAAACACCTACTTCCTGAGTTACAACTACTCAAAACATCTAATCGGGGCATGACGTGAAGTATCACAAACCATTCTCACTCCAAAATAAATATTTAGTTGAAGCTTTAATGAAACAAATGCAAAAACAAGTTCAAAAAATATTTTAAGTTGTGTTTGGAGACGGAGATACTTTAAGGACATAAAATTACTTCGTACCGTATAAGTACACAATGCACAAATTTAAGTAATCAGGCTGCTACCTTAATGTTTTCGCGAAAAGCAAAACACTAGAAAATGTATTGTGGATTCTTTTAAGTTGCCATTACTTTAATATTTCGGAGTAGCGTAATTTTCTCTTCTCTGTAACTGAGTAACTGATGAGTGTACCTTTATGGTATGTATTTGGGCTACATAGTGATGCATTATTTGTAGAAATTCAAAGGCAAAGAAAGGAAATGGGCTTAATGACATTAGGAAAGGGGAAGCGAGGTGGAGAGAGTAAGATTAGAACTTTGAAAGTATTTTGTGGAGATAAAGCGAGTTAACGAAATAGTAAAGGTTGTAGTTTGTAATGTAAATTGTAGGAGAATTGTGCATTTGATGAGTTTTACTTTTGTTGGATACACTTGTGTTGTACTATGTAGGTATGTGTGATTTGCATCCATTGCTCTGCATGTCTTGTACAGGATCCCAAATGTTCCAAACCGGGCTAAAATTAACTCGTCTATTTTTAATAGACGTACGTACTGCTGAAACCACCTTTAAGTATCTATTTGTATGTGTAAAGTCGGATGCATACTTTATTTACACATTTAGGAATGATGCACACTCACTCAGTCGACTCAGTGTGTAATATTAAACCATACACAAGTCTCCTTGTTCCTATCTGAATATGAATTGAGTAATTGAGAAGGCAACTTCTGCCTTCTGCATCCAAGCCTTTTCTTATTTTAACAAGTACATTTAGTACATGTCCCTAGCGCTTCTACAACAGCCACCGTAAACTGATAGTCACGTAAATCGTCTACATCTAATGAATATCAAAGACTTCATTCATGCCATGCATGCCCTATTCATTGTGTTGTTGTGGTTGTGACGTTGTGAGCTGTGAGCCACGAATGCTACATAATGTCACCGTGTTACCAGTTTAAGATTTTAAGACAATGTGACGTGAGTGGGAGCTGCTTATTTTAAGGACTATTTTAAGCTTCAGTTAAGTAGCTAGAACTGTATATGTCACCGCCTCTGAGAGAACGTAGCCTATGAGACTCATAGCCTAGCCTCTGACCGCATTAACTCATAGGCTAGCGTGTAAGAGAACGGTATCATTTGGCCTCAGAGAACGGATAAAGGATAATGCATATTGCATAGTGTGCATTTAAAGAACTGATTTGTGTACCTCTAAAACGTACAACTGGTGAAACTAAAAAATAAAATAAAGCAGAAATAGCCATACAAACTAGCAATTTTCAGCGAAATCGTAGATCATTAATTTTTCATTATGGGATCATTATTTTTTTGATCATTAATTTTCCTGATTATTTTTTCCAATATCCCAAAAAATTTAAAATTTTGAGCACCTCAGATTTTAATGAGTGTTTAAAGTAAAATCACTAATGCCATTCCAAGATATGATTATATTTCATTACGGCCGATTCACAGAGGGGTTTGGACAAACCGTCTGTGAACCGGCCTCCAATCATGTAATCATAATTATTGGCTACTCATACTCGCACTTTGGTTAGCCCTGATGCCAGAAATCGTGAATTATTGGCGGCTAAGCGCGCGAGTATTGGAGCGCCAATAATATGTTGATTATTTATTATTTCGAAAAGCAATAGTTTTTCGCCTTAAGAAATATAGGCTCTCGTAGGCTGCGTTCTCTCAGAGGCGATGACACGACACATAAACATATTATACCTACCTACTTACCTACCAGTGTTCGATTTCTACCAGCCAGTCGCCTCAAAGGCACAAATGGACTAAATAGTAATACAGCTTGAATATCTCTATTTACTACAGAACCAAGGACAAATTTCGCTAAAAAATTGCATATTTCTGGCTCTTATTTATTTTTTACTATTTTTGGCAGCTTGGCATGCCTCAGCAGAGACGCTTAGCCAACCACTGGCCATTTTTTACAGCTAGCCACTTAGCCGCTAACTCCCGGTTAGCAAAACACTGTTTCGCATCGTACTATCTACCTATCCTACTATATTTTCGCGGGCATTCTTCCATAAGTCAGTCTCGAACTAAGTCACTTGCCTGTAACGGTTACAGTGATCTCGTGCACACTTTACGAGCAATGTTATTACGTTATTCTGAATTCACTGGACGAAATGGCGCATTATGTTAAACAGATACAGCAGATACCTATAAAGTGTAAATGTATGTAATAAAGATTAAAGATAGAAGATAGAATGCTAATAAATACTTATGAGACAATACAATCATGGAGAGTAAGTTCTCATATACACTCGAGGATTCCTTTATGCTGGAGATTTAATCATTTAAATTACCCATGCACATATGCTTTGATAAACTTGATTGTCATGCTGTGTATATAGCATTCTGTCTTGTGCTTCTTGAAGGAAGCGACACTGTTAAGGAACTTTTCTAATCACTTTTGGGCTTCGAGGGACTGCGGGAATTTTTTTATCATTTCATCAAGTAGTGCTAAAAAGGCATTTATTTATTGCCCCTAAAAATGGTCGAGTTATCCGAATTTACACAAACCACTGATTGATTTAATTTTATTAAGCTTTTAAAAATTGTTTTCCAACTTATTCCTATTCAGTTATGCTGGTATTCCTAAATATAAATATATCAGAATGATTATTTGATAAGAAATAGAAATAAATTCACTGTGAAACAAAATAGTATTATTGCAACTGAAAGCTGAAAGTGTTCACACTTATTCTACTACGTCACTGGCACTAGTAGGTATGTAGGCAAAGTAGACATTTAATGTTGTAAATAAATATTTAGGGATGAAGAGATAAGGTGAAGTGAAAGGGGAAGAAGCAGAAATCGAGAGTGTATGGATGCCTTTGAGACTGGAGAAGAATTTGGCTTGTTAGACTTAGTAGCGACTGGGAACAGACCATTGAGCTGCTCAACAGCTTCATTCTGCACTTTGTTTAACTTCTCAGTTAGCAATTCGTGCAGAAGGTAGTATAATAGTGAAGAGGCTGTATTCTGTTAGAAGGGAAAGACAACACAACCACAAGCCATCAGAAGCAGACGAACTTACTGAAACAATCTATTTCTTTAGCCAGCGTTGCTTTGTGTCTTTGATACGGATACAGCTATATAAACTTTACGCATACAGAATACCGAGTTGTCTTTTTATTCGGCTTCATATTCCAGCGTGAACTCTTTGTTCCCAGAGCAGTCCACCAACACTGCAGCTAAAGTGGAACAAGGAGAAAATTATAGAGAGACAGACAGGAGAAAGCGAGCGCTTGAACGTGCAGCAGAATTTCTCTCGGGACGGCGAAAGCCACTTCTGTCGAGTCATGTCCAGACTGCCCTTTAACACTACAACAATATCAAGACTCTAATATAAATGAACCAAGTAATACGATATTCTGTCTTTCAAACTCTGTTATAGGGCCAATTTCCCTTATTATACAACAAAAACTAATATTATGTTTTATATCATGATCACCACCGAAGATGAGCTATAGTCAGCCACGGAGTTTACAAACATCAACTGTGGCCATTATTTTAGATTCTTTTGTCATATAACAATGTGTATTGTTCTATAACAAACACCACCCATTGTGAATAGGTACGTGATGTGTTTCAACAATCGCTATCTCAAAGCTATCTAACTTTAGGATTGGCTGACAGCTTAGCCTTTTACGCACTTTCACTTTCAATGGATCCAAATTGATAGAAACTTCAGAGTTTACATTTTGGAAACAAATAATATTTCATACACTTAATTTACTGATAGTTTGAATGAATGAAATGATATTAGCACTGCTAACTTCCTCTCAAGTCACACCTCATACTATTCCTCGATCCTATCCTATCATCACTTTGAGAATAACACACATCATTTACCACAAAAGAGGATAACAAGAATAACAACGACATCAGTCAAGTTTTGGTTACCTCGTAAAATGGCAAATGGTTCTATGGTATTGCGCTATACTGCATGCTATAGAAAACTAGGTATTAAAGTTTTTCTCATATTTTAAAAGGCTGTTATGAATGATTCATAATCGAATCTGATTTATGATTCAAGGAAATGCAGACACTATATAATGTGTATACTTTGCAGATAGCGCTAGGATTTTTTAATATTTTAGGTTCGGTTCAGTGGTGAATAAGTGGTATATAAGAAAAAGTACCAATATTGAAGTGAAGCCGATACTCCATGCTGCGTTCAACTGCTGCCTTGCTGTTTCCTTTGAAAGATTATTTATTTATACGATGACTTCTCTAAATGCTTCGTGGTGTACTTGTTTTCCTTTCGCTTAGCATTTCATTCCAATTGGCTTAGCAGTAGAACTTTTTTTTACTTTATTTCCGTATCAGGGGGCAAGTGTACATCCGTTAGTTCATTTTTAAGTATTCAGGCATTACCAAAATCAAACATACATTAATGCTATAGTATAGGATTCCATGCATTATGAAGTGCGAAGTTTCGTCGGGAAGTCTTCGTCCTCCCGTAACTTGAATATTTTGTGTAAAGTGCTCCAGATACTTTTATACATTCTATTGGGGCTTCCAGTCGCAGTCTAGTCTGAATAGCATGTATTCACAAATTCATATTTAAATTGAGGCTTTTCGTATTTCCCAGATCGAATACAGAGAGAAAGTGAAGTGTTACATGTTTACATGTAAAAAGGTAGCACTCCACTAGCCCTCTACATGGTCGCCTTAGTCGAATTGGGAAATATGAAAAACCTCAATTGTGTAGTTGGCAAAAGTAATTATAATTTTTATGACTGTCTTAATTATTTGCACACTTAACGAAAAACTAATTATTTTTTATTCTACTGTATAATTTATGGGCAGGATTATGTTAGATCGACTTTATTGTACTCTTTATAATGGAGGTTGCCTCATATAATTTTTTGTAAGCCATTTTTCCAAGAATCTAGACAGAAAACAACAAGAGAAATACTGTAACACTATTTCTTTCATTTAGATTGAAGTGGATAGGTAGGATTTTAATCAATATTATATCGGCAAATGGAATGCTGCTTGTATTTATTACTCTCGCTGAACTGTGTATATAGAAGGTATTTTAAGGCCAGTCGATTAAGAGAGCGAGAGAGAGAAAGAGGAAAGTAAAACAAATGCTTGATAAATTGATAAATACTTTCATGGATACGCATTGGAGCTGAGTAGATACACAAGATTTGTAAGATGTTTGGAGTTATGTACTTACTTCCTGTATAGTCGTAAAGTGTAACTAATATACTGTTACTAGAGCTCCTCGGAGTAGAAATGTCACTACTGTGGAGAAAAAGTAAGTTTGTGGGAGTGGAATGAAGAAGATCAAAGAGAAAGTAAAAGGAGAGAAAGTCCTGTTGTGGGAATAAAATGAAATAGAGTGAAGGGCAATAAAAATTATGTATCTGGTAAGTATCTGTGTGCGCCGTGCAGATTTGGAAGAGACGTCTGGAGCTGTGTGTTCTGCTTGGCGGTAGCGTGACTGTGACGAGAAACGTCCAAATCAAAGCACATATCCATCGCATTCTTCCGAAGCCCTTCTCAATTTTTAGTAGCTGACTATTTATTTAGTGGCAGACTATTTAGTAGTTGGAGGAAACTGGTTGAGTGAGGGAGTTGCATTGTTGGGAAGTGTTATTTACGATTAGCAGCTCCGTCGTGTTCCAATTGTTTGTTGAGCCGTGTGGATTCTGCCATGTCATGTCTGCTGTGGAAATTATTCGAATAGCTATTTCTTTTTTATGGGGTTCCTTGCTCATGCATGTGTGTCCCTCTTCTTACCTTCACTTCTTCGGTTTGACATGCCAAATGGGTTTTTGGCACGAAACAAAAGAAATGCCCAGAAGTCACTTGACTCTTAAAACGTTCCACTTCATTTCATTCATTTAGCCCATCTTTTTTCACTGATGGATGACAGTGACACATCTCCTCCTGTCATTTCCCATGACGTTCGGAAAACGGTCATAGACATCTAAATTAATGTGAAAATGTCATTCATTCTTTATTACCCTCAGCACCATCCTGTCTACCACTTCAAATTCACTCTTCATTTCCACAATGCCCTGTGCTCAGACCATACACGCTCTCTCCATTGTCTCTTTAAGGACCATCTCTAAATTACTACTACATGCAACACTAACACCTAGGTCCTACAATTATGACATTTACTCAAAAAATTCCTTAGGCCATCACCACTTCTCTGGGGACTTCAGCTTTATCGGTTTAAAGTCCTAGTAAAATAAAGATTCATAAAAGCTTGAAAATAGGGCCATTCGGTTATAATGGCATGAGTGAAATAAATCAAACCATAAATGGCACCCATAAATAGGGCATGACTGAGACTGGAACTGCTGTGGCCGGGCGCAGCCAAAAATATTCTTCCACTTTTTATCACCCACAAGTCACAATTCAGTAAAATAAAAATACATATTACATAATTACATATTCATTTCATTTTCCAAATTACACTACTACTACTACTACTACCGCTACTTTGTTACATTCCGTCTTGCAATGGTTTATTCAAGGCCGTTCGTTATTCTAGACTTGTAGTCTTGCAGTTGCAGTTATTTAGCACACACAAACATGTCAAGTGAACATTGAATAGAACCTTCAAGCTATTTAAATAGGGCTGTAGAAACAATGTTGTTCTCTTTGGATTATTTAAACACTAAGTTAAATAACAATTTGTACTGTTTTTAGATAAAAATTGTAGCATAACATGTTTATACACGGTATCCATTTTGTACTTGTGTATAGATGTAATTGTAATTACACTTTAATTGTAAATAATTGACTGACGATTTCTTTTGTTTTACAGGAATTTCAATGCATAAAGGATACGCTTTCATTCAGTTTACGAACCCTTTTGATGCACGAAGCGCGTGCCTAGGAGAAGATGGCAGGTTGCTGTGGGGCCAGACCTTGGGTAAGTTTAACTCTTCATTTTACTTCTATTTGTTCTTCAAGTACTTCTGGGTAACATTTGTTCACTTATGTGTTTTGTCATCGTGATGGGTCACGAGTCATGAATATTACAAAATATTTGGACAAAAAAGCTTCTATCAGGCTTTCAGTAATACCATATCGTTTTGATTTGTCAAATAAGACTTCTATGCAGAAAAATGATCAGCACTTGTACTGATTGGCTGCAAACAGTGGAAATAGTAATTATCAGTTTGTCATAGGTTAAATATCAATAATGCTAAAATGCAGTGAGAGTAGCTCAAAAGGCCAAATAATCCACTTCATTGTTTGCAAAACCATTAAGTCGACTTTAGTGAGTTTAAGTTGAGTGTGAGTATCAGAAGTTGCCAAAACCTGCGTCAAACATTTGTCACAGACAAGTTAATTGCCAAAAATTCTCTGTCTTGGGATAAAAGGCTCATTATTTTTCATTCAAACAACAAAGATTAATTGTTTTTGTTCAGAGCCAACACTTTTTCTCTTCGAGCTACTTTTCTGACATTCGCCGCTCCTTCACCGCTCCTATTGATATTGATGCACCGAATTATATACGTGTATTATTGTATTGTATTTCATATGAACTTTTCTTGACTTCACTAGACCTTTATTATTGCAGTGGTGTTTGTATACACGTATGTTATGAGTTTTGCAAAGCGTAATGATTATGAAACGGAAATTTTTTCGTCAAATACTCCTCTTTACTTAGTAGCTGTCTTATTTACGAAACATTCATTTAATTCTTGGCCTAGGCTATAGATTCAAAAAGAAATACGTATTTGGAAAGTGTTAGTTTAGAGTTATATTAATTAAGTGTTGAGTGTATGCTAAGAAGAAGAGTTTAAAGAAAGAAGAGCTGAAAGAGCAGAGGAAGTATTGGAAAATGTGTTTTTGTGTTGTAATATAGTAGGGACGCAATTTAAAGTCGGGACACAAATGAGTGAAACCAGAAACAGGAAACTTTTCTGTGGACTGGATGAAAAGCGAACTGTTTTCCGGCTACAGAGAAGTTGCTAAATGAAATTGGGTACTACTACATTAATGCGAGTTAATACGGGTACGGATTTTCTATGGCACATGGAAAGACTGTTGTATGCTTGTAACTAGAATGTATGAGGGTGTTAGGTGCATATGATAACAAGTGTTCAAGCTCAGAATAGCAATGGAAAATATCTTTTTAATGAGTCTATTGTTAAGGTTAATACACTTAGGAATACAAATTATATTACAAAGAATTTCGGCCAAGAAATGTTCGAAAACAGTTGCCTGCTTAAGGAGTCGTAGTGTTGTAAGGAAGATGCGGAATGGTCCATCCATTGTTTCTTCGAAATGACAGTTTAACACAAATGCTTCATCAATGTTAGTTGGTACTTCATTTCGTGTTGCACACCATTGTTAAAGTTCACCGACGTAATTCAGTTGAGGTTGGGACTTTCGTCTTTCATACGCAACAAAGTTTTTCAATTGCATTTTATAAGGAACATCGCCACATTTTTGTCGTAAAATTTCCAGTAATGCACTGGGTGTCATATCTGGAGTCATCTGTAGTGCATTACGGATAACTTTTTTGTGCTCACTTGCTAGACCCTGTTTTAAATGAATGTGTTCGTTTCCCCTTATGTAGAACTTGATTACATCAACGGTCAGCTCGTGCACTCGCTTTAACTTCATTGGTCAATCTTCCCCGCCTTCATCACAGTTGAAGTACTCTACAATTAAATTTTTTCGATCACGTTTATATCTTCTTCGCCAAAACTGTTCAACCTCACTTTCAAGTACAGTGATTTCCTTCCAATCGTATTTTATAGCAACCGTAATTTTCTTTTTTTTTGAAATTTCATTTTCCTTATTGCTGTCATCACTACTATCACCGTCACTGTCGTAAGTTAACACAGAAAATTTGCTGGCCATTCTTGCCGCTTTACAGACACCAACTAAATACCAACCTTCAAAGACAGCTCGGTAAAAAGGTTACTTGCTTTATCCATATCATGCAAATCATGAAGATAATTAGACCTTAATACCTACTACTACCACTACTGCAGTCAATTTGTATTCCTTAGGGCAACAACCTAACACTAGACCCGTGCATATGCAATAGAAAATCCGTACCCGTATTAATTCATTATTAATATAGTAGTCCCCAATTTCATTTAGCAACTTCTCTGTAGCCGGAAAACAGTTCGCTTTTCATCCAGTCCACAGAAAAGTTTCCTGTTTCTGGTTTCACTCATTTGTGTCCCGACTTTAAATTTAATCCATATAGTAGGAGAACATCTGCAGACATTCCCCGTCCAACATAAAAAGCATTTGCTTACTTTAGTGAGACTGTGGAGATGAGAGGAGTGTTGACTTGAAATTAACTGGAGTTGACTTTTGAGGATGTTAAGGACAGAGTTGAGAAAGTGAAGATTGCCGTAGTGAAAAGCGGAATTGCAAAGTACACTGAGTGACTGGAGGAATGAAAAGTCAGTTTAAGCTGCCCATGCCTGCCCTTGGATATCCTCTCCCTCCTCCTTCCCAGAAAAGCAAATGAGAGAAAGTTCGTTTCATTCAACTGGAAAACTTTCTGGTTTCAAAAGGAAGGAAGTAAATGAAATGAAGCTTCTTACTCTATTTGTTAACTTTAGCTCCGGTCCAACCAAATGAAATCGAAATCATTCGGAAGTGCAGCCAAAGCCGAGCTAAATAGTCAACCAAGGCATCCAATTACGAGACTACGGGGAAATTCACTTCTATCATTGCTTATACACTGTCTCTCCACATTTTAAAGCAAAGCTGAATTCAAAATTCAGACTGCGGAACCACCACACAGTCAATTCACAATAACCTTAAAAGTACTTACAATTCTAGGCGGATACTTACGCTTAGTTAGCACAGCACAGCTTGTCAATTCAGCTCTGCTTTCCTTTTCTACAAGTAAATAACTTAATCTCACAAATCACTAAGCACTAAGCTATCATGTTCATGGAGGACGAAAAACCTTTTGTACACGTTAGCTGGTCTACACAAATGGAATGGAATACGATTTTAAAATATTCACAAAACATTGCAAAGTTGCTATCTGCAGGCCTTGTATAATAATATAGAATAGAATAGTAGCAATCAGTGTATTCAAATGTCTAACACTATGCTTTGTCGATATAGAAAACAGTATTTCATTCTATTTTTAACGTGTTAACAATTGTTTAAGCTATCCTGAACGACTATGACAATGAACTTTTGAACTATGCGGTAAAGGGCTTTCGCCTTTAATTGGATTGGAGAATAACAGATTCGTTCAAATAGAAATACCTTTAAAAGGGAAAAGTTATCCCTTAGAAAGTTCCGAACGATGATTGTGAAAGTGAATGCCATTAAATTTACGTAAAGACATAAAAGTCTCATCGACCCACTTTTGACCTTAATGTACTAATTTTTGAGCCGTTTGAGGCTGGGATTGAATAAAATGGAGGGTGATAGTTGCGTGGAGATATAACTATAAATAAAGGAGCATTTACTTATGTTAGTTATTTGTGTTGGTCACGAGTAAGCATTTCTGGTTGATTTACAGTATGTAGTTAGTGTTAAAGGTATGTCTCCGCATAAATTGTGGTGAATCGTGTATACGGTATGTATTTTATGAGTCGAGGGAAATTATCAGTTCATAAATCAATGATAGCATGTCTGTCTGGTGTATCTGTATTGCCCCGCTCAGGTTATCAGTCTCACATAATTTTATAGATTAAAGAGTCAACTCTTGAGGCATTTATGGGGACTGCAGCGCATGCAATCTCACCTTTCTCCCAGGAACAATAGCCCCTCTAAGTTTTTAATGTGTTTTACATAATATGAAATGGGATTCAGCTGTTCAACTGTGGATTTATCTCTGGAACGGTGGATTGTGCTAATAAAAAGTAAATTGAAGCAGCTGGGTGGTTAGTTGACTCGAAGTACAAAGGAAGCGAGACTAGCCAAGCCAATGGAAATAAATAACCAAGTCAAGTGCGATTCTGCCAAGCAATGGCAACTAAAGATTGTGTCTTATCTGTTTGGCAGTCGGAGAGATCATAAGATTTACGTGACACGAAATCTCTTGAGAATCAAATCTGCTTAGAGACTTCTTGCTATACTTACAAATGCAAATCTAACAGGTTAGTAGGTAGCCCCGAGTAGTGTACATGATTATAATGTTGCCTATTCGGACGGACTGAGAGGGAAGAGCGAGTGGAGTCCCTCCTTTGTGAAGTAGCCGAGGCAGTTAAAATATTTATGTCATCTAAGGAGAAAGAAGTTCATTTATAATCTCTTTCCAGCAGTCCTGATATGATATTGTAATGAAAACTCTCTCTCTAGTCGAGGCGAGCCTAATCACAACCAACAGAACAGACACCACACTAACACGCCGCTACTTATGTACTTATTTATATACAATGAACGCAGTCCTGAATGAATCGATCCCATTTTATATCACGGCTCTGTGCGCAGACCCGCTCTAAATCAAAACCATTTCCCTCATTAGTGTTCTACAACTTATGAGATATTGCAACTTTTGTCCGAGTCTTCCCAAGTGTTGAATTTTGTTTTAGTTTAACCAACTCTAGTACCTACGGCAAACCCAAATCCGTCCTAAGTTTCTCTCTCATAGTTCACTACGACCTCAGGATGTACACATTCCATTTACATTGGGTATTCTATTTGCAGTTAGTTATATTCTGTCCTGTGATAATGAGTGGACACTTTTGCATATAAATACTTGAATTTACATAAGAGTCAGGGGTAATTTAAGGGTATACCAGTCCAGTGATAATTATTAATGAATCACATTTTCATTAAAATCATGTGATGTGTTCCATCTCTGACCTGGTTCGGGTCGAACGCACCACTTAACAAGCTCCGACCACAGCTCCCAGTAAAGCTACGCATAGATACAGCACGTAATAATAGGACACCCAAATGCGTGCTAATCTAGAAGTTGCACTATCTGTACTGCTCTCATCTCTTCTCTGATTAAATTGGGGTTCCTTGTCCATTAGCTCCAATCTATCAACTTATTTTCAACTATTTTAAAACTTTGATTAATGACTGCACTTCTGAATTGTGCTTGTATTTCCATGTTGGTACAAACAACCCTAATACGTGTTAATGAACGATGATTTCTTGTGATTTTAGAAGAGTATTTTCTAATTTAGTAAATGTATGTATAGGTAGAAAGCAAATTATTGAACATTTAAAATCATTAGATTACATAAATAGAGATACTTTGCAGAGACGTTCTCCGAAAGTTTCTTGTAGTTGTTGGCAGAAAAGAGTTTGGAAGCAGGGTCTGGCCTAAGTATGTGAGAAAAGAAATGGATGGATATGTTCAAAAGCTCTTTTCTGTTTTTTAGAGAAGGAGCTGGATTTATGGAGGAGTGCATACATGGGATCTATTTATTATGTAGTTGCTTGGTTGGCAAATATGTGTAGTATTGCGGGTAGGAAAGGTTGAAGAAATTGTAAGGTGGATGGAAGTATGCAGGGAAAGTGACTGCAGACGAATAGGAGTCAAAGGAAAGGCTAAGCGAAGGTTGGATCATTAAGAGAGACGGCACGCGATTGCAATTTTTCTAACGTGATCGAAAGAATATTGCTTCACTCACTCACTTTGTTGAACTGGGTCCACGGTGAGCGAGACCGTCTTTCTCCTACACTTTCCATTTTACGAATATAAAACTCAAGTTATTTCATAGGCAATTTAACTTGCCCCCAACCTGTCTATCTACAATAACTAACGATAAGAGTAACTGTAAAGAAACCTAACCTGACTAATAATCAAAGTAGTCCATGCCTTGTTGGTTTCTGTTATTGGAGCGATTGAGTCTCTCTCCTCGCTATATGGACATGTATGTGGCAACCTGTCCAACTATCGCAAAAAGTTTCACAGTCAACTCCACTATAATTTCGGAGAATAAACGGAAAGCTAATGTTCTCCTTTGCAACTAATATGTGTACTACTAGTGCAAACACCATTATTTCCCTATGTGTGATGTAATCTCTCCTACTAACGATAAGTCATGATCGAGATATGTGTGCCTAGTCGTGCTTTCCTATTCCACTCCACTAGCCCTTAGGTGTATATAAATAGAGGTAGACGGAAGTCCATAGGATATCAAACATTTTCGCAACTTTATTCAAATATTATACTTCGACAATGTAAATCTGCTTAAAAGAATTTGAATTTTTACTTTCCTGGAAAAGCGATTAACTACGAATCGTGTTTCAGTTGTCTTGATTACATTTACTATGTTATATTTACATCTCCGTAATAGCGTCGAATGCATTTGCGAGTAAATGTACACAAAGCTCGGTTATCTTTGTTTGAAGTTTTCCGTTCTGTAGATTACGCATAGCGTATGCTGTTTAGCTGTTACTTAAAAGGAGGAGTACAGTTATAGGAGCTATTGAGTGTGTGCATGTACATATGTGTAGTTCGCTACACATAAATTCACATCTCGTCCATTAGTTTTAAACGAGGAAAAAATTGCTCACATCACCTTTCTCCCGACATCTCATCACTTTCTTCTTCCAGTTGAATAGAGAAGCCACGCAGGCAACTCTAACTCAACTGATGACTCACGTCAGCTGCCTAATCGCTACGCTTCACCCTCGCCTTCTTTTTATATGCCTCTCCTGTAAGTCGCTCTGCAATAAGCGATACCCCACTCTACTCTCCGTATGTTGTTGCATAACCTAACTCTAGCTACGTAAAGTATCAGCTTTCGCACTCCTCTACACATACGTAAATCCCACATATTATGTTGAACATAGATCAAGGCAGGCATCACGCTTCAAAAATCAAAGCAAAATATTTCACTGACTTTTTTAAATCGAAATCATTATTGTGGTAAGTGCACATGTAAACATAAATCGTAGAGGAATAAATAAAGCGTTCTTATTTTCTATTTCATAACATCTTGACTATTCGAAAAATAACAGTAAGCTTAGTCTGCCATTTTTAAAGTTTACATTTCGTGCTCTATTCTTGACTACTAACAAGAACTTACACGAATACGTAGAACTGTTATGAGCTTATGAGGGCCTAATAGTGTTGCCAATATGGCAATATAGTAATACAGACCCAATTCTACTTAACTGTAACCAACTGTTTTTAGCACCACATTTTCCACAGTTCACAGAAAGAAGAATTTAGTTTGCATTTGACTTGTACGCTTAATATATTTGAATAAATAAGAAGGGCTATATAAGTAAACCTGTGGTATTTAATACCATTTGTTGATTTGCACTTAAAATTATCTGCCTGTACTGCCTAAGTCTGTAGATGAAAATATGAAAATAATTCCATAATACTGTAAATATTGCATTTTTATTTGTTACATACAACTATTGTAGTATCATAATTTATATATTGGAAACTCAATATTATTGTATTAATAACTATGCCCTTGTGTTGAAATTGAAAATAATTTTCCGAGAAATGGCTCATTTTTATACGCAGTAACGCAGCATCAATTGTGCTTTATTAAGTACAATTTTCAATACGAACCGTATTCAAATTGGCTATACTTATATTTCGGTTTGCTATTTAACTAAGTCGAAAGTGTAGCTGTGGTCCGCCTAATTGTCTGTAAATAAAGGTAAACAGAACGTCGAGACTTTAACAATGGAACATAATGGGATGGATTGAAAGGATGGACAACAGTGTGATGAAATGATTAGGAAGTGAGTGGAGACGGAAATCAGGGAAATTAGCTTGTGGACCAGCTGAGAGAGCGGACAATATTTATTTATAATTTGTGGAAAGAGCTGAGCAACAGACAGAATGTCCAAAGGCACTCTCCAGTCCGGGTAAACAGAGGTTTTAGTAACTCGCAATCAGCCCATAGAAAACCTTGGACAAATATTTGTATCGGAAGAAGTTTTTAATGTAATGGAGTAGTGCAGTCATCTGTAGGTAGTCAATAGAGTTCAGTTGGCGTGTCATTATGAAGCATGGAAAGAAAGCGAGTGAAAGTGTAGAGAAAGTCTCCGTAGCCGTCTGCCCAATTCCCACGTTGCTTTTTAGTAGAGCCAACGATTATTTTCTGGTCAATTCATCCGTGAAAATGGCGTAGATCAAACCTGTTTGTCTTTCCCTATCTAACAAATGTTTTATTCTCCTCGCCTTTATTCACTTCATCAACAGTGGATAAATACTAGCCGTCCTACGTAATATTTCCTTCAGGATTAGCTACAGTTGCTCTCAACTGAGTAAGAGCACAATTCTTATGCTAAATTAGCAGTAAATCTTCTGAAGCATTTCTTCTGACTCATTCATAACGATAATTACATTGTCCATCTGTAAAAACGTTTTTCTAGTTGTCTTATTTTTCAGAAATGCAGACAAAATGGTGCAACTGATAATATTGTAAATGAGTGGTTAATTTCGCTATTTTCGACCAACAGTTCAGAAAGTTTTCCAATTCCATTCTTGTTGCAGGATATGTCTACATAAAAATGTTGGTTAAAGAGTTTAGTGTTTAATAAGCGTAGTGCATTTTGTTGTAGGGCAATTTTAGGATCTAGGAGTATGTTTTAAGAGATGTTTGAAACTTGAGGCAGCCTGCATAGGCAATATACATTGTGTTGTGAATACAAGACTTAATTTGGCCGTCGGTGCATGTATATAGTTTTTAATATTGAGAATTTGGACAGGGGAGTATGTAAAGAGTAAGTATTGAACATGGCAACCTAGTTTATGACTTTGGGACTGGAAAGTTTCTCTAATAAACTATCTATAGATGTTAAGTGTCAAAGTTTAGTTAGGCTTATTCCTTGAGGACATAGAATTCTATTAGAAGTTCATAACCAAACTGACTGGTACATTATATGTTGGGTGGAGACTAAAGGCTATAGGAGACACTGATATGTTAATAACACAGGGACGATAGTACCGCAAGTGAATGAAGTGAATTCGTTCTGCAGTTCTGGTGGCCAATTACAGGAGAGTCTCTTGATCACAAGTTGCTGACGTAATTCTCGAAAAGAAAGGAGTATCCTTAGCTTTACATGCTAACTTTTGCTAATTAAATTTACCTTAAAAAGCACTGTTAAATATTTTAAGCTCGCTTAGAAAGGAAGTTACTTGTAAAGTTTTCATCAGCCAATGAATGAATAATTTTGTTCTTGTCCAAATGACAATCAACTCACGAAACCTAACACAAAGTCCTTTTTCCACACAGCGCAATCATAACATCAATTTTGTACCATTCTAATTACATCCCAGTTCCTTTCATCAAACCACTTTTCTTTGTTGCCAATTTAGCCAAAAGCGCTTTAAAAGGATTTACATCATTTCTATGTGCTTTTCAAATATTAAGCGTGTGCCTGACATTGCTTAAATATGTAGTTTAATTATCGCTGACATTTTGTTTTCACTCATAAGATTTTGCAACCGGCTTAGTTTAAAAGTGTGGCATTGCATACATTAAAGTGTACATTTATTTACTCGTACCATCAGCCGTGGGCCATTCTGGCAAGAAACGTCTTTTGTCAATAGAACAACGGATACCCGTTGTGCGTAGTACATGTCCATGCATCATTTATTCGACAAACAAAATATAGCACGATTGCAAAATATCAATTTAAATAGAAATACAATGTACCTTACGTAGGCACAGGAGGAAGTCCATAGAATTTAAATACAGTTTCAGGCTTTCAATGCATTACGTAATGGTAATGAACAGCAATACTTATCTGTACGTTATACACGTGCCGAAAGAATGAGGTATAATCTTAGGAGTAGTAGAAATTGCATATTTAGCTACAGGTATTCAGGTTACATAGGTTTTATGAGCCATAATAATAGATAGTTTTAGAAAGGATACAATGGTTGCAAATATAATCTGAAGAAAAGAAGGAAATGGTTGATTTTGTTTGTATCTCGCTCGATGCACCGTAGACTTGGAAAGAAAGAGTGGAAAGAGAGAAAGCTGGTTGGTTGGCGTTGTGTGGCGGATGATAGTGAATCGTTCTTTGAAAATAGACTGTCAAACATCTTGGCATTCCTTGACGTGAACAGCATACAGCACACATTCATCGTAAACATACATTCTGGTAAATGTGAAGGCATAAAAGAGTGGTGCAATATGTCGTAAGGAGAGAGTGGAGTGGTGGAGAAAGTGGAGGGAGACGGAGAAAGCATTGAATTGTGAATCAGAATTGTGCTGTTTATTCTGAACTGCTTTGTCGATTTGTGATTCGGTTAACTGTCAATCTCCAGCCAGGGGATTACGCACACTACAAACAGAAATACTTTGTGCAGTGAATGTCGGTTGAATCCATCCTTTCAGTTACTTACTGCCTAAGTCACATTTCCTCTTCCGAACGCTGCCAGTCAATTCGTGGGCAACTTTCTAGTTGACTTGCAATCAGATTCCCATTTTAGATGCATTGCGCTCTGCTGGCTCTGTCTCCACAGTCTATAACATAACCACTTTCACTCACTGTATTCAGGTCGGACTCCACAAGTCCCTTATCTGCTCACTAAATACATAATAATAGGGCTAAGCACGTAGATACGTCCTCTCAAAATCCCACTCCTGGTAGCGATATCTTGGCAAATTACATTCGTTCCCAAAATTGATGGACACTGTCCAGAAAATTATTAAAGGGGGACTCCTAATAAGTTTTATGGTTATACTATAGCAATTGAATAACAGGTGGACCCCTAATATTTAGTGCCATATTAATCCGAAAAAGTTTTCCATGCTATTCACATGAAAAGAGAATATATCAGCGTGTTCTTTCGATTTCTTTCTCCAGATTGTTCTCAACAGTGCCAGCTTGTGAAAAAGTGGGTTGGATCCACAGTCTGTCTGTCTGCCGTATTCTTAGAAATAAGTACCACAGTAATTGCACGCAATAAAAAGTTTGAAACAGCACTAAGTTTTGGAATGTTTATAACTACTTTGTCACTAAAACAGTGTATTTGGATACACTGAATATGAAACGTGACATTTGCAAGGTATATTAAAAATTTAAAAGCGTGTGCATTAAAAGTAATGGCAAAGTTAGTTGATTAGGGACGAGTTGTGGAATAGAGAACATGGGTGTATAGAATGACAGTGTTTTATTCAAAGGTGGATTGGTGCTACTTGACTTGATCTTCTGCTCATAGTTACTTATCGTTAGTGCTTACTTATTGTGTTCACTTGAGTTGATTTGCGTTGGTTGGATTCCTTGGCAGCTCCTGGTTCTCAGAGAATTGATAAAGCGTGCTCTGCTTGCTTTCATCGGTGGTGTCTCACTCTGCGAGTCCTGTGCTGTGTTCCAGCGAGTTCTTCCAGGAGAGAAGACAGAGCGTGGTTGGTGGAGGTGTGCACGAGCATTGTGTCACCAGGCACTCGGCGCTCCTCAAGTTTCAACAGTCAAACCCACTCTGCTCAGTCACTTGAATCTTTAAACTGAGGCGGACAAGACACATTCACATAAAAATTCATGGGACGATACGATACGATCTCTTTAGCATTTATTTATAAGGACTGCTACATTCTTTGCTCGTTCTCTGCAGTCACATTCCTCTGCACAACACACCACACCACATGCGAAGCTACGCTACGCTGCTACAGATATAACTTCTTTATTATTATGAATCAAATTCTAGTAGGAAGAATGGTGTATGTGGCGTTACTGGGAGCGGAATCGAACTGTGCATTGAATTTATAGGGTAAATCACGTTTGGTATTAGTTATGGGGTATAGGGGAAGTCCCTGTGTATAATAGATGAAGAATCTATTGGCATACTAAATAATACATGTGCATATATCTATGTGTGACTAAACTAAAGCGACTATTCTCCGTGAGTCGGTTAGGTACGTGGAAAGTTGGACACGGAAAAAATAATGACTGGATCGTGCCGTTCCTTTATTTCCGAATGTTCGACTCAGTTTGTTAGATAGTGGGGCTGGGGAACGAGCTGACATGCATTCAAGAGCGTTCACGTTGGAGGAATACGTATACTTAGGTTTTATTAAGAGCATTGAGTTTGCAGAGGACAAGCGATATAAATACCATCACATCCACTGGCTGTAATGTTATTCCACCTAAAATGTTAAGTACTGCCTGGCAGGAGTGAGTCGGTCAGAGCCAGACTAGCAGGAGTGCCGAGATAAAAATGCTTTTTGTTTGAAAGCTCTTTATAAATTGATTGCTTGTCAAGTTTTGCAGAAAAACGGGAGTGGAGCATGAAAGGCGTGCAGGAAAACCAATCAAAAGATTCCATGGAGTTAAAAGTCAGTTCATTGAGTTTGGTTCGACTATTATCTGCAGAAACTGATTGTGGGTTTATAAGTGAATGAGCTAAACTCTCATTGTGCTTTAACTGCCCGGCCGTATGTGACTGCCCTCCTTTCGTCTCAATTACCTTTGTCTTTCTTTTTAATCAAAACTGACGGGTACTTACAATTACAAATAGAGAGAGCAATGTAGCTGTTTGTGGAAAATGTTATTGCGGAGAGCACGGGGAAAGCAGACAGAATACAAATGAACTTTCTCCTGCTTTCCATTACTTCATTTGTTATTCCATTTTTATTTTTAAAGATCTAATTCTCCCCGTTTATTCCCCTTCCCACAAAATCTGTAACTCGAAACTGATCCGGAGTGCGGAAGTTAAGCCTCTCGCAGCTCAACAGGAACCCGCTCTCTGAATTTTAATGAGAACACCAAGCACAGTTCACAGTACGGACCAACTCGCTCAGTGTCACTAAAAGACTCACTCTCATTTCCAAAGAAGACTGACTCCTCCAAAAATTGCGGTTTCCCTTCTCTCGTTCCTATAATTATTTTTTAAATAGCAGGCGCTGAAAAAATGAGCAAATTAATTAAAATTCCGGGCAGGTTCACATTTGATTTTCCTCGAATAATAAAGTAGTGCTTGTGGCGTCATTAGCTGCCGTGAATTAATATTCTCCTTCTAAGAGTCTTCCATTGTGAGTACCTATGTGTGTCTGTTCGAGAAGTCTTGGAAAACTTTCTCTTTACGCTGGAAATTATTTGAAAGGAGTCTATAAGGCTGGAGATTGCAAATTCGGATAGATGAGAGTAGTTCGATATGAGTGTAAGTCATAATATCAGAGTGAATAGTTAGTGAAGAATGGAGTGTATTGTTTTCGAAAGTTTAAGGGAATTATGTACACAGAGTGAAAGAAAGAGGCAGGGAGAAAGTAAGCCGGAAAAAGAAAGTCGGAGAAAGTTTTATATTCCGGTGTTTATAGCAACATAAAGTATACAAAGGTTCCTTTCCTCATCTCTATATGCATTCATATTTCATGGCTGCAGAAATATCTCACCAGTTTATTTTACTTTAGTTCAAAGGTTCCTTTCTCATTCTTCTCTCACTTCATTGTCAGATTTTTCAGTTCAAGTCCTTCACGCTCCTAGGAATGCAATGGCAGTAATGGAAATTTCGTGTAGCGGAGAACAGCGGATAAACACTGTGAGCCTCGGCAAACCAGTTCACGGTTTCCATGTTTTTCTCCAGAGTCCCCCTTCTCACTCTTTATTATATTCTCAATCTTTCTCGTTTCTGCACACATTTCATCAGGCATTAGGACAACAGTGTATAACTTAAGGGAAATTCCGAAAACTTTTCCCTCGTAAAGGCGCCCTGCTTTTCACTCGCAGAATTTCCCAACTACATAACAATAAGAATGTACTTTCATCTATATCTATTCTCCCTACTGTACGTAGACGTATTAGTGCCACTGACTTCCAGGTCTCTAAACATCATAACAATAATAAATATGATACACGGTGGTTGTGGCTCCTGCCTCCACGCCTCTGAATACCTAAAGTAATGCTCCTTATCTCTACTGCTACATCTCGCACTAACAGTTTAATACAGTTCTGTCAGACAGTCAGCTTCAAACTACACTTGCACTACTAAATATTAATGCACCAGGATGGAGTGGTCTTCAACAGTCTCTATACCACCTTCCTGAGTATAAACAATATACCTAAGTTCCTTTCCATTTTAATTAGTAAATGGAAAATGGGGAGTGCTAATGGCGATGTTTATAGGGCGAGAGACAGCCAAATAATGCTTTACTTTACATATCTACCGAACTCAAGTATTATTGTATTTATTGTGTACTGCACTTATACTGTATTATCCCACTTGTTCCGAATAGCAGGATTACAAGTGGAGACGCTCACTTGCATCACTTGCAGGGCATGGGATGAGCGTAGATAAAAGTAAGTGAAGTATTGGGGAAGATATTGAGATGTGGAATGCAGTATTTGTATGTGTGTTGTTATTATGATGTGAAGTGACGCGCACGGGCCACTCTATCTTTAATAATAAGTTTTATGTAGAGCAATAAAAGATTTTATGGGCGACATGAGAATCGTGCAGAGCAATGCAATGTTAGCGATTGTAAACTCTAATGTTCTTCTAGCTCCAGATTAAATGAACTTTCCAATTTCTCCTGGAATTTACGACAGCAGGTGCTCTTCTCTTCATCGTCAGTCACATATAGCCTTCCGCCCAACATGGGTACACACGTTAGTGCCATATCCGCTCCTTTGCTTATCAGTCTATCGGCAATTTAAAAGGCAAACGAAAAGCATATCAATTTTCCAGCCTAATAAGCGTGCATTACATCGCAGTACCTATTTCATAATCATTGCCTCCCATACCAACTCCCAAAACAAATCCAGAACCATCCAGTCCCTTTTTAATAAGTAGTTAACATACGTACTGTTCACTAGAGGGAAAACAAGGAGCGCTCCTCTGAATTCCCAATACCTATAAACATGGGAGTGAGAAAGGCAATTGAAAATTCTAACTGCTTTCATTAAAATGTGAACGAATGAGTAATGAGCAAAATGAGGAATATTCTCGACGAAACTTGGGTGAAGTAAATCACTTTTCAGCATTTGGTTTTGTTGGAGCAGCCAGCACTATGCGCCTGACTTCCTCCCTCTAATTTGTCATGCTCACATCTATATACATGTATAATTTTGTATGTGTAAGTGTTTCCTATGAAACTTGTGAACTATCTTTTCCGAATTAAACCGAGTTTTAACCAAGCTGTTCATTTTTTGGCATTGTTTCAGATGTCAACATGGTGGCAGAGCCAAAGGCTCACCAAACTGGAAGGAAGAGACAGAACATTGCCAAAACTGGAAATGACTGGTAAGTCAACTCAACTTTAGCTGATTTACTACTCCTCCGTCCGAACTCATTTCGCTATGCTTTGCGTGCCGCCTAATAGCACATCTTATATTATAAGTAGCTGACTCACTTACGTAATGGAAATAAAATACAATATTAGCAACTGGACTTTATTTATGCACTAGTGACTGACATCAACTTTTACTTAACTTAAGTCTCAAGTGGATCCCTTAGAGTCCCCCAAATCTCACTCTCTGCAAAGACAGAAAATCGTAGTCTCATCTTTGCCGCTAAATTGACAGTTGTATTTACATTAAACGACTAAAGCCTATTATCTCCGTCTTATCTACGACGTGACTCTTCTCTTTCTAAACGTCAAGTCGTAAAGCTTATAATTTATTTCCCTCATGTCTAGGCTATTTAAAATTTTAGGTCGGCACTTTATACATTTTTATAGACAAAATTCCATGCTTATGATACATACATAAGAGGATTTAAATATATCTGATTGAAAGTAGGATTTCATTTTAGATATGAGATACCGAAAGGGAAAACAGACTATTGACTTACATTCACTGGAGTACTACAAAAAGGAATTGAATTAATTTTACAATAACATTCGTGCCTTCGTAATAGTTTGTAGTAGGGTTTTATGGTGGTCATTAGAGCAGTAGTTTGAAGAAAAGAAGGTGGCAGAGCATAAATGTAAACCAAAGCAAGTGTATTAACCTCTGCTTATTTAGTATGTATGGTTAAAAGCATGTAGGAGTAATAGTTAGGAAGAGCTTTTGAAAGAACTTGTGCCATAAGAGTAACGACTGGTGTAAAGTTAATCTCTATCGATTTCTTCATCAGGGGTCTCCAGAAAAACAAATGTTTTTTTCTATTAGGGAGCGAGAAGGTTAACAGGTACAGCAGTCGACGTAATTTACACGCTGTTTTTCTGTTTTTGCATGTAATCTCTTTGTTGGCAGAGCCAGAGTGCTGAATAAAGTGCTAATACTGTAGTTGACGAGATTAGGTCGTAGGCAGAAACAATCCTATTAGCATCTGCAACTCTGTATACCTTTCATACGGATTGTTCACAAAATAAAGCCCATTGTTACCCATTCATTCCACTTTCAGCAATATTTTTCCTCAGCAGAACTCCTTTCCTTTCTCGGAAGTTCTTTTCCTCGCTTCTCCGTTGGCTCCTTCTGCCCTGCTAAATTAGTACGTAAGTGAAGAGAGGGAAATCCCATTTATTTTCCTGGTCTTTGACACTTTTAGTTATAATTTTTGCTTACTTTTGATAGAAGGAAAGGAAAGATAAGAAACAACTTGCATTTGGTTCGTATTAGAAGCGTAAATATTATTCAGATTATTGAGTAGAGTTCTGTGTACATCTGCATACTTGTTTCTCTTCGCTATGCAAAAAACATTCTTTGAGAATGTAGTGTTTGCTGTGAGAGTAGTGACGGTTAGGTAATAATTTTCATGGGGATACATGAATGGTAGCACTCATCCTTAATTCCCACTCTCTGAGTGATCTGCTGTTTTGTTTTTATTAGTTTTCCAGAGTAGAGTTAGGGTTTGTTAGTAGGGAGAGGATCGTGAACAGCATTAGACTTTTCCTATAAATCTTTCAACTCCTCGTTCATATACATATTATGATTAGCCTCTTAACTAACATTCACACACTCATTCAGGCAATGGTAATAATATTACAAAAACAAACAAGGACGTACTTAGGGCCTCCGTATTTACACACACATTCAATTTGAACCACTTAAAGAGGACAGAGTAGGAAAGCTGTGCTGCGTATACTTAACCATGTTTGTTTGGGGAGCTCTTCTTGCTCAACCCAAAAAACAGTGTATCTGTTTTCCGCGTTCGCTTCTCATATGAATTATTTTGGGTTATAACTCAGCGAAACATATTGTGGCTGTGTATATCTGTTTCTGATGTAAATTATTGCCCTATTAATTAATTTGTTTTATTTTTTGCAGGGACTACTACTACGATAGGTAAGTGCCCTTTAAATTTGTTTATTTGGATTACAAAGCTAAGTGTATCTGTTGGATAGGGATTACAATTCAGCTAGGTTTATCAGATCAGGACTCAAAGACTATAGTTTGCATGTTTCCATTTTACATTTTATGTATATAAGTACTACTTGTATCTTTTTCATATTAAGTATACACCTACTATTTGTCTGCATTCAATCTTTTTACAATTCTTTAAGTATACTATCTGTACAAATCAATATCCTGCGTTGAATTTTTGATAAAATACTTTTTATAATGCTTTTAAACGTTTACAACATATTTTGGAATTTTTTGGATTTTCTTTGTACGGTATCTGTTTAATTTTTTCTAAGTCTGCCTGAATTTAGTTAGTCACAGTGACGACGATTTTATCGAGAAGATCTAATTGTATTTTGTTGTGAGAAAGAGCCAAGATGAACATTTTGCCCTCGTCACCGGAAGTTTGGATGGGACGCCCTACTCAGTTTTTTATTTGTGTTCTCACTCACTCATTCGTCTCCACGTTTGTATTTTGCAAGGAGAGTTCCCTCTAACTATTTTGAAGGTTTTAACTGACGATTACCTAAGTATGTTCTGTTCTACAGCCTACGCCTACACCCACTATGTCCGTAGTCCGTTCTATGTAAAGTACTCACAACTCATCCATTTCCATTATCTAGTCTTCCTGTCTCTGTAACTCTGCACGAGTGTAGCGCTTGTACTCTCTCACTGTATTTGTAGAAGTAAGTGCGCTACCAGTTGGCTCTAGCTGTGTAATCACATAGAAAACAATTATCTAAACGCGGCTAGGTGCTCACATGTATCTTTAAACCGTATTGGTAAAACTACTGATAGTGCACACATTGTCTAGCTTCCTCTTTTGTCTTTATTACTGTTATCATTACTAAATGTCCATATGCTTTATGTTATTTAAATGCTTTTACGCGTTTTAAGACATCAGTCATTTTTATAGCTTTAGTCATTCTTAATGCCCTACGCACATAACGCCTGCATTTACAGATGGTTTCAAACGTGTAGTCGGTTCGTGGACAGTTGCTACTCAAATTAGATAATTAGGTTTGCTTCCAACTAGTCTCTAAATGTGATTTGTTGTGGTGAGAAGGCTCATATGCAAATTGCACGCTAAACAGATTATAATTTTGTAAAGCTTCCTATTTATTGTAGGAAATTGAATTGCATAAATTTACATATTTAAACCTCCTTATATGTTCATGGACGCTTGAATTCATATACTTAATGGACAAATAATAATATAGTCCATAATTCCTAAGCTTATTATTATTTGATACGATTCCATTGCGCCAACAAAAGCAATAACAGAGATCATAAGTTTAGTGCAATGGTGTCACAGGAGTTTGTTCTGTAGGGGTTGTAAGGCAGGAATGTCATTAACTAGAATGACAAACATTCTCCTCAATTTTTGCCTCATTGGACTTCGGTTGCAGACTCTGCGAAAACGGGAATGCATACATCTTCAATTCTTGTTACTAAAATATAAAAAAATATTTATTTCCCGATTCAGGTTTTGTCAGGGCGTAATAAAAATATGTAACCTTTGATGTGACTCAAATATATGACTCAACCGAAAATCACTTTGCGAATAAAAATTATATTATCTTAGAACCTCCTGGAGTATTCATTTGGTAAATAGATCGAGATATCGCAGAATTTTGTTTACAAAATACCATTTCCGATGCATCAATGCTTTTAAAAATAACTGTCTGTGGAAATTGGTAAAACTCTAAATGTTCAAGGCTAATGACAATAATAAGAGCCGCACTTTGCGATTTCATAGGCAACGCTCGAGATAGATTGAACAGGAGCTATTAAGGGAAACGCTTAACACTGTTGTTTGGAGTGTTTTCATATTAGTGAATACTTGGTACATTGAGTTGTTAAAAGTCCAACTGCGATTTTTATGTTTGCTTAGTTAGCTTCCCCTAATTGATAGTTTGTCAATGTACAGCAACAGAGTAGCGTATTCGAAAAAGATTTATGAGACTTGTGTGATTACTGGTAGACTGTTGAGCCAATGCCGAATTAAGTTGGCTACCTATTGGTTGTTTAAGAATTGAATTTGGTTGGATCATTTAATGAGAGCCATTTGAGCAGGATCGCAATGTGCTAATGTAATGTGTTCTAATGCCAGTTCTGCTAGTAATAGAGAAATGTACATTTGTAGTTAACTGCTTTAAAAGATACAAAACACAATCAAAGTCTACAGTCCATTTAATTCTTGAAAGGAAATTGCAGTTCGGAGGGACACTTGTCATTAAATATGGGCCATTTCAATAAAAAATTGCCATAGTGGAATTCTTCATTAATGCCATTCTGAGGGGCGAAAACGACAAGGTCTATCTCATGTTACTTTTTCTGCCAATAAAACACGAGTTAAGCTATGTCACTAATGTACTCAGGAAACGTAAGCCGTTACCGAACAAGCATTAATGTTGTTCATTTTGCTTTTTGCAAGCATTTTGCTTGTAACAAATAAACACAGAGCCCAGAAGTGCACAACTAATAATGTGTAGTAAATACCTATATTATGTTGTACAATGCTATTTGCAATTTCGTTTCTGTTTCATTCAAAACAGAATTTATTTAAAAAATTTCTTAACTTTAGCCTTGACTTGGATAAAACTTGGATTTTGGGTGAAGTACGTACGGAGGAGGAAAGTCAGATCGACTTTACAATTAAGAATCGCATTAGAAAGTCAAATATTATCATTTAAAGAAAGAATGTTTGCCAAAAAAATAATCCCCCGTAACAAATGGGTATTTACTTTTATGCGGCGAATAGGAAATTCCGTTTCTTCTATTTAGTTCTCATGAATTTATTTACTACTCTATAAAACGAAACGACCCATGTAGCGTTTGTCTGGAAAGTGATGCATTTTTAAGTAAAATGAATGCATGTAAGTAGGCACAAATGAGTTTTAAAGTTTAAATGTGAAGGGGGCTTGGTTCGGAATAAATATAAGGGGGTCTTTGAATAGTAGGATAGTTGGGGTAATCAGCAGAATTTTATCTCATTCATATTTATTAGAGGAGTTCGTCTATTACTCGAGTTCTCATCAATCGCCAAATTAAAAAGTCTCGTGTCTGCTGAGGTGCCTTATTTATGGAGTTCTCAGTTCGTAGAGCAATGTGATTTGATGTGAGGGTATTAGCATTTGTGTATGAAGAACATAAAGTAATGGGAGGGATAAAATGTATTGACTGTCTCTTCTGTTGTGTCGTAGTCGTCCATTGAGTTGGCAGTAAGAGCCCATAAAGAGAGACAGGATTCACTTGGGACAAAATCTAGGAAACGCAACTTTCTGTTGCTCCGTGCAAATGACATTTTATTCAGATAATCTCGAAAGTGCATCTATCCACGTAGAAAGATACATTTATTTTCATATTGCTATCGATCCATGTTCTACACACTATCACGGCACTCTAGTAGACAACAACTCATCTTCAACTCAGAATACACTTAGGTAGCTATCTATCTTATGAGCTACATATTTCATCCATAAACTATAATGCTGGAATGTTATTAGTGGTCTATGCCTATAGAATAGCATTTGTACACAGAAAAACACTTATAGGAAAATTGCCATTCTCCCGTTATTTTACGACTGACATTGACTCTTTCTTTATCGCTGTTCTCAGCTGAGTAACAAGTATTAAAATTCATTTGCTCTCAGTGTCTAATCGGGTGTAGCTTGACATTCCTAATTTGAAACGCAATAATGTAGGAAAACAAAGAGGATTTTTAATTTTGCATGCAGAAATGTCAGAGAGCATTAGTCGAGGGCATTTCTGAGAATTGAATACGTGGAATGAGCTAGGATTTCAAATTGCCATTTTGCCAATTTTCAGTTTCTGGTTGACTAGGTGTAGGTACGTGTTGGGTGTGAGAGTTACTTAGGCGAAGGGATTGAGGGGCGGAGGAAGTGTCCGTGTCTCAATCTCTGTGACTTTAGAGCCGAGCCCACTGAGCGTCTTGAGTGTCGGAGCACAGCTCTCACAGTATTATATTACAGACATCTTCTCGTTAGGCCGCAGATAAAAGTATGCCGTTTATCTTGGGGAAAGATCGAACGGACTCGTTATCTCTGACAGATTGGATAGCCTTGCATACATTACATTATTATGACTCTCTGCTATGCACTTTGTACTTGCACAACACTATCATTTGGAATGTTATGCCAGTTCCTGTTATTCTACGCTCGCCTAACTACAAGTCAGTGTCTGCTCACAGCTACCTTTAACCGCGGAACCTATAGCCTGTACATCTGGACTAAAATGCGCTATAGCCACTTCTCTTCTGCTCCTCTTCTATGATGTGGTGTGCTACACTTTGTCGGAACTGTTCTCTTCGGAATAAAATCCAAGACGGGAACGCAATTCGTAGGAAGCGAACTTGATAGGCAATTTCAAAGAAAATTTGCTTGCGGAGAAAACTCTCGAGTTATTTCTCCTTGAACAGAGCATTGATGTTTCCAGTGCATCCTTTTGCTTCGAAATTTATGAGATGGGAAGCACCAAACCATTTTCTACCGGCTCAGTTTGTTTTACGTATTTTCCAATTGTAGTAAGTAGTGAAGAAATGATGATTATGTATGAACGTGGCAAGAGGGGAAAGTAAAAAACATCGCATTGAATTACCAAGCAGACACAACACTTGTCAATCATTTACTCCCAGGAAATGAGAAATATTCAACTGAAAACTACGACCATACTCTTTATGAATTCGTAATAGTAATCAAGACTCTATACGGAGCTAAAGATACAGAGGAAGAATGTACTGTGTTACAGTTACAACTGTAATAATAACAACAATAGAGAAGAAAGGCGATGCTTACAATATGCACGGACGCTAATGATGAAGCATTTAAGATAAGAGAGCAGTTATCGTTAGCCATTCAATAGTTTCCGTCTCATTTACAAAGTGAGTGTTCTGGAATGACGTTACATTCCAGTAAGAGAGGAGGTTCGTTTGGTGAACGAGGGGATTAGATTAAGCAGAGCGATGTTGATTAGTCAGCCGCTCATTTCTCGGTGACATGACATCGTGGCAGAAAGTGTGATGTGGTGCACACTGGAGTTAAATAGAAATGACTGACATTGACGCTCACTTCGCTGTATCTCCGCATCTTGTTCAAATCCACTTTTATGCACAGAGCCATTTAGCTGTTCTCTAAATGATCTGCAGAGACACAACTCCGTGTTTCTCTTTCTGTGACTTTGATGTACTAGAGCGCTCAAGTTGAATTGAAGATGATGGGAAATGAAATGGCATTCGTTTGCAGATTTGTAAAAACACATTTCATGTTCGTCACGACAAGACAAGAGATTCCTTCTCCCCGGCTGCCTCTTCCGCCTCGGAGACTAGTTTCTTGACAGCTCCGCAGTGCACACCCCCGGACATCACACACCCGAGTCAAAACTCAAACTGAGGGGAAGACATGTGCTCGGTCTGCCTGGTGTGGTGTCAGTGTGGTGTGGTGTCTCAGAACCCAGACTGACATTCATTTCGGCATTCGGAGTGTCCTGCGGCTGACAGCTGAGTTCTGTCCCGGAGGCCCATCTCTGCATTTCCAATCTATCAACTCTTCAGTCCCGACTCAGGCTTAATCTCTGAAATGAGATTAAAACCATTCTTTGATTACTCTCTAGGTACGAAAACTCGGGAGATGAATCATGCATGATGGATCGCATTGTCCGCTCTCATTGCCAATAGCAGACACATAATGCACAACAATCATTACTCTTTGCAGGCTATGCTAAGCTTAGTCAAGTTATCTGATATTTCTGTTTAAACACCCACATGTCAAAGTCACTACCACTTAAGCCACGTTTTAAGCCTCCTTTGGTCAGTGTTGTCATGAACTTACCTTACGGCTCTATTAAACAAACATTGTGTCACATCAGAAATCAATGTGGGTCCCTCACTGGACAATGCCTTGTCTCCTTTGTGATATAGTACTTAGAATAGAAGGTGGGCCATACAATAGCACAACGTTCTGTGTACCCCATCCTTGTTTATTCTACAAAATCGCTGATATTTAGCATTTAATACCCATAGCATAATTTCAGATGCTACAGACTTGTAGACTCCACCTGACCTTCGCCTTCCCATCTAATCTCTTTTCCATGCAAGTAAGACACGCACGCTCCTTTAGTTGACTTTGATAATTACTATTTATTTTCCCTGTCAGTTTCAACTTTCAACCCAAGTGCTTAAGTATACAGGAGTAACTTTGCTTTCTGTGAAAATAATTCACTTGATTTATTTGTTTAGTGCCTGTAATTGCGTAGAAGCGAGTATTAACTACTATTAACAATAATGTTTATTTATGTAAATATAAGTTTTACTGCTGAATTAACCAATACTTTGCTTACGAGACCACACAGCATTAATTATATTGTAGTGTATCTAACACAGTTGCCAATAACGTTGCATATTATTTACAATAGCTACTTTTAATAAGTAAGAAAAAGACTTTTGTTTGGTTTTCCTTAGTTAACATGAGATAATTGATTTTGACTAAGGATTGTTACTAATGCGGTTAAAGAGGGAGCTATTTAGATTTGACTAACAGTAAGTGGTAGAAGGGCTGAGTAGTTAAGTGTAGACGTGATGATGATGAGTGCTGGGAGACTGACGGTGACGTGGGCTGATGTTGTGTGTGTGACAGTCTCAAAGTGCAGCTTGAGTCTCTTTACCGCAGCTACTATGCTCAAGTCGGCTTCCCCACGCCAAGACTCGTTCCCCCCATGAAGAGAGCCAGACTCCACGTCCCCCCGGCTGGAAACTCAAGACCCCCCAACAAAACTTCCCCACCAACCAACAAACATCCCAACACTCAACTCTCTGACCTCAAATCGTATAGTAAGTCAACCACTTTTCTCTCTTTCTTCTAACTACCATAATTATTTCCACATCTGCCATTCTATTGCCATAATAATATTCTTTTCCCAATGTCAATGTTAACATGGCCCTCTAAGTGATCTTTTATCTATGATATTGCTATTCTATTGTGAGAAAAGAGAATAGTTTGAATGCCTAGCCAGTAAGTAAAAAGTTGAGTAGAGGAGGTAAAATCTTTTGCAACAATGAATAATAATAGTGGGGAAGAGAGGTAGGAAATTCCGTGTTTTCGTTGAGAGGTCTATAAAGGAGACGGAGAAGGAGCCATAAAAAACTCTGGAAAGTTCAATGCACAATTCAGGGAATGAAAGATGGTCCGCACACACAATCCAGTGTTGACTGCTCTGCTCTCGCTGCTTTTATTGCTAGCGAATTGCCATTCTGATAAAAATCAGACTTTCATTGTCGCACGAAAAAGTTGGGCCGTCCTGGCATATTTACTATTTAGGTTCAAATTATGTATTTCCCTTCGCTGGTCACCTCTGTGATTCTACACAACTAAACCCATTCAGAGGCTAGTGCTAATGCGATTCTTATGGAACTACTGCTACAGTATTTTATTTACATACAATTTAAAACTTTCCTTGAGTGTGAGTATAATGCGCCAACATAATCATCTTAGGTGGATAGGAATGTTGGTGGAAGTCGGGTATTGCATAAAAAGGAGGAGTAATTGCACTTTTATCTGATATATCGGTTCATTGAATTCTCCGTGCAATTTTCAAGTAAAGTGAATTTCAGAAGAGAGAATTACTGTGTGTAGTACACTTTAATGGTTATCTGCGTGTCAGCGTAGACATGAAACACGGAGCTGCAGACAGCCTTTGAGAAACTGGTGGGTTGGAAAGAAGAAAAGGTGACCTCGACTATCGGCAGCCTCCCTGTCAAATAAATCATCGAAGGAATTCAATCTCTCCACTCACTCAATCTTACAATTTCAATATGCTTTTTTTCTTTCTCACTTACACTTTTGTCGGTGATGCAATGTGCACTCGGACTCCTATAGTCCCATATAGTCATAAGGTCCCTCACGCACAATAGCCATATGTGGTCCTTCTAAACACTACTGTCGGCTATTTTATTAGGACTATGTGTAAACAGACCGTAAATACAGCATTTCGTATTTCACACCACTGCAATTGTCAATGTCGCATAAACTTATTGCCTGCAAGTGTAACTAAAGTGGACTGTTTTGCAAGTAAGGTATAATATGCAGTATAGATATACCTTACGCAACATTTTTTGCTAGTTTGTATTTTTTTGGAATCGCTCTCAGTTCAAAGTAATTGATGACGCTATGACAGAGATAAGGCTCTCAATGGACATGTCAAAAATATTAGCTGGCCGTTGATGGGAAGAGATGAAAGACCCTTGACAGCAGCATTTGTAATTTAGCTGCCCGGTAATCCATTTAAGGCTGGGCTACACGAAATTTTATTAAGAGTCAGTAATAAAACTGTTACGTTTGCACACTCAAACTTTTTTGAGTTTTTTGGTAAAAGCCTAGGCCGTGACTGTCGGAGCCTGAGTTCTCTAGGAGCTTAGGACAAATATGGTAGAAGTATTTCTGGAAACCACGGACTAATTACCTGGAGAAACATAGTTATAGCATGCATATAACATTTCCTGCATGTTTCAGATATTGCACTTCCTGTATAATAATAGGGATCTTTTAGTACTGCTATTTCGGAAACTCCAAATAATAATATTATAGAACTAATTATGCTGAAATAGTGAATCAATGTTATATTGACGCTCATAGACGGTTTCCCTGCACAATGGTGTATTGGAGGGCTTGTTTGTCTACGTAATTACTAATTACTGTATTATTATTATCAAGAGTTGGCAGTTGGCTGGATGTAGTCAGTTTTTTCGGTGGTGTGCCGACCTGGAGGAGCTTCAAGGCATCGCTGTACTATATTGTGGTTGGCTCCCTTTCAGTTTCTTATTTACAAATTAGTGAGTGCGTGCAACTGCCAAGTGATATAGCAATTTTGAGTGAAATCCCAGTCTAGAAGTAGCGACTGAAAATACAAAGTAGAGCAGACATGGACTATTTCAGACAGATAGTTAGCTCAGGTTTACCAAAAATTAAGACTTGTGCACCATCCTCGCTCCAGGTCTCTCATTGCGGCCTCCCGGTTTGATCATTCGACTCCTTTCAACCTTCCCCTTCTCTCTTGCTAATTAGAATCCAAAGAATCTCCTCAGGACCACTACGGTGTATATACCCAAAAGCGAATCAATCAATTCACTCTACCGTGATCTCTAACATTTCTGTACGTAGAAGCACATACGTTAATACATATCTTTGATATTTTGGTATTCCTAATTCTATCAATGATTTTTACATTGCTCGTGCTGAACTGTCCTATTGACTTGCAGATTCAGTGACTGTGTGTGAGCACGTTTTTTCATTTTGTTGATTCTACGATTTACAATTACAGCAAACATGCAATTCATCAAAGCAAAGGAAACCGTGAAGTAAATGACACATCGACTACATTCCTAATTGCGTCCAACTGCATCCAAGTATATAACAGACAGGTAGTGCACGGCAGTGTAATGTTAGCACGTTGAACATTTGGCACCAACACAAAAATGTATATGCTGTTGTGCATAGCACTGCGAACCAAGTTACATGGTTAATAAAATACGACGAACTACTTCTATGCATAGTTTGAGTTCGTTTTTGGTGGAACTGGGAATTATGTCTGCGATGTTGCAAAAAAGAAAAAAAACATTGTTGCTTTGCTACTAACTGATGATAGTGAAACATTTACTCATTTAAGAAAAACTTACAGTGTAATCAATATTTGGAAAATCTGAATGGTTCAAGCGGAATAACACGATGGAAATTAGTAATAGGAGATTTCATGCATAAAATATCTTTTGCTTTGATGTTTACTCAACAGAATTTGTTGTGAATAGACATTTCTAGTTGTAAATAATCTCATCATCGTAATAATAGTTTTGTTGAAGAGTATTTTGATTTGTGTGCACCGAGACGCCTAAATGTCGCGTATTTTGAACTGAAACTGGAGTATTTTCTCTAATTCTGTTTGGTGGATGCAGATGTAGTTGTGGATCTGACTGTATGATTGGGCAGAGTTGTGAGAAAGGAGAAGATGGAGATGATTTGATTTGAGTGGACGGAGAGTGACTGAGGAAGATGAGGCACGACCCAGAGGAGTCCTTGGTGCCTGTGTGAAGTGGAGATGGAATATTTCCAGAGAGAGACTTAGTTGGGAGAGCGAGGAACTGGATTGCGGACAGGGATTTGGCGGAGGCACTTGAGTCGTCTGCTTAGCTGGAAGTGTGCACTGCAGCAGATACTTTAATTTAAGATGGGATTGAAGGAAGAGAAAGATAGACGAGATGTTTCTCTACCTCATTACCCTTCCGTTCCGCTTCATAACATTTTAGTTTTATCAGACTCATCACCATGTCCTCGACTCTTTCGTCTTGTCGCCTCTTCATTTCCTCTCGCACCCGCTAATTCTTCTCCTGCATCCACCGCTACACTCACCGAACAAAAAAGTGTGACTCCTAAGCAAAAAGAGACAGACATCAAAATAATGTACACTTTTTTCTATAGTTTATTATCATGTCTTCCTCTATACATGCTCTTCATTAGTCAGTCTGTGCAATCTATAGTGATTTTGGTAGCATAAATATATGATGATATCCTAATGTAGCGAGTGTAATCTTTCTTTGCAGAGGAAACAGAGAAAAATGAGTTAATTAGGAAACTAAGCTTTGGCAGGGTGTAGAGATTGGTCTAAATGGTGTCAGTTACATCACTCTTTAGTATTATACAGGATTTGGTAGATACGCGAGTTATTGCACCAGTTTGCACAGATTAGCACTGCGGATACCTTGATGAGATAAAGATTTGTTAGCATGATCATGAGAGTGCAGTCTTTATAGTACATCAGTTCGCTTTCCTTTAGTGAATCATAAAATTCGTGTATAGCAGTAACTATTAGTACAACCTTGGAGCTATAAAGACTGTCCGATATCATTAAGTGTTATAGTGGATGTAGATGGAAGATTGAGAAAGGAATTCCCTTTCGAGGAATTTGTGAAGACGGTGATGTGATGATGAAGGCAGAGTACACGTGTTTCCCCATTGAGCGATGCTGTTTTTGTGTTCTCTCATCTTGTGTAGGGAGATTATAGATCCAATCTAGGAATGGGTCGTCTGCCGAGAAAGACACGATCCGATCCATCCAGGTCTTAACGATTTTTCGTGCTAATTCTCAGCTCGGTGGCTTTGTTGCAGTGTATTGAGGGTTGAGGACCTGTACAGGAGTTGGTTGACAGTTGGAGAGCGGTGGGATGTCGAAAGAAGAGAAATCGATAATAATAGATATCTTTAAAAATAACCTGTGCCTTGAGATCTAATGCAGAGGTAGAGTGTGGACTAATCCTGAGCGAGGGAGAAAAACTTTGCCAAAATACTGAGATGGTGAGGAGAGCGAGGCGAGGCACGGCGAGGACGGAGCCAAGCAGCCACATGCTCCAACGCTCTGCTGGTTTGTAGCTAGCAAAGGTTCTACTAATCTAATGTTGTCAACTGAACTGAACCATTAAGTGTGCAAAACTTTTGAGGATGGCTCTCTTGGGCTCTTCCTCCTGCGACACGCATAGCAGCCGACATAAAGGTCTCTCCGACTCAACTTCTAAGCTGATTTCAATTCCACGTCTCCAATGCCCTCAATGCATCGCCCCTTCCACTTCCAACAACTAGCTACACTCACTCCAACTCTATCCGTGGCTCCACTGTCATTATCCCACTCTCCAGATCCGAGGACAGATAACTTTACAAAAACATTCCCGTCTCAAGTGGCCCGACTTCTTAAAACAACATTTGCAAGAGCACGGGACACATTCAACCCCAACGGAGAACAAAAGATATTCCAGCTAAGCCAACCAGAGACTAGGCCACCATAACCTATTATTTCACTTCATTGACTTCCTCTCCTTTCAAATAGGACCTGCTACTACTTCACAGTCATCATAGCTCAACATCAACAATATCTATTTAATTGACCTTACGCAAAATTAAAGCTCAAATCCCCCTCCACTGCTTTCTTAATTTAGCAATCTAAGCTCCTCCTTTTACACACTTAGGATTGCCACAATTGAAATTCGATGTTGATGTTCTCGGTGTATTCCTCTCCTTTTACACACTTAGGATTGCCACAATTGAAATTCGATGTTGATGTTCTCGGTGTATTCCTACAATGATTCTTTCTTCACAATAATAGCTTGAAGGAACGATAATTATATTGTCATCCGATTTTATGCAACTTTAAAATCTTCCTTTCTCTATTGTCAGCATTTAAACTTCATGTTTAAATACTGGATTTAAGGTTATCGTATTATGTAAATTTATTTAGCTTCTAAAAGTGTTAAACATGATTTTTCTAGGAGATACAGAACGATGTTAATATAGAATTAGCATGCGACAGGATAGGCAAGAAGGAAAATGCACTCTTGACGAGTAGACGTGACTCGTCCTTTTTTGCTTATGTAAGGCATATTTAGTATGGACCCAACGCAGTCACACGACAGCTTTTGTATATGTAAAGGATGAAGTTGCTGAATTCACTCTGTGCAATTCTACTGGGAATTTATCCTCTAAGAAGATTTAGCCAAGGCCTCCTTCCCAATGATATGCTTTTAAATTCAAGCTAAAAAAGGAAAATGGTGAAATATGCATTCTTTGCAGATACAACCGTTTGTATAATGCACCCGAAAATAAACAGTGACAGGTTTTGGTAGAAGCAAAAAGGATTACGGTATTATATAATTCTTACAAGTTGTGAAAACACGGATAATGCATTGATAGTATTTTCTACAAATATTAAACTAACTGTTTACGTAGGTGCTTAGCTTTAAAATTGTATACGACGAATTTCCTTTATGATCAAAGCTTTGGGGAAAAGTCAGGCTGCATATATATTACGATATTTTTGAGAAAATAACACCCAGGAAATGTTTTCTTTAGTTTTCTCTACTTTAATCGGTGAAGAAGAAATTAAGAAAGTGCATTACAATATTTTAGAACGGAAAAGTGTATAAGGACAATAGTGTGCTATAAAAGTTCATCTTCCTCCTACTTTCCATCTTGAGTTACTTTTAGTAAAGTTAGAAGACATTTGCATACATACATATTTGTGTTTGCCGGAATGTTGGTAATGGTGTTGGATAGGGACAAGGAGAGTGGGTGGACAGCGCGGAGACGTCTTTCTGGAGATAGAGGCCGGATCGTGGTCTGGTAGAGTAAGCGGATGGTGCTCGGAGCTCTGCATTAGTCGTCATAACTTTTGTAGGAAAGAAAGCGAGATAATTGCATTGGTGGTGTGAAGTGACGATTTTCAATTTAGCAAAATTGCATTATCATCGCCCCAGAAATCTCATCACAGTTTTCTCATGGCTTTTCTGCTCACACTCTCAACTCTTTTCCCCATTTTTATTTCTTCATTCAAAGCCAAGGGCTCAAACTCAATATTTGATAAAGGATTACCAGGTTAACTTCTAAACAGCTTTTCAACACGCCACATTCAATATTTCATGCGGCACGCCGGCAGCTCTATTTCTCCAACATCCTCTTCCTTGCCACACCAAATCCTCTTAATCCTCCATAATACCAATTCAAATGTTTATTAAAATCCATCTGCATTTTTAGCACAACTCAATGCAACGCGCACACTACACAATCATCCTTCTTGTAATTCTCATCCTTCTTTACAATTCTCTTTCCCGTCTCATCCGATTTCATTTATTTTCACAGCCTCTCCACATAATCCATACATTAACAACCAGCCCTATAATGCAATATTTATTTATTTCTAACTACGCCACAGCGCAACGCAGACAATCAACTCCCCTTCAATCCTAGACAGACAGAACAGACTAAAAAGTAATATAATGATGACCTGATAATCACTTTACGATCTGATGGTATCTCTTAATATTCAGTACGAATTATTGACAAATTGCTCCTAGAAGCCATTACAATTTTATTGTCTGCACTGTTCTCTCATCTTCAGATATAACAAATATAATACTTTTGGAAGAAGCTTACCGCTCTCTCAATACTTATACTGCTTAGCTTCGGTATTATCCAGGGTTTTCTTGCTCGCTAAACTTTGGATCATTATACAATAGGAATAGGCAATAACTGAGATGTTGGACCAAGGTTGGATTTCAGGTTTTTTTTAAAACGACAATCCTTTTGGTTTTCATTTGGTTGGTTAATTTACATAAATTATAAGTGTCTCCTGAGGCTCATTAGATTCTAGTCATCTCGGGAATCCCGAATTCAATGAAGAGAGAATTAAAGGAGGAATTGTGACTCGCTTCCTATTTGAAGGAACATATTTTTTATTGACAACTGCAGTAATCATGGTGAGGGAGTGGGGTACGAGTCGTTACGAACCCCGCCCCCGAAGTGGTGGGATTGAAAGTATTTGCTTTATGGGTGGTTTAGGAGGTTCTGATGAACATCTCCGGTGAATTGAGCTGCATTGGATCCCTTGTGATTGTGAGTCTCGTAAAGCATTTGCAACGTTCGAATGCTAATCCCTTCAGCAATAATAGAAAGTAAAAGGTTCTTAAACTGAAAACTTTTGAGGATGAATAGGGAAGTTATGTCGTAGGAGCGAAATACTCAAGTTACACTACAATAGTTTCGGTTGGAGGTAGATAATAAAAGTGGTGAATAGGAAAGTTAACTTCATGTCCAGAAATGTGTGTTTTCTCTGTAGTTCCCTCTCTGTGTTTCACATCAAAAGGATTTTCCTTTTGCTCAGCTCATTTTCCGGAGGGAGTTTCGATCTACAAATATCTGTGTTGTTCGACATTCCATTATAATATTAGTAGTGAGTTTGAGAGAGTGAAATGGTGTATAAAGTGTCAGGGCATTGATGATGAATAATTTATTGCCTAGAATGTTATGGTAATGGAATGGGTCGGATTGAGTAAATTGAGTTGTGAAATGTGTCTCGGTGGTCAATGTCGCTAAAATGAAATGTGCTTTCTGTCGCAGGTACACCGGATATTTTAATTTGTGGGAATTGCCGGGAGTTATTTTCCGAAATCGAGCAATTGATGGAACATAAGAAGACGTACTGCAAACTCCGGTTCACCTGCAAGTGTCATATGCTCAATGGCTGCAAATCCAGTAAGGCCCTTTCATCTCTCTGTTTGTTTGTTGTAGTCGTGGCATATGCGTTTGGCGTGGGCTCTGTTGACTCTGCAAACCGACAGAGACACAGGAGAGCTGAGGAGTCATTTGTTTCCCAGCAGCAATCCCTCCTCACGTTGCAGCACATTCATTATAAAAGCAGTTCAGAGGAGCCACCGCAGTAGACTCCGTAGTTATCACAATTAAATGACTATTAGCCCAACTAGCAACTGAAACACATCATTATGTGCTTTGCGCTCCTCCACGCTCCACTTCCACTCCCAGTGGACAAATGCAAAATGACAAATCGTCTGTTGACCATTTATGTTCTCTCTTTCAGGCACTCACTAATCGACTTGCGGGCTCTATTTATATTCCGTCGGGGCCCTTTACTTGAAACACTTGACATTACAAAAACAAATGTAAATCCCCACAAAGAAAGCCACTAAGTATTTTAATGAACATTCGCTCCCGGAAACAGCCTCTGCCCTTTGTTTACTGTTGTAAAAATGAATCGAACCGTTATTTCTCCATCTAAATGCCAGACGGGTGCAAAAACAATAATTAGACAATAAATAATATTGAGACAAGTAAACTTAGGAAGTATTTTGATTTATGAGCATGCAGATTCTCGAGTATTTCAAACAGTTAGTCATTAGTTAGGAGTAGGTGCTCTTAATGGTTCAGAATTAGCAAATGCAACAGCATTCACTTACTGTCTTTATGTAATTTGATTGCAAATTCTTAAAACTGAGACTGAGACACCTTGTACAGAGACTGTCTGTAACTCTGTAGCATTTATTATTATTGCATAAACCATAGTAGTGTGCATTGTGTATTGTAGGAGCTGTAGTAACAGTAAATGAATTCTCTCTTTATTCTTCTTCCTCTCATTTAAAAGTTTGGAGAGAGGCACAGCTTGTGTTATTGTGAGTTGGTCCACTAGTGGTGTGCTCTGTTGTGTAAGTAATGTTAGTAGCTAAATGATTTATGCCTCTCGTGATATTTATTGGGAGAATATTCTGGCGTTGAATTCATGTTCGTATAAATGCGTCAGTGGAAGTCGTTACAAAATGTAAGGAACATCTGTGTAATGATTTGTGGTGAAAGAAAAGTAAAGTTAGCGGCCGAGTTACACAATCTCATCAAGCGAGTCAAACCAACCACGCCAAGCCGTCTCTCCACCCAAATCAACCAGACCCAATTCTCGTGTGAACTTTATTACTTTCGGTGAAACTATTGTTTCGCTTCCCAAGGATGACGAACCATTTGGCTCCTGTTTGTGGCTAGTCTCAAACTACGATTAGGTGCACTCTCGTTACTCTCCTCTCTTTTTATTCTTTCCTAATAGATTCATTAATGTATGCAAGAAACCCACCAGTCCCTAAATCTTTTCCTCTCCTGAATTAATTTCACTCCTTCCCCGCAAAATTTAGATACATTATGCATGAAATGCTTACGACAGCGTCCAATTTTCGCTCCGGCTTGCCCAACATACCAACCTGGCTTATGAAATCTAACATTCTGTTCGTAGACATGTTTCCTTTCTCTGGCATGAGTCACGGGGTTCTCTTATAAGAAGAATCTCTTATAGGCCAGGTTGACCAAATACGTTTGAATCTGTAGAATTCTGTTCTGCACTGGTTTTCAATAGATTTTGAACCAATTTGGAGAAAAATGACACTTTATATGGGAGCTAGTGATAAATAAAGATTTATTTTGGGCCTACCCCTTCTATTTAAATTCCCAATACTTACTTTCTGACGTATGATTTTCAAGAGCCCCGTAATAATAGTGTACGTAAACATAAGGAGAAGAGATGCAGACGGTCGTTCCTTGTCTTGTCGTTTGCTGAAGCTGGGTAATAACATTAGGCATGTTGGAGGATATTCTTTAAGGAGCCTCTTGTCGCCTAATGAAATGGGTGTAGGGAGCGCAGTAAGGGGGAGCAGAGCATCCCATTTAAAGTTTCCCTTCTGCTCTAATTAGTTTTGATCTATTTTTATTGCTTTTTAACTGCGTCAATGCCAAAAATACATTATGAATGATTAGAAACGGGGACGGTCTTGAAAATGTGGTTTTGATTGCATGCATCCCGTTAGTAGTGCTCCCAATTTGCATGCAAGGACTATGCGTTGTGACGAAGACACTGAAACTCTTGTGAGAGAAGAACTGGTTTTAATTTTGATAGATGCATATATTCTTTTGATTTGCCATTTCCCACTGTCATATGGAATAAGCGTGAATTCGTGCTAATTAACGAAAAGCTGTGCCTTGGTGCTTGTCATTTGTGTCGTCTCCTCCCGTACACACGATGACACAATAACATTCCACTCACTTGCTTCTCATCACCGCAGAATGCACGGATGACAAGAATGCCATTCAGTGTCGCTGCCATGCCACACATGCCTTGACTCTCGGCGAAAGGAAATCCGTGTTATAAATTAATTTATGGAAATTTTGATTTTACTTATCCCAACTTCCTCTCCCCAGTCCCTTCACACAAGGTAAATCATCTAATTGCATTCCGGACTAGGTAAACAAAACAAATGGTGAATACTGCAGTGCACTCACTCGAGGACTACAGCGCACAACAATGCTGACATCCTTTTTAAAAGTTGTCTATTGTTTCTGCATGGGAGAGTTGGAGAAGTAATCCTTCGTTCCCCACTCTGCCTGCTCCATTAATTCTTCTGACAAAGAGAGGATGCCAATTGATGAGGATGAAGATAATGGGGCGGCTATAATTTAATTTAATGTAATGACAACAGCAGATTCGTGCATTATCTCTCCCTCCAAAATATTCATAGCCGTCGTGTCTTGCTTTGGTTCCTATTCCATTAGGAGTTATCATTCTACAAGATTTGGGTTATACTTTTACAACTACCTAGCTCCCTATCTTAAGAGACATACTTAAAGAACCGCTTTATCTTAAGTGCTGCGAACAACATGGTCAAAAAAGAATTTGGTGGGCGAGGGAGGAGGAACTGCACCTAAATAGAATTCATAATCCCTCTCACCCAACACAGCAACGAGTGTCTTCAGCCGTGGTCTGACATAAATGTACATATGATTTATGCAGTAAAAGTAGTGCATTCATTAAACGGAGACGGACACTAATGAAATGCGGGTGATTATCATTAGAGAGAAATGGGACGGAGTCGGCTATAACTATCTCCGTGCTCCGCCATAAGTCGCAATTATTTCCAAACCGTAGAATTTTTATGAAACAATGTTTTGGGTGGAGAGTACATGAATATGTTCTAAAGAGCTGTTGTTTGTTTCCAGAAGCTCCGGGAGAAGAGCCAGCCTCTCTGCTCTGTTCACAATGCAAAGACTCTTTCCACTCTGCGTGGGATCTGATGGTCCACGTGCAGGCAGCTCACATGCTCAACATCTACCAGCTGAGTGGCGTCGAGCCCATGACGGCCAACCCGCCCACCAACGCCAACTGCACCTCCACCAGCACCGCCCCCGCACCCGCAATACCCGCCATCGCTTTCCCCAACAAGGAGCACTTCGTAAGTTCGCTTTTCTCACCTTTCTTCCTAACTTCATTGCATTTAGATTGGAAATTATCTTTCTCTCACACACCGCCCTCTAATCAACTCAAGTCACATGACAGGAAGAGGAAATTCATTAAAAGAGCGCTAATTAACCAAACTACTTTCTAATACAGTGTTACTGTGCTAGATTTAGTGAATATTGACAAATGTGATGATGTTATGGATATTGATTATACTAAGGAGATTTAGAAAATGTTCTATTCACTTGGAAATGAAATTGACAGTTATGTACTGAAGGTCTCCACCAAGTCAGGTGGTTTGCAAGCATTCAATTTGTGTGCATTGAAATGTGTGTATTGATAGCATTTCAACTCCATGGATATAGAAATTCAATTTCAACGTGCTTAAAGAAAGCGGATTGAGAAAGAGGCTGCGCATGCTGCTCACTTACTATTACTACATACTGCACTGGAGCAGTAGTGCACTTAAGCTAGGTCGAAATAAGTTTAGTTAATATAGGATATGGAGTAGAAGGGATAGGAAAGTGTTCACGTAGCCAGGGGATGCGACTTGACATTTATATTCGTAGACATTTAGACATTTAGAGTTTTTTATCAGTGTCCACTATAGAGATAGAGAGTAGTCAGCTGTAGTAGTGTAGTGCAGTGCAGATCTGGAGTGTCGTTTTGTTGGTGTTGGTAAATTTTGAGTTGGCAGTTGCGGTGCAAGGAGCCAGAAATAAATGTGGAGGAAAGCTTAGTTATAATAATGCCTGACTGGAATTTGGTATTGCAGATTGTTCACTGCACGACACACATGCATTCAGTTCGGATTTAGACATTTTGTTGTTGCTCCGCATATCCGAGTGCTTTGGTTGTTGTTTACTGGAGTTGACTCTCTGGCCAATGCACTGTGTGCTGCACTCCACTTAGATATTCAGGCATTGGATGCGATACTCGACAGAATTCCGCTCAACTGTTTTCCTCCGCATGCAGGAAGCGAGGAGGATTTTGAAAGTGAAATGGGATTGAGGCATCGTGTCGTGTAATTCTATCTGGACCGACTACTCGCTCTCTCACCGCTCTGTTTGCTCTGCCAGGGACATATTCATGTCATGTCCACCGCCTTCCTCTCAGGCAATTCCAGGCAGTTGCCTCGCGACAATCCCATCATCCCTTCCAACGCCCTCCTCTCCCTCCAATACCTAAATCAACGTTTCCTCATTTAAATCCCAGCTTTCCTCCTCTTCGCAGTTCACGTCACACACCAACTTTCATATTGATTGCTTATATTCTGCAAATCCACAGTTGCAGTTTTTGGAGATTCCAATCCATATGTTATGTCTGTAGTAAATGAAGTGGAAGTACTTCCTTAGTAAAGATAAGCTTGTTATAAGCCACTTACGTACTGGTAGGGGATAGAGTATTATTGTTTCTGGCTGATGTGACTAAATATCCGAAATTGTGCGGAGAGGAATATGTTTTAGGGGATTTTTTAGTGGAGTTGGTGAATGGTGGAGAAAGTGATATGGGATTTTTGATGACGGGAGTAAAGCTAAATTGCTGGTTTTTTAATGATTTATATTTAACTGGGGAGCAATCAGAGACAGGTTTTTGGCTTCTTTAGAATGGGGTTAATTGCCCGGTGTGACTGTGACTTAAATAATGTATTTCGGTGCTCAGCGAACCTGTTCGGAAATTAATGCGGAGGGAGAGTCTCCAATACTTAGTCATTTTTATATGTAAACTTCTTTCATTTGATTGTGGCTTTGGGGAAGTTAACGACAGATGTTGTTCTGCTAGGCTGACTTGGGATTGGTTGGGAATTGAAATATTTCTCGGTAACTGTGTGGAAGATGCAATGTCTACATCATTATCGGTGAAATATGAATTCCCTTCCTCCCAGCTACTTTGCTAACTATTAACATTAGCTGGTTATTAACGAAACGTGCAGTTTTGTTTAGTTGGCTAATCTCCATCTTTGTTGCTTTCTGAGCTCTTTCTTCTCTTCTTGTTTTCTGTTGACATAATCGAAAGCAGAAGAAGAGCACGAATTCAATTTGCGTACATTATCTGTTTTTCTCTGATCCTCGATGCATGCCTCTTCCTCCTCGCTTTCAATTTCCTACATATTCATGTCTGCCTGAGAAGCGATAGCAGCACACTCCCCTTGTCTCCAGGAACAGACAACTGCGGGTAAGTGGAGTATGTGCTCCTGGTAACTAGGCACATTAGTGATTCATGTTTCCTCTCAGGTGGAATCCTATTATTCCAACGTAGTCTGCTGCCTATACGGTGTGTTTAGGTATGCGAACAAGATTGTTGGTGGAAGCGATAGGTTCTGCGGAGGAGCACTCGAAGGAGAGATACGTCTGCAAATAGGAGATTATCGAATGGGGAATCCCAAGGATTTTTCTAGAGATGAATGATGTAAATTCGACTGCGGTTCTCTTCTTCGTTTGCTTTGGAATGAATGTGAAAGTAATGGGAAGAGAAATAAGTAAGCCGAGAGTCTAAAGAGAAATTCCAAAGTAAACATAAAGTACAGTCATTTGGAAAGGAATGGAGTGACATGGAGAGGAGAAATAAAAAATCGCGTGGCTCTAATGTTTATGTGTCACTACTCTTCCCTCTCGCAGTTACTACAGCTAAGTAATCCTATCGGGATGGAAATATGAATCCATCCAAATAAACGTGCTCAATTCCACTCTTCCATGTTTGTCACTCTCGGTGCATTCCCACTTCCACCAAGACTACCTAGAACACGGCTTCCTCTGCTGCCGAACACACGAGAGCTGAAATGTCTTTCCTCGACTCTTCGGGGTAATGACGTTTCCAATCATTACCCCGAATTTCTCCATTTGGCACTGCTTTCTCCACTTTTACCAACTATTATTCTTCCTTCCGTAAATACCCCCGTGACTTTTCAACAATCACAGATTGCCTCTCTATATCCTCCACTATACTCCAAATGCACACAAAATCACAGAAAGGGTTTTACAGGTGTAAACAACGCAAATGCCTCAAAATCTTGCAGGGAAATATACACACACTGGTTGATATCACCCACTCACTTACCTACAGGAAAGGGAATAATGAAATTTCAGATTCTATAGCCTTCACTCCTTTTATATATTATTGTTAGAGTGCTACTGTTACAACCTACAGTGTTATAAAATACGTTCCGCATAAAAACCCAGGGACTTTCTCAGCCGAAATGAAAAGGTGTCATATCAGTATTCACACAGATTCATACGTAAAGGCATTATATAAGTTATTGGCTGAGTCCAGACTCCATTAAGGAGCGAACAGAAAAAGTTAAGTAAAGAAGCGAATGTAGGAACCTGGAGTAACGTCATGTGCATTTAGAGAGATTGCGATTCTACTTTGCTAGAGATATTTTTATTCAAACACACAAGTTATGTTCTCGTTGCAAAAATTGTAAGGAATTTTTATTAAAGCGAACCAATATCCCTACTTGGGTTTACCTTAAAAAATTTTAATGCGTACAATTTTTTGCAGATTACTAAATATTTTCATAAAAATATTTAACGTTATAGAATACGATTTAGAAATAGAATGTCAAACAGTAAAAGGTCTATTTTCACTTTTGTTTAAAATGACGTCTTAAAATTATTTGAATTGGCTGGGTATTGGACGAATAGGGAAGAATAGTAATTTTGAAAATTGTGGGTGGTAGAATTTGGTTTATAGCTGTGTGGCTAGCGTGAGAAATTGCATTGTGAGACGGAGGGAGGAGAGCGAGATGAAGGGACATTTGAAGTCGGTGAGCCAGGGAGAGTCTGGAGAGCACGATATTTGTGTGTTGTTGTGGAGGGAGTGTATAGCGTTGCTTGGAAGATGATTTTGTAGAATTGGAGAAATGACGGTAAAGTAAGTGTCTGAGAGTGTTTGTGTGTGTAGTGGAGTCGGGAGTGCGAGATGACATGCACTCCAGCAGACTCCCGTGCGTCCTATAAGTCTGGAAATACATAACTACTTATAATCAGAATACTTGAAGCGTTCATGCAAGAGAAAACTCTCTTTTCATTTCCAGCGTCCTCACTGCTTTCTCCGAATTCTCCACAATCGTTCCATCCGGCAGAGATACAGACGACACGACCAAATATCACACTCCTGCCTACTTTCACATGCAACACCAGCCAGACCCACGCGAAACGAACACCGATCGATTTCCTTTGATCTCTCATTTCACGTTTCTCTCAATCTTCTATTTGCACAGAATTTTGCGTGATGTGTGTATTTACAAATGTCTCTATGCCACTCTCAGGATATAAAAGCTCGCACTCACCAAACATGGAAAAGAGCTTCCACTCGTCACTACTTCCCTCAACACCTCTGCCCTTTAATAAGTCACAATTTTATATTAATTACATCTCCAATATTCAAATGACGCACTGATAGACCCTCTGTCTCCATTTCACACTATACATACACACCTACTTATGTCAACATCAAACGTTGCTACACTTTCATTCCATGTCTACTTTCAAACTCATTTTATGATGCAATCTTTAGAATACCACTCTATTTCATACGAAAATCAATTTCCTTTATTTCTCTGGTAAAGCAGTAAAGGCATTCAGAAATACAATATTGCTTTCACTCAGCACACTTAGTTCGCGTATTTATTTAATGCGATTAAGAACATAGGTATATGTATGTACTCTAAGTACCTACTATATATACAATCTGTTTAACAGGGTGATTTGGTTAATACAATACTTTTATTGCTTGTTTCATAATAGAACCTTTGATCATTTGAGATGAAAAGTAAATACACTTTTGTTGGTCGACTACAATTTCTATTGTATCTTAATTGCCAATATTGAGCACTATGAGCACTCTGTACGCATGTTGCGCAGTACCATTAAATGGCGCGCACTTGAACCCCAAAAGTATGAATGGGAAGAATTAAATAACGAATGCAAAAGGGATCGCATAAAATATTGTAATGAAAACGACTTTCTCTTTGAGTGGAGTGTTTTGGGATCATTGTACTGGATTATTTATTTATGTACGCAATTAAAGAGCAAAGTATGTGTGTTTATTTATAATATTGCAGAATTTGGTTATGTTGCTCATTAATTGCTTGGAGCATGACACTGATTTGCTTGTAAAGTGTTGAGTTAGTGTCTTGGGGCTTTGGCGGAGCTAAGTTAGGGGAAATCGTTTTTCCAGTTGGTGTGTGTAGGAGTGAGTGGTCTGGAAATGTCATTAGAGAGTGCAGTTAGAGTTCTGTATGTTCCGACAGATTGAATTACATAACGATGTCCATTCTGCCGACCCGGGTTCTCATTTTTCTTCGAATTAGCCTCGCTCTTCGGCTGCACAGACAACACTCACAACACAGCGTTGCAGTGGAAGTTACACTTAAAGTGGCCTCTATAATTTGTTCTCGCTGCTTATGTGCACATTCTTCTGCTAAGCACAGACATCCATACACGGCGCACATTAGAGTCTGCTCTCCCATGCCCGTGTGTCTGTTCGACTAAGTAAGGAGGAATAGGAACAACAGAAGGGATATTTCTTTCTGGCAATTCTGTGCCGGCAGAGGAAATGCTTGGGAACTGAGACAGGACACACAATGACTGCAATAAAGCAGAGAAACACAGTGTGCACAAACAAGTATGTACATCCTGCATTATTTCCAAGCGTCTTCAACCAACCAGCTTTCTAAGAAAATTATCTCTACATTTTCCACAGCTATAAATGTTTGAGTGCTTAAAGTTGAGTGGACTTCCCACTTTTATAAAACTCTAAGTGGATATAAATGTATCTGCTACATGCCGATTCTAAGTGCGCCTCTCTCCCGCAAAGTCATCAGCTATTAACCACAAAAGTTTACTTCCTCGCAGTATAAACAGTTCCCCATTAATGCACACTCCCTCCAATCTTCCCGTCCTTTCCATTCTAAACAAATTAATAATCATTAATTTAAATAATACTCCTAATAACTACCGCATTTCGGATTCTTACTTTCTTAAGTTTAACAAACGCAATTGCAAACACCCTTAATTTAATAGTAGTGTTATTAAAATCTCTACTATATCAACTCTGATGACTTTTCTGAGTCATCTTAAGTACAGGGGTCATGTGCAAAGGATCTTGGAAATTACTACAATTTAAACTACTGAAATAGTTTAAAATACGTTTCTCGTCTAAGTAAATGTTTCGAACCATCTAAATAGTTATGTAATATATGTAGTATGTACCTGTTATACAATTCATGGAGTTTGTTTCAAAATATATTTCAAAACTTTCATTTTTTAATGAACTTTTACTTTCAGCGGAGGGAACACACAGTAAAGAATTCCCAATGAGAGAGGGGTATTATTTGGTGAACTTTGTTGTTCAGTTTGAAGTGTCTGCTGTTTAATAATACAGACAGACAGCAGTATAATGTAGGCAGAAAAGTGTCTGCGGCTAAAAAGTGTTGGAACGCAGAGAGTGAAAGTTGGGCGTGTGGACTTGCATAATTAATCCGACGAAATTGAGGACTGATTGGATGGGCAGTGGAGAAAGTGAGGAGAAAGCGGAGGAGTTGTGCAGGGAAGAGGAGACTGAGGTTGAGGGAGAATAATTCATTTGTGTGTTTCAGGAGGGGAAGGAGGTGTGCGAGAGCAACGGGGGTAGCTGGGGGGAGGGTGCGCGGAACGGGAGCGTGGGGGGCGAGGGCGGAATGGAGGACTCGCACTGCCAGACGGACGACCTCTCCTTGGCGCACCCCCGCGCGGAGATCTCCTCCAGCTGCTGCAGCAACTCCGCGTCGCTGTCCAGCTCGGCGGCGACGAACACGTGCCCCCTACTCGTGGACCACCGCAGCAACCCCCCACCAGGCGTCTCCCTCGCCCTGGAGAACACCAACAACAACATGCTCCCCCCCGTTGCCATCAAGGACGAAATCGTGTCGGACGGCGGGATTCTTCTGTCGTCGCCGAAACACAACCAACTCACTTTGCAGCATCAACTGAACGGCAACGCGACAATCATTTCTTCGGCTACCTCAGCAACCTCTTCCTACCCTATGGAAGCGTCTACGCAGACTTTGCAGCTGGACAATTCCACCATGACTTCCAACACCAACTTTGAGGAACACCAGCAGCGACGAACTGTAAGCCATTCATTTTGATTAACGATCTCTTCTTATTCCTCCCTCACATCCCTGCCGCAAATCCAATCCTCCCACTTTCCCATTTTTCATTTTACATTTTACATGGCACAGTTTCATAAATTATCAACCGATTTGGCTAGCTACTCAATAATATCGATTTCGTTCAAACATTTGGAAAAATTGTTACACAGTTTATGAAAGTGGCATTTACATAAAATTCCTTTGGTGGGCATTTCAATATATTTTCTGCTCATCGCACTGTTAATTAGACATTTATGGAGTCTTTGTAGTGCTAATGTAGTAAAGATGAGTATTTTAGTTTTCTTTGTACTGTTGTTGTTTACAAACTGACTGAGTAATAAAATAAAGAATGGATTTAGTGATCTAATCAGTCGTTTCAGAAATACAGTAGAAGTAGTTTCCGAAAATGTACTCCTGGAAAGTTTACTTTCTTCCTGGGTTTATTAGTGGCTCGCATGTGGATTTATTTCCTTGGCTAAATGGAGTTTCATTCTAGTTTAGTTCAAATAAAGTAGAGTAGGGTTATAATCATTAGTTACTATTACTGGGAAAGTCCAGAAGGCACTTCACTTATTTTAGCTGCGTGTGTGAAGGGGAAAGTGCTAATGGAGCATTTGTAAAAATCACTGGTTAGGAGATGACTGTAGGTGAGATAAGTTGGCGACATTAGACTGGTGGTGTGCAGTTATCGGGAGTGTGGTTTGAGTCTTGGAGCGAGCCGACTGGTGGTGGAGTTGCGGTATGCATGTCTGGACAGAATGTCTTGGTCTGCAGGGACGCAGTTAGCGACATAGTTATCTGACAGCGAAAACCGGACTGTGGACGAACGTGGTCCATCAGTTCCTTTTGTTTCGAATTGGAAGAAGAGTGGAGCTTAGTTCTTGATTCCTGGGAGAGTTGCCGGGAGAGGAAGAAGAAGAGAAGCGACCGCAGGAATTACATTTCCAGTGGGAAGTCGATAGGATTTTATGCATTCAGCTTTCACTCCATTTCACTTGAGATTAGTGAAAGCAAGGGAAAGCAGAGTTTCCTCTGGTAGCTCTGTAGTCGAGAGTCCGTGTCGTCCTTCTCTTTGTCGGAGGAGTGAGTGAGGAGAAAGAAGGGATATATGGCAGTCAGTCGGGGCACTTAAGCTGAGAAACTTTCGAAGAGAGCACAAGTCATTTTTCAACTTTCTCCTTTCTCATCTCCACACGTTAACCAAGTGACTACACAAGTATAGTTGTCTCCCTATAAAGGAGCGGATCATAAATAGAGTATATATGGCTGTACATGGTGGCATTGTGTCTTGGACTGGAGTGGAGGGAGTTTATCGAGCTCAGGCGATGTGATGCAATGGAAATGGAAGCTGAGACGGAATGGATTAAAGGAAATAATGTAAAGGATCATGTGTAAGCCGGAACTCAAGTCAGAATACTTTTGACAATGAGAAGAGTCTGACAAAGTCGCCAAATTTGGATGCTTGTGCTCAACAAGCGTCTCCGTCGACTACTCTGTCCCCCAATTACAAATGCATTGCACGCTGGTTAAGTCAGCTCACAAAGCCCGCCGCCCTCCTCCGCCCTGCATGAATCATGGAAATTCAGAACAGTAACTAATGAATGAGAGTCTGCTGAGGAGTCTGCCTGTCACAACCAATCCCTCACAGCTGCTCCAGTCCCATGTCCCTCCATCAGCCCAGACGCTCCTCTCCACTGCGACACACAACCCACAACAAACATGACTTGGCTCACTCACTTCACTGGCTCTTCATCTCAGAATCTCAAATGCTTAGTCCGAGTGACCAACTCAAATTACGTCACTTGACTTCACTACTCTACAGACTCCTCCAATTTCCTTTTTCTTTGATTTATGACAGTAGAAAGACACTTTAATTTTATGCTCCACAACTTTTTCATCCACTCCTGGACTTCTGTTCCTCACAGACCTACAGCTTCTCCCGAATACAGCCCAGAAAGTCTAATAAAAATGGCCAGTGCTAGAATAGGTATTTAGACCAGTGGGCTTTAGACGCCCTATAGGAGTATCTTACAAATCATACATAGACTTGAACAGACTTTTTGTGTCCATAAGTATTAATAGCATAAAACGATGGAAAATAATATTATTTACCTGTATAATGGACGATATAATGTGATATGATTAAATGATATGTGATATAATGGACGGAACATGCAATCACCATCAAAATAACTTTTCCAAGAGTGCTAGTAAATATTAGTTGTTTAAACTTCTGTAGATTGTTATAGTTAGATACGAACTTGAATCCAAAGTCACACACTTGTTTGAGTTGTTGGCGTAGGCACTGATATTGCGAAAAGAAAGGTCAAACATGTGCAGCAACATGAATTATTAGCTGTAATATTTACTTTCAACTTGTGGAATAATTGGTCTACGATAAAGTAGTTAATTTTCTTGGAATTCTTAAAGAATTTATGATTGTGTGGTCCTAAGGCAGTCTTAGACAATTAATTTGGTGAAGAGAAGGTTTAATGTGAGCCGAAGTCTAAGAAATGTGTACCTGTTTGAAATAGTGCATTATTGTGTTAATGTACGTGGTGATGGTATCGCTAGTGCAAGGGAGGAGAAAACTAATGAATCGGATTAAATGTTTGCCCGTTTACCTTTGGTTATGGTCCGTTGTGTAGTTTACAAGTTTTCGTTTTGTCCTTTTGGTTTACGCAGCTTTTTTGGATATCTTGAAGGCCATAAATCTTTCTGTGCTTCTCATTGGTCCTCTGTCCATGAACTTCTGGAGAGAAAGGAAAATCATGTTTGTGGCAGTAGTGGCTGTTTGCTGCTACAATTCCTTCGCTCCCACCATCCATTTTATTACCTGATTTTATCTGAAGACGCAAAACTTGTGTTTACCAGGCCCTTCCTTCCTTACCATGTCTCCTTCCTTCCGCCCAATCTCCAACGAAACTTGCACTCTCAGTCAAGTCAAACATTCTGATACTGTAGAGACTGTCTACTAATGTCAATACTTTTCTTGCTTACCTTTCCAGTTAAATAAAAATGCATCAATCGTTTACTATCGTTGTTAAATGTAATTCGCTGATGATGGATATTTTATTGTTGCAGTTGCTGTCGTCGCTGAAGGCGGACGGTTCAATGCACGTGCCCTTCACAAATGGTCAAGCCGCTGGGGTGTGAGCATTTCATGTTTTCCTACGAGAAATTCACAAATTCCTATTTAAGTCATCAGGTGCAGCAAGGATGAGTTGAATTATCTAATTACTATGTAAGTAGCAACACGGAAAGATATATAAGATAGGAGTGCAGTGAGGTCAACCTACTTGCGAAATACATGTAATGTATAAACCAATTATCCTTATTGTTAGTTACTGCAGTAAAATACAGAAGCAGATTTTCATACGATTGATATGAATGTACTCAAGGTACGGATAATCTACTGAAAACGGTTTGCCAAATTCAAATAATCTTCAGGAGAGTTAATGAAAATTCTATCTGTTCTCGGTTACGTAGGTGAGAGACGCAAAATACGACTTGGCTAAGCAAAACACATGATAATGTAAGTCACCAAATTCTAATTCTATTCAGTATAAGTGTCCCCTAGTGCTTAAGCAAATCTTAAATTAAATAAATGTAATGTGGCGACCCTGTGTAAACCGAATGTAAATACAGCGAAGAATATCAAACGTAAATTTCGTTCTTATTACGTTTGCTATTTTACGTCAGTCATGTGGAGACAGCATTACAGGTGACATAGTAATACCCAATAAATTGTAAACCAAAAAGTCACTGATTTCTTCCACGTGCAAAAAAGTCCTGACTCCTGCTATTCCCTATAATAATCCTGCTCAATCAAATTCTGTTCAATTTACATCAAACTTTTGATCTTCTCATTTCTTATTTGTAGGATAAGAGATAAGACAGAAAATTTCATTGCAAACTTATATAAACAGTTAGTACATCTACTGTGAGCGCATAATGCAGTATTATTCTTGTTCAGTTTTGCTATACGTTATCGAAAGCGGTGATAATAATGGGAAAAGAGCATTGAGGTGTGCATTGGTTAGAATATGAACTGGTATTCGTTGAACTAATTTCTGGTGACACAGACATAGTGCGTCAGCATAGCTGAATGACATGGCTGTAGGAAATTAACTAGGAACGGAATATTGTAGTATGCATTTCTAAAGAGGTGTTTGGACATATTGTGACTTTTGTACGACAAGAAGGCCATGAATACTTATTAATTGGAGAAAGGTTAATTAAAAGTGTTGGGTATTTGTAGAAAGTGTTTGGATGGCGTGACTTGTGTTGGCGTGGCGTGGCGTGCGGAGTAACAAGGAAAGTAGTCTAATTGAAAGTGTTGATTGATCCAAGTATGGGCTAATCATCATGCATACCTAATAACATAACCATAATGTATGTTAAGCTCACTTAGGGATGCGGAGTGGTGGGGAGTTGGAGTTGGAATGTGACTGCGGGAGAACAAGTGTTAAGTGCAGGGAGAAAGACAGGGTAATTACTAATTAGGTGCGATAAGGCAGTGGAATGCAAGTTAAGAGGGCAGTTCCTGGAGAGCCTAATGAGACACGCGAGCGAGAATGATAATCAGAGCTCTGCACGGTGTGTGTGGAGAGGAGGGGGAGGGCCACTTCCGCCCCTCTCCACATTGACAGTCACACACTTACTCCCTAATAACGCTCCAATCCACTCCAACTCACTTTTTCCAAATGATATCGAAACGTGCACTGCATTGCACTCACCAATCAAATACCAATTCTATTGTTCCCACAATCAACCCAACCAACACGTAATAAACAGACTTTCTTTGCTTTCTCCACTTAACAACCTTTAGCTCTACTTTCCCTTTCACCTCTCATTTCTAATTATAACAGTGTAAATACTTGCATGCTCACTTTAGGTGTTTATTACTACTTTTACTCCACCGATTTTAATAACAATCATGACTGGGTAACTACAAAACACTTTTGTTGTCTCCTCTTGCTAATTTTCGGGTATCAACATTCACTTACACTGTGTCGCTACTTTTTACGTGGAGAAAGTTCGGGTTTCTCCCAGTATTCATATTCCCATGCTTTCTAATGTTATTGTACGATTTGACGTTTGTGTGATTGAGTAGGTAGGCAATTTGATGCATATCAATCAGTATTTGGTGAGACCGGGGTTATAAGTAAAGAATGAGCGAGCTAGTCAATTTAGAAATCGGCGAACGTACATTTCCGGTTGTTTAGGGGTTTACTTAAGATAATTTGAACTTTTCATTTAAGAACCAATAAATGTTTCGGAAGACAGAGTACCATCTAGTAGGTACCGTTTCTTTCTGCAAGGAAAGCTTCTGTTTCCTCAAAGAAAAGATGTACTTAGAGATCTGTATGAAAATACATAATATTATATACATATAACTTATTCTATTACAAATTATTTCTATTTGTATTTATACAGTTAATCGACCTCTGCGTATTCTTTTTAGTTAACAGGTGTAAGCAATATCGAGAGAATGTTTTTCGCATTTATTATTTAATATTATTTAATATTATATTTAAGATTAATATTATGATTGTGTATTAATCAATGTCGACGTTCCTTCACATACCTAATGATGCTAATATTATAATCGCTGCATAGGATAATTTATCTTAGATATTATAACTTACATGTGCTTATGATATTTCTGTATTTAAGCATAGGAATACAAAGTTGGATACAAATGCTACAATTAAGGCGGAATACAACTAGTTGTAGGCCAGGATGAGACGAGACATGCTAACAAAGCTTTACTTGACAATCGCTTTTCAAGCCCTTCATACACATAATATTATATCTTGCTTAACATAAAGAATGTTTGTGAATCCTATACTTGTACGGATAAACAGTAATTACGATTTAAGTTAATTGAAGGTAGGAATGTGTAATATTATGATGTAAATGAATGATTTATAAGAGATTAAGTAAATAGGAACTAGTTTAACTTATATGGAACCTACTTATTACCCTTTGATAAACTATGCGGGAACATACGTACTATACGTTGTAGGAGGTAGTGATTTATTTAATACAGTACACAATGCAGTGCCACAACTAATTACTACGTAAGACAGAGACGGATGGACGAATCTCTGTGACTACTACACTAAATGCAATAGAGAGCACATACTTCCTCAACGTTTATTAATTATTGGCCTTCAGTGGCCACTATATGTCTACCGAATGTATTATCTCATTGTACATAGTACTTATTCTTAAGCTAAACCACAATCATTACTCTAGGACAATTAGTAACTATTAAAGTATGTACGTATACTATGTGTCGTGTCAATATTATTATTGTTATAATTATCGTAGCTTAAGTCTCCTTCTCTGAATTGCTAGTAGATCGTTCACTAACTATATCCTTTTCATTGTTCATTGTGATGCATAATATTTACTTATGTTAACTATACACACCTCATCGAGCCTTATAGAATGTTCTCGCAGGAAAAGGGTATGCCACATTAAGGCAAAATGGATGACTAAATTGTTTGTGGAAAGGCGTAAGAGCTTTATGTATTTAATATGTGTAGTTGATAGAGATTTTGTTTCTGGTTTTACCTCCAGTAATGAAAACCGCCACCAAATCCGCGCAACGAATCCTTTCTCTCTATTGAAATATTTTTTGCCATACCCTGTGTTTGCATTGATAATGTACTTTTGGATTGAATGCGTGATTTAATTAATGACTCTGAATATTCATTAGTTACACTTTAACTCTTGGTGTACGTGTTGTAGACTCGGATGCGTCTTCTGTAACTGTACTAGCATTACATTTGCATAAGTATGTGTAGAACCACTTTCATATGTACGTAGTATTAATAATACTACTCTGATAAGTCTACTTAGTTTACAGTAGTAGTGCATTGTGTGTATCCCTTCTATCTATTAATCAACGCAATAAATAATCCTGTTATGTTATGTACAGCTAAAGTCTATTGTTTACTAGTAAGTGCCATTCTTCTCGTAGAAAATCACTTATTTACTTATTTGCGTTTATTATTTACAGTTTGCAGTACTTGAAAACTCACTTAACTGATAGTTGAGAATATTGTGCATATTTATAACTACCTCCGTAGCGTTCAAACAGATATCTATTATTTGCGTCATCTACAGTACGGTAATAACTACAAGTAGTCTTAGTTCAGTGTATTGTATACTTACTATAATGGTACTATAATCCGGCGCTCACAAGGACGTAACAACGTTAAATAGATTTTACTCATCGCATTACGGGCGAATATTTGTAAACTGTGAACTAGTATACTCATACGGAACAGATCCCATTAAACACATTTGCAGATGAAAAGATGTAATAAACTTTAGAGATATACACTTAATTTATCTAAATGAAAGTACTTGATAGCTGTAGCTGTAGAAATTAAAATTGTTGCACGCTAAAATGCTATCTTAGTTAGTCAGTGTATAGGTCAGGCAAGCACCGCACAAATGCACATAATCAACTGCATGAAACGCAAAGGAGAACATAAAAGTGCACGAAATGCAAGAAATTATATTGAAACGATAATGTATAGTTAAGTATGGATTTCGTGCATTGTGCTTTTCGTGCATTTCATGCAGTTGTGATTACTGGACAGAAAAAGAGTGCAGCGATGGCTTTAAAGTAGATAAGTAATGTAGAGTTCCAATAATTAACTACTTGTAAGAATGTACAACTTGATGTAGATGACGTTCTGTAATAATAAAACTAAGAAATATTAAAAGATATTGATAATTTCTAGTACTAAATTTTCATGTACTAAAGAACTTCTACATCTCTACTTCTACATCATGTCATTTTCGTGAACAACCTACTTAATTAACTATCCAAGTTTTCTCAGGGAAATCATCATGATAAGTAAAATTCATTTCGTCATTAACATACTATTTCACATTCTACGGTAAATGCTGGAAACTGGTTGAACAATATTTAGAGTATTTGAATTAAGAGTAATTGTGAATTGGGGCTGAAGATATTTTTGGAGTGGAAAGGGTCTGGCGACTTGGCTGCTCATTAGATGAGATGTAAAAGTGCTCTAAAGCGGAGATAAAAGGTTATGACAATATTAAAGTTGAGAGACAGTGACAGTAGAGCGTGTATTTTCTTTCCTGTTAGTAAATGTATGGAAAGAGTTCTAAATCCAATTTTCTTGTGACAGGAAGAGGAAGCGAAAGTTAGTTTAACAGTGTTAAATCTGGCCTGACGCAGTTACTAGCTAAGCAAGTTAGCAATAAGTTGAAGACTGAAGTTTAATGATGAAGCCAGTAAAGTTGGAGATTGCAGTTGTTGAGCGTGGTCTGGTCTGGTGTGGTGTGCCGTGTGTGGATGCATTGTACACATGAGGGAGATAGGACGGTGATGATGCAGAATGAAATATCCGTGCTCGTCCTCAGCCGACTTTATTCAAAAAAGTGTGCATGGCGAAATAAGTAAAAGTTGTAGTCTGAAATCAGATTGGATTAGAGTTCGGGTGAACTTGGTTGGGGAGACATCGGATGGAAATCTTAAAAGAACATTATGACGACTCTTCCTCCGTTGCATTTATCTGAGCTCCACAGTCTCCACGCACAATCCTTCCTTTCACTCTCCCCAATGACAATCTGAATGAATCAGCTTAGCAGAGTCAATAGAAAAGGAACGAAATTCCAAAAATGAACAAAAGAAAAGTTTCCTTTCATTTCCCTATTCTATTAGCATTACACATTCCCATTTCTAAAGATATTGTACAAATGTAGACGCAGACTGGATTCCTTACACAGCTCTCATCCAATCCCACTACAGCATAGCACATAAGAGTGCAAACTACGGAACATAAAGTCCCTAGCCTAGGTATCGCCATTATGCATGAAGTTATAGCGATCCGTGTCTCTGGTCTCCTTCTGGTCCTCGTCTCTTCCTTCCGTCAATTTTAATGCAGTCAGTCAGCTTTGCATTTCGCATTGCCATTGCATCACTCACGAGGAAACTGAAAGTCAAGCAAATTCAAAGAAAGGAAATCAAATTCAAATCCCAGAATTCTGCAACGGAAATCATCCAAAGTCAAATCAAACTCTGGTTTTGTTAAACTTCAGACGGCACAGCTTTTCTGAGCATTTATGCCCTCGTTCCTTCTTACGACCACCAGAACATATCCCTTTATCATACAGTTTACCAACAACCAAACTATCAACTGTCCCACTAAAAGCAAACTACGCTAGGAAACCAAAAATATATTATTGCTATGAAATATTTTCTAAAATGAGTCTGGAAACTTCTTGCTCAGCGATAAGACACGAAACAGGAGGTAGAGACGAACAAAAGATTTGTCTCTCCAAAACTTACTACTAATTAAACTAACACAAAGGCAATAATAGAATAATTAAATTACCATTTACGTAAGTAACTTAAGTTATGAGGTAGACTTATTAAAACATTGTTATCGCGACTCATATTGTCCAGGGCAGAACAAATGAAGTATACACTACTGTATGGGATGCATTTAATTATGAATGGTGGAAAGTGCAATCAAGGCATGGAATAAAGGGGAAGAGATGTGTAAATAAAGCTGTTGGTTTACAGAAAGAATGGCTGAAGACTTGGTAAGGGCATGCCATCTAAAGTAATGCGAATTGTGGATGGAAATAGTAGCGTGGCAAGGAAGGAGTGAAAGTCAGAAGTTAAGCTCCGGTGGAGAAAGTGGTGAAAGTGGGTGCACGGTGCGTGGTGAAAGTGGGAAGTGAACGGTTATGGAGGACATAGAAGCTGATGGGCTGTGGGCATCCATACTGATGGCCATCGCATCTCTCCGGCTGATATCAGCACCATTAGCTCCTCACTTCCTTCACTCTCTCTAATGAAAGCGTCTCCGGCCCACACATCCACCACACATGAATACTTCCCCAAATGACCCCTACAACAACAACAACTCTCGAATTCCCGTACACGATGCTCACATAAAACTGTGCACATTATGGCATGTGTGTGTGGAGCTGTGCGGAGTAAATACAATTCAGGCCAACAATGAGACATCAGCAAGACATTATTAGTGCATGCCATCACATAACATCACACCAATAGCCATAACCACATTCTAGAGGCTTTCTCAGCTCATTTCACCACAAATTCAATGCTCTTCTCAACACAGAAAGTCCAAACCCGTAGAACATAATTCCCTATACCTACCTCTAAATATAATATCATTATAAATTTCATGGCGCAATTTCTTATTTACCTACTTTTACTTTTACATCTAATAAAAATCTAATAGCTTTTCACGGAAAATACGAATTTTTTTTACCAAAGTCAAATTGTATGGTTTGCCATGTAAAACTTGTAATGGGAAATCGATTGAAAACTTAGCCAAGTCCTACTTAAGATTCAAGACGCAGGAAAAAGGAATTTACGTATAACTTTATGTAGTATTTATAGCTTTTAATTCATCTAGTCTTAGCGAAATCGAATAATGTAAATGGACTCCCCAAGTACCGAGCACGTAGTTCGCTTTCGAATTAACTGAGTAGGTATTTCCATTAGAACACTATTGGATTGACCTGACCTTCGACCATTTGTCACGTAGGCCTTCATTCAAGACATTTTAAATATTTTATTAGCATTCACGTCATGGATATGTCATGCACACAATTAGTCGATCTAATCAAGCGGAACGACACGCGAGTCCACTGGGTCAGCCTCAACTTAACACCTTTTATTGCCATCGCTTCCTCTCCAGCTCCACTTCGGGCACACAACCGACAGTCTCACAAGAAACACAGTTGCTTCACTTTCTTATCACGAAATATGTCACCTGCCTCCACTACACAAACTTACTACCTCATATATGTATTGCGTAACAACCAACCAATTAAACTCTAGCTGTCCATCACCCTAAAACTCCATCATGTTCAATTTAGAATCGCAACTACCGTATTTCTCCAATTAATCCCCAGTCATAAAAAAGAACCACAGTCCAAAAGATATGAAATGTACACGTAATGGTTGAACAAAATTCTAGAACTATTTAGAAGGGTATTCTACTAAAGATGCCCTAAATTCGGATGAAAAGTGGCCCGAAGAATATTTTTTACATTTTTTTTTAAATTATGGGTTTGCCTATATAGTTTTGGATATGTATATATCTATGTGGTGGGATTTTGCGAGGGGGGAGGGTTGTTACACTTAGAGAAGCTATAAACACTTGGGTTGTTATAATATTTTATAGGCCAGTTGCCAATTGTTGTGGGGCAATAGAGGCGTGAGGATTTATAGTTGTGTCTGGTTGAGGTGAGGGATTTAGAAACACAGGTGGAGATTTTTATGGAAGATTTAATGGCAAATGCACTTACGCTTTCAACTTTATGAGATTGACGGGGATCAATTAGACGACCGTTTCTTTGTCCCTAATGGATTTCCCCAGAACACTTGTCTTAACATCCAATCTTCTTTCCTAACATAACACATGCTCCCGAATTTAAAAATTCTTATTGCACCTCCAGTCTCCAGTCTCCAGCTACCAATATCAACGCATACATGAAATCTATAATTCTTGGCCCCCAGAATTCCATGGTCTGCTTTCGATAATGAACATAAAAAGTCTTCCTGGGGAGACTTATTTGTTACACAGAAGCATTGATGTTTGAATCTCGTGTGGTTCGCCCCAGAAGACCTGGAACTAGGTACGCCACTGTACGTTGCCCACCGGAGTAGAATACGAGCCAGTGTGCCACATGAATTCCCGAAGCTGGATTTTAGAGGAAGTGTAATACGAATTTATGAACGGGTGCTTTATCAGCGCTAATTGAATTTCTAGGTGACCCGACTGATATTATCCTAATGAATAATTCAATGATGTGAAGAAAAATATTACGAACTCATTACATAATGAGGCTGTTTTAATTTGACAAATGTAATTATTTCATTTAAAAAAGAGGCACATACAGAGATAGATACAATGTAATATTATTGCAAAATTCTTCCCGTGCGGATAAACTGTTTTGTCGATGGCTTTGTTGAAATAGCGAATAGAATTTAATTTATCTCAATTATTAACTTTTGTCTTTCTTTCTAATCGATTCGAAGTAAATACTAATTATTTTTAAAAGAAAAAACGAAACCTTTTACTTTGACTTGTTATTTTTGGATATGGTGACTCAAACTTCTCTATTTGTCTTTAGTTACACCCGGGCATACATATATTTATACATACATATTATTATACATAGTATAATAACTTTTTATATTGAAAATCATGAGTGACAATCGTAGGAAATAATTCTTACAGTATGTACAAATGCTATTCTTGGTTTAATTTTTGTTGTATATTGGTACAAGAGGTATTTCACGTGGAAGATTTATTTTTAGGAGACAATATGTAAAATATTGTACAGGCTTGGTTTACTTTTTAAAGCAGATAAAGAAGTACACTTGATATTTATTGCTAACGGGAAATGAAAACCTTATTAATGAGTTTTCATTTTGCGACATTGTGGTTAATTGGCTGGTACACCTCTACTGGAAGTTGTTCCACCAAAAACTAGGAAATTAGTTTGTGTAAATGAGGCCAACAAAAAATAACAATATAACGTGGAATAGATAATAATACATAATGCTACGTTATTTTCATCTACAAAGAACGATGTGTGATGCGTGTGTGGAAGTAAAAATTAAATGGTCAACTATATTAGGCCTAAAATAATTAAGCAATACTACTAACTGCCTATACTGACAAGTCACTTGATAATTCCCTGAAAGGGAAGACGGGAATATTTCCTTATTATGTTACATAGAAAAAAGAACTTTCGTTCGAATAACATGTATTATAAGGGTGGACTAAAAACGAAATGACAATACTGTTCTCCATTGTTCAACTTGACCTAAGATATAAATCTACACAACTGACCTAAAATAACAAAAGAAATATTAGAGACCCCGTTTACCCTTCGTCTTTTTCACTTCCACGTTACAAACGTTAAAATAATTTAGGTGCACAGTGCACGCTAATTAATAACAAAACTTGAATACGTATATAGGCATATTTAAAAAATTACATTAATATTTACACTTAATAAACAACTAACTAAAGCGTTATTCATTCAAGGTACATTTGTACCATCTTACAATAAGATTTTGTAATCAAATGCTAGTGAGTAATAGGTACTAACGAAATGTTCAAAATATTTCCCAATAAGATAGGACTGGCTAAAAATTAAAGATCTTTTTTGGTTAAGTCATTTGGTTGAAAAACTCCATCGTGTCTGATTCCTCTGGATCTTCATCGTCATCGTCCTAAGAATACAAGAAATATTTAGTTACAAAGTCACAATACATCGTAGCAAACGTAGCAGAAATAATAATTTGAACTTACAAAGCCGAAACAATTCTGCACATCGTGATCGGTAACAAGTTCTTGTTTTATAACTGGTTTGTGCTTTATTTCTTGTAAACTCTGCTCGAACTCTGTAAATAGAAACACACATTTGGCATATAGACCCTCTCTTCTAATGCCATTAGTCTCGTGAACGGAAACAGAGTTTTATGCTAATGAGATGTGAATTGAATTCTATTAGCATAGCATACTGCTTTGGATACCCTATTCCAATCTTATTTGCATGGAATTAAATTGTACTCGGTGCGATTGGCAGTTCGATAAAACTTTACTTTGCAAAGTTAAGGTAAAACTTTTATTTCAATGGTCTTTTCTGGATATGTATTAACACGTTATTTTGCGTCTAGGTTCTACTAAATAAAGGTTTCAATGTTCAGCCAACCAAAAGAACTGTTTTTCAATGGAAGAAGACTGGGTAATTTTACTAATGAGGAATTTACCCTTAAAAACGTAACCTGATCTGCAAACCACTAATGAAATCGGAAAATCAAAACAATCAAGGCACTTGGATGCCTGAATTCGAATGACCGGGAATGTTTAAAAATAAATATTGAGTTAAATGGTAATTTGTTAAACAGTACATATGCAATCCATAAGCGAACTTAAAATGATCCCATTTATTGCTCGACAAAATATATGTGGAAGATTAGAGTATGGTACCTAAACGAGCCCATTGGGATTGTGCGTAAACCTATTCAGAAAAATTTCTTAATATGACTGGGCTTTGCTTACCGTCATTAGTAGAGTCATTAAGGTCTGCCATCATTGTTGGATCATGTAAATTTGACATGTCTGCGTCCCCATGAAGAACAGCGTCACTGGATAATTCGCAATCGTCCCCAACGACAGCAACCGTTTGTTCTGTGCCATCTCCATCCTATGTTACAGTACAAAATAGGTAGATTCTTACTCGCACAAATTACATCAGTTTTACTTGTAATGCTTATACCAGTAATACATTCCAAGTTCAAGCGAAAACAATATAGATATTTCATATTTCTATATTTACGGACTGTATCTTCAAAGTTTACTGATACTCATTCTCAAATAATGTTGGAACAAGCCCTCCGAAAAGATTGATATATAATATGTGCATAGTCTCAGCCTTTCATGCAATGTAAAGTACTTAAAAGGTTTATTCTATGCAACTCAATAAAAATAAATAGGGTGCATTGATAAAATTCTATATCGTGCTGATGCATATAGGGAGATAGATGTACCTGAAGTTGAATGACTTCTAAGACGACATATTGCTGGCCATCTTCTCCCTCAACAGCTAGAACTTGGGCTTCGTCTTCATCCTCCTCGTCGTCCAATACTTCCACCTGCTGCCCATCGATGATCTATTGCAAATAAATCTCACTTTTAATTTCTCTCCACAAAGTCATAAAGCATAGTAGACAGTACTATGTTGCTATAAAATTCAATCTTCTCACCTGAATTCTCTTTTGACGACCAATTTTTAATGCTAGGGCCCTCTCATGAGCTGAAGACTCTGGATCATGAATGGCCATGTGCCGAATCAGATTTCCTTTGTGTCGAAAAGAACGACCACACTCGGAACATTCATGCTGCTTGTCACGGGGTTGAGGTGGAACATAATTAGGGTTATGGTACAGATTTTGGTGGCGTCGTAACAATTGCTTTTGCCGGAAAGCCTACCCAAAATCAAAGTATGAATAAATGCATATAATTCATGTTTCTAAACTATTATAGGTATTTAATTTTTTACATTCATTCATGGCCAAATTCATTAAAATAACTTTTGCTAACCTGGTCACAAAGTTCACATTGGTAAGGTTTCTGATCTGTGTGCACTAACATATGAGACTCCAAATGACGTTGGGATGATGATGCGTAAGGGCAGAGGTCACATTTGAAACATTTCTCTCCGTCATGAGTTTTACAGTGAAGCTGCGAAAGAATACACGAATTTAGTCGATTGAACTACATTTACATTCATTTCAGGCTAAAACTAATTTCATCCTTTAAAAATAGATTATACTACAATATGTATATGGAGTGTATCTTCAAAGTTTACTGATACTCATTCTCAAATAATGTTGGAACAAGCCCTCCGAAAAGATTGATGTGTATTATGTGCATAGTCTCTACCTTTCATGCAATTTAAAATACTTAAAAGGTTTATTCTATGCAATTTCTATTCTGAACTAGGCGTAAAAGGTTAAAGATATACGGATGTTCTACCGTACCTTGAAGGTGTAGCGGTCTGGGAAGGCTTTGCCACACCTTTTACATTTCAAAGGGCGCTCCGATGTGTGAAGTTTCTGCACGTGGATTCGGAGGTCGGTTTTTCGTCCACAGGTCGCCGGACACAGTTCACATTTAAAAACAGGCTTGTTACCTGCAATAACGTAAAAATATAATTAGGATTCTTGTTCTACCTAGCAAGACATGAAATCTTGTCATAATTCTTTGTATCTTCTTTTTTTACTGATACTCATTCGCAAATGTATTGGAACAAGCCCTCCGAAAAGACTGTATGTACACTAAGCGCATATTCTCACCCTTTTAACAAATATTTAATTAAAAGGTTTTTACTATGCAAACGATAAAATTTTAATCAATAAAATGTGGAAAGTATAAGTATTTAGCATTCCTTTCTTGTTCTTCTTATGAATTCCTTTATAAATACCTACCAGAAGTACTACAACTGTAACAAATATATATAAATGTCTCTTACCGGTATGAATAAGTCTATGAGCTTTCAAGCTGTTAGATTGTGTGAATCTTGCTTGACAAATATCGCATTCGTAAGGCTTTTCGCCAGTGTGAATTCGTAAATGACGTTTTAACTTGAATGTGTCAGGACTTGCATAAGTACAATGGGGACACTGAAAATGACAAAATGGTTAACTTTAAAATCTAACAAATAGTTGAGTCTATGTAAAATGACAGAACTATATTTGAGGACGGGTTTACTTGGTAAGGTCGTTCGCCAGTGTGGCATCTCATATGGCGTTTCAATTTACTCAGTTCAACACTCGAGTAGTCACATTCAGTGCAGTGGTGAGGTTTTTCATGAGTGTGGCGGTAACGGACATGACGAACCAGTTCCCCTGCAAAACAAAATATTTTGTGATTAATTGTAAATCAAGGGTATTATTTTATTGCGTTTTTAAAATAGCTTTACACATTCTCCATAAAATAGCTTCACACACATTATGTTGAACAATGTTCCATATTAAATGGGGGTTAATTTTCTGAGGGGAAAATAACAAATTAAGTTACCTGATGTAGTAAAAGCAGATTCGCAATACTTGCATTTATGTGGCTTGGTTCCTGTGTGAGTGTTTACATGATTCTGCAAGGAAGCCAACGTTTTGAAACCTCGTTCGCACACGCTACACTTGTGTGGTCTTTCTTCTGAATGCGATTTCATATGACGAGAGAGTAGATACCTAAGGAGTTGTTAAAAAACGATTCAATTGTCAATTACTTACTAACATAAAAGTAAAATACATCCTGATAAAATGAATGTATTCAATTAATTGATGCTCATTTCTCACCTTTTAGGGCTGGTGTAGTTGCAGTAATTACACATGTGAGCTTGGGTTGCCGTTTGAGACTTCTTAGGAGCAACCACAACTTTCTTGCTGTTTTTTACGTCTTCAACTTCGTCTTCATTATCAGTCTGATTCATTATTTAATATAAAGTATGTTAACATTACTTTTGAAGTGTTTTTAGCAAAAAGATATCATACTTCACGATTGTGAATAAATACGACGGATAATGACTTACAACAGGGTTGTCTCCTTCAGCCTCATCAAAATCATACACTTTGAGATCATCATCCTTTTCATCCTTATCTTCTGGTTGTTGTACAATGAGAACGTAGCTAACTTCACCTGTGTCACCTTCCGAAGGGACTATTGTGACAGTCTCATACGTTTCCTTCCCCTGCTGGGAGTCGTCATCATCGATTCCCACCACTTCTGTTGTCCCCCCGTCCGCCTGTCGAGTGTGAACTGTGATTCCCCCCTGATCCTCCTCGCCTGTCCAGTCAGTAATTTAATTGAATCAGTCATTGCAATATTATGTTAATTAATTTACTAATCAAACGATACCTACCTTCATTCTCACCGGGCCCATATAAAAATTGATCATGATCCTCAGCGTCGCCTTCAACGTAGAACGCAGTATCTTCCTTTAGACCTGCATCAGATAACAAAATGTACTAACATTATTTAGTCTGTAGGGCTTATTCCAGTTTTCAGAATAGCCAAAGAAGTTTTTATCAATGCGTAACTTAAAAATTTCAAACCTTCTTCGCCTTGTTCAGATTGACCTTGCTCAACATCCATTTCTTCTAAATAGGCAACTTGCATCTCTTCCTGGACTTCCATAGTGGTGACTTTTCAAGGTAATATCTAAAAAGAATAATATACCTACCTATAAGTATTATCACATAAGTCAACTGGTACACTGTACATTTTAGTTTAGTATTTTTATCGGCAAACTGAAACAACGGTTCATGAATAGGTATGCATATAAGTATATTATTATTATTATAAGCTCTACACTATAAACCAATATGACCCTTTTAAATCGGCAACTGAAATGAGTAAGCATAGGGATACAGCGATATGTCTCATTTTGTTTAATGCTATTAAAGTTCAAATCAATAAAAATGCACGAATAATATAGAACATGAGTACTGATTAGTAGTGAGTGGTTATAGTGATTAGTAAAGCAATGATAAGTTGAAGACTGTCTAGACTGTTAAGGTACTAAGGTACATCATGTCATGTAATGTACGTGTTTCTGAAAAATGCCTGAAATATGTAGACGTTACGTGATTATGTGTTAAAATTTTACATTCTGATAAACGTCGGAGCTCGATAGTTTCCATTTCCGTCTATGATTTTGATTTTGTTAAGACTCTTTCATTTCGTCGCAAATGTGCATACATAAATACTTCTAAATAACATAAATAATTGAAAAATATAGCCACTAAAAGGGCTTCAAATTAGATAATAACAATGAGAGTATAAAATGCAGTTGAAAATGAATACGACTCAAAGCAAAAATAATAGTTTGTAAGCCTATTCCCGTCCAAGTATAGTATTTGGAGTCCTGAAACAAGGAGCAGGGCTGCAGGGCCCTATTTCCTGGACTCATTGAAGTATTTACGAACGGCAAATGTCATTAGTACTATTTATAAGTCTCATTTGATTACATAACAAATGAAAATACAAGGAACTAGGAGCGTAAAGTGAACTTTGACCCATAATATAATTTATTTTTCCTTTACAGCTTGACTGCACATAATAAATTTTGAAAAAGCATAAGTGGAGGTGTTTTAATTCATAACCATTTCAATGTACATAATGTTATGTAAGACGCTTCTGTTTCCTGATTGGTAAAAGATTGATACTGTCCGTTAAGATCGTCGGAAAAGGCAGAGGAAGATTTGAGGGGAAAGAATAGTAGCCGGAAGTGGGTATTGGAATGATAACAGAAAGGACTGTAGGACCGGAGGACACGAAAACGACATCCAGGATCTGGTTGTGCGGAAAATATTAGGATTGGAGTTTTAACAAACAGGGGGCCCGGCAGAGGCCTGAAGGAAAGTAAAGTGACTACCTGTGTAGTTAGGATGGTTATTGTGTGGTGGCTGTGGATGTAAAAGAGAAAGATATTATTTTGGCATTGGCCACAAACAGCGGCGCTTGGTCTAATCTGCCCAAACTACAAGCCTAGGCCTGGGAAGAAATCAAGACGTAGATGGTGGTAGACATTTCTCTAATAATCTCTCAATACCAAGCCAGCGCCACTTACCAGTTGACGACAACAATGACAATGCAGCGATTCGTCCGCCCCAGCGGAATAATCCAGCACACGAACCACAATCTTCTCCAACTCACTATTTCGACCACTCACTTCAGTCGCTTCCAAATTCGCTTCCAATTTTCGAAATTTCCAAATCCGAGGCTTTTCAGCGCAGAGAAACACTTCAATTAATATGGCGATCTCAGACTCTTCTCCTACAATAACATTGCATCGCATACAAATCTGTAGCATAAGAATCACAATACAGCCAAACCGCTGTCGGTTCGTATTTCTCTACATGTATTATATATCTCATGTAGACGAACATCCCTCTAAAAGTTCATAATCCTTACTATAGAATCTTCTATCTAATGCATGTTCAGATTTCTGCTGCTATCGGGCCGATGGCCCGCCAGTTCACCTCTCAGAATTTTCTTCATGGGCCCTATAGGAATTTCGTTGCATTTCTTACCAACTCAGACTATATTGCTGCGTTCAGATTGGTACAGATTGGTTTGGCGTAAAGCAAGCGACTCCTACTGAGGGAGAAGGTTTTGGGAGGGACGCAGATCTACGGAAGGGGCCTACACTAGCAAGTCTGTATACCTTTCAACATTTCTAGCACGTATTTATTCTATTCAGGCAAAAGCAAAAATATCACACCTTGCGTATTGTTTGGCTGCGCGATCACCTAATAGATATTTCCGAACAATTTATCAATTCTACTTCAAGCAATTATTGTAAAGGGTTAAGTCAAGGTTAAAATCTTTCAGTTCCTTCTCAATTCTGCACAAGAGTCATGCGCCAGCTAGAGTTTTATTCCGCACTCCGCAGCAATCAATTCACATTTGAAGCACTCAAACGATGATAATGTTTTAAAGCTAGGCCTCATTAATTCAAAGTGGGTTAAAACAAGGCCCGACACATTGACGCGGCCTAAACTACATTAATACGTAATGCTATTTTGTAAGATAACAAGTCTGCTATTTTTTAAATCCCAAACACAAACAGTTGGGAAAAATTGCAGTGTTAACAAATGCCAAAGGAAAACCACAATGCATTCAGTTATATTCAGAAAAGTAAATAATTTACAGAGACAATCTGCAGGCCCAATTTCCCAATTTTGATGAGCGCGTTGGGTTATGATCGACCTTGGCTTAACTAAGACGCCCGCCAAGACCGGCCGAATTATTCTTTGAGCAATATGCTTTCTTATGTTATTTTTAGAATTTGCTGGTTGCGTTTGTTTGCTAAAAGTATACCATAGCAGATAGTCTAGTCCATCCGAAATTGTCAATCAAATCCGTGCCACGTAGAAAATTGAGCTTAAACTGCGACTTCGAATCACGGGATAGTGCTTGGGATATAGTGCAATCATTTGGGAAAAACATTTTTTCGGTCCTATTGAGCTCTCCTCTTGTAACCCACCTTTGCTACATGTTCAAAACTTCCTAAATGTGAGTTTTGTTGCCACGCTAATAATATTTTGCAGCTGCAAAGCAAAAATTCAAACTCACATTAGCATTCACGCTCATAGCTACACAGATATAAACAAACCGGGCTCGAATTTTTTGATACAAAATACGGGCCATAAACAAAAGCAGATAAGGTAGAAGTAGAACTGCGAACTGAGGATTTACTTTGTTGGTTTCATTGTAATAATCAAATTCTGTTCATCGCGGTTCTGTAAATGGTTTGAATTTTCGAATTTTAACTTTTTCGTCAGCTGTGGTAGAATAATTAACTTTGAGAATGTTCGGAGGGTCAACGACAACGTTTGGTGGTGTGGGGGGAACGTCGGCATTTGGAGCTCAACCTGTGACGAACAATTTGACAATGAATACGTCTTTAAATGCTGGCATGAACCAATCCGGGACAGCGCCGTCAACTGCAAACCCGATGCGAGATTTTGAAGTCACTGCTCCGCCTGATGATTCAATTTCCTGCTTGTCATTCAGTCCACCAACAATTTCTCAGATATTTCTAATTGCCGGTAGTTGGGATAATAATGTGAGTCATTTGAAGTTATACCGTCCTTTTTTAAGGGTTTAAAATGCATTCTTCTTTACTTTTATTTTTATTAGTCATTTGTTTACAATTTAGGTACGATGTTGGGAAGTGGAACGATCTTCAGGAAAAACTCAGCCAAAATCAATGCAATCGATGCAAGGACCGATATTGGATGTCTGCTGGAGTGATGTAAGTAATCAAAGGCAGCACAGCGTAATACATTAATAAATAAAATAATACAATTAGCACTATTGGGATAAGATTAAATCTCTAGCATCTATCCTCATCATTTTGTGCACATGACGGCTTTAGTGTAATTCTTTAATAGAATATAAACTTCTAAGTCTGTGCCAAATTAATACTTTCAAATGCCAGAGAAGCAGAGTTGATGCAATCTCTAATTTCTCAGGATGCGAAAGATACATGCTTTGTCAGAATGAATTTCATTCATTATTGCCACCAATTTTAGAAAATGTCTGCTTCTAAAATGTTAAATCAGAAATAGTAATTCCCCGTAACGGGAGACCAGAGTTATGGGGAAGGGTGGACTCTTTAGTTTAACTTGTTCCAATATTAAACTTATTGGTTATTGTAATTAAAGTTAAAAAGTTGGTTGGCGTACCTATGTACCTTAATGGCCTAGTCATTGCGACCTAATACATCTAGGACTTTTATTCGACATTTAACTCGTTGTGTTGATTCATTTCTATCCTGTATCTGTATCCTATTAAAGGCCAAAGCCTGTACCTCAAACCCCACTTGACGGCAATTTCTTTTTTTTTCAGGACGGAACAAAAGTGTTCATGGCATCGTGTGACAAGACCGTTAAAATGTGGGATCTTGCTTCCAACCAGTCAGTACAAGTTGCTCAACATGATGCACCAGTCAAAAGTTGTCATTGGATAAAGGCTCCTAACTATACCTGTGTAATGACTAGCTCGTGGGATAAAACTTTGAAAGTAAGATTGCTGAGTTTTATATCTACTATCAAAACAATTTTCACGCGCCCCTAGCTACGGGGGTCTAAATTATCTATGCACCCGAAATACGATATTAGGAAACCCGCTAAAAATAACTAATTCTTGAGTTACTTAATACTGTTAAATATGCTTGTTACTTTACTACCATTGTTAGCAATAATTTGCAGTCAGATGTAGATAATAAATGCAGCGAAAAGGGAATAATATTTTGGTGCCCAGCACAAGACAAGACTACATAATTTTATTTAAATACACGAGAAAAACCATAAGATATTTAACACACAATACACAGCGAGGTCCTTTAATAATTATGGCAATAGTGCAAAACACGCATCAAAAACCAACATAAGAATTCTTTAAATTCTAAGCACATGCCAACGAAGTAACTTAAAATGCATTTATTAAAAGGATTAGTTATAGGCAAATCACTGACGTTGTTTTCATTAGGGCCAATACTTCCAATAACAAGACTTTTTAAAAATATTTGTGATATTTAGCGAGTAAGATTATTATTTAGCAATTTTTATTTAGGATAAAATGATAATGTTGAATAAGACTAACTTTAATTGGAAATGCGGTACCAAATTGACAGCCAACGTCGTCTTCAACTTAGGTAATTGTTGGTCCAACAACTGTATGAAATGCGTTGAAGAAGGCTGCTATTTCGTAATCAGCTCATTTCTAAGTGCTTTAAGGAGGGGTTTACACTTGATTTTGATGATGTCAATGCAAGGGGGAAATGGTGTATTTCAAAAAGTAGTGGAATAGACCCACAAGGAGCTCTGAAATGCAGTTTGTTCTGTTTTCCCATTTATTTTACTCAATGACAAGCTCCTTTACGTGAAATTTGCCGACGTTTTCGGAAAGATATGATTTTGGGATTTTGAAGCAACTTACGCGTTTCAAAAAAATGTTAAAAAAGAGAAAAAAATTTAGCAGCGGTTATGAGGCCGCTTTTTTTGAATTTCAGTTTGCAACTATGTAAGAAAAATAGAAATACATGTTTTCAATGTATTTCCCATCAATCAGAGAGTAGAATTTGTGTGTGAAATGTGGTCATAAGTAATTTAGGTAATTTAATGGCATTTATTAGTGTACTACATTTTTTTAACCCAGCACCAAGTTCTGTTATTGGAAGTATTGGCCCTAATGAAAACAACGTCAGTGATTTGCCTATAACTAATCCTTTTAATAAATGCATTTTAAGTTACTTCGTTGGCATGTGCTTAGAATTTAAAGAATTCTTATGTTGGACCCTTTTCGCTGCATTTATTATCTACATCTGACTGCAAATTCTTGCTAACAATGGTAGTAAAGTAACAAGCATATTTAACAGTATTAAGTAACTCAAGAATTAGTATTTTTAGCGGGTTTCCTAATATCGTATTTCGGGTGCATAGATAATTTAGACCCCCGTAGCTAGGGGCGCGTGAAAATTATTAGTATAGTACATTCATAATAAAGGAAAATGCATTTATAAGTGTATGCAGTTAACCATCACTTTGTTCGTTAATATTGGTTTGAAAATAAGACGTAATTATTCATTAATTCTAGTTTTGGGACACCCGGTCACCGAATCCTATACTATCTCTGCCAGTTCCTGAACGATGTTACTGTGTGGATGTGGTTAGTTGTCTTAATCATTGTAGTAATAGAAGTAATCATAGTAGAAATAATCATTATCTAAATTTTTGAAAAAGGCTTCTGTTTTAATGACATACTTACTAAATGTATTTGTATTGTAAACGATTAATGTCATAATGTTCGCAGGACTATCCGATGGCCGTAGTGGGTACTGCAGGAAGAGGTCTTATTATATACAAATTGGATAATACTCCGTCCGAGTTTAAACGTGTAGAATCCCCATTAAAATATCAGCATAGATGTATTGCCATTTTTAAGGACAAGCAAAATCAACCAACAGGTATGCTCTATGGAAATTACGATTTTTGCTTAATGCATTTCTTTTATTGACTATTGCAATATATGTGGTTAGTGGTTAGTATTTATAAAACGGTAAATGTACGGTTTTTGTTTTCCTGTAGGCTTTGCACTGGGTAGTGTTGAAGGCCGAGTAGCAATTCAATACGTAAATGCAGTGAATCCCAAAGACAATTTTACATTTAAATGCCATCGTTCTAATGGAGTTAATCAAGGATACCAAGATATTTATGCTGTGAGTTCTATTTACATTATTCACTGTGCACATAAATATTCTCAATCGTTTACTGATACTAATTACTTTTATCTCCGATGTTTTAGGTAAATGACATAAAATTCCATCCTATCCACGGAACTCTGGCTACTGTGGGATCTGATGGACGGTTTAGCTTTTGGGATAAGGATGCGCGTACAAAACTGAAGACTTCGGAATCCATGGAACAGGCAATAACTTGCAGTGCGTTTAATAACGATGGACAAATTTTTGCATACGCTGTCAGTTATGATTGGTCGAAGGTAAATTACCACATTTAAATATTGATACGTCATGGAAAGCAAACGAAATAATATTCCTAGTGCATATGGTGTCCGGTGTCCTGCATTAACCTCTATTTTTGTTTGCCTAGGGTCACGAGTATTACAGCACCCAAAAGAAGAATTCTATTTTTCTTCACCCGTGTTTTGAAGATTTGAAGCCTAGAAATAAGTCTTAAATTTTTGCGTGTCCTTATAACTTATCCTTACTTAATACTATTTAATGAATTTTGAATCCAACTTGTGACAACCTTATATACTCTCTAGTTGACGGATTTGATTGAACTGAGTAGCAAGTATGAAATAGAATCGAAGCAGTTGGAATTGTGATAAGACATTTTGTAATACCACTCACTACCACTTTATTTTTAAGCACATCCAATCCCATAATTACCTTCATAAAACTTTCCTTTACACTTGCTGACAAAACGGCAGATTATGTTATGCTGTAGAATATTTATTTATATACGATATGTAACTCAATTGAGTAATAAATACTATTAAAAAGGTTTTAATGAACTGCACATCTAATCATTTTTTTTATTTTCAATTAAATCATGTATTTAATATCAGTATCAATCAAGGAGATACATTTATACCTACTTGTAGTACATTGCTCCCACCGGTTTAAATATTCAGAGAGACAGACATCGCCAAATATTTAGCTCAGTGGGCTCCCATTACTATAATGTCAATTACCGGAGAGGTTCCACACTCGGGCGTACACGATACCTCTCCAATAATTTGATTATCTTTCAAAAGACCGTGGAAGTCTAAGCTCATATCTACAGTGATGCGCCTAAGTCACGCACCATAAGGAAATAACATTGTAAGTCATGATAGGAAAATGCCTCTCAAACTTTTAAGGCATTTTCAAACATCGTACCTAATGTCATTTCCCTATGGTGTGTGACTTATGCGCATCACTGTAATGTAGGTGCTATGTAGTTCTATTGTATGACAAGTTGATGGTTGAAATGAATATCTTTATGATTTTGCAGCGAAGGTATGTCAGTTAGTTTTGTATTTCTTATGCGCCTAAAAAGTAGGAGATAGAATCAGTGTGAGAAAGTAAATGAATTCGGACAATGAATTGTTTTATGCAATAAAAAATAGCGTTTGGGATATTTAGTTGGGATTTGTGCGTTTATTTAAAATGTTCTAAGTACCCATTTCACTACATAGTTACATATAATTGATTGTTAAGCGTTAAAATCAGCATAATCGATTTATTCGACCATGCACGCACATTCATTAAAATATATTGCGATTCCTAACGATTACTACAAATTAACTTGCACTTTATAGAGATTAATAATTTCGCATTAATCATACAATTAGACTCAAAGTAATAGGAACGTATATAATATTCAAGAGTTATGCAAATTAAAAAACACCGAGTATTGACTAAGGCTTCGCTACCTAATCGTTGCTGTGGACCATCCCAACTTTGAGATTGACAACTTCAGGTCTTGACTACAGTCTACAGGTCCTTTCCCTTTCCGGATTTTTTCAAATCACTAGCCTTCACGTTGTAAGCTGTGTTGCCCCCGAGTTGATCAATCTCAACGTTAGCCTCGCCTTCTCCTGTCTTTAGATTTCCGACGAGTTCTTCTTTGGGTACCACCTTTTCACTGCAAACAGAACAAAGTGCGTTAGAATCTGTTATTTAAGTATACAATTTAAAACCACATTTGCCACAATTATAATTTTCAACTATAAAACGATTTTTTTCGTTGTAAAATTACCTGACGATGTGGAATCCGTCTTTTCCAGCCCTGTACTTGGTTTCCTTCCACATTTTCCCAGCTTCGTCGACAGGAACAGCCCAGGATCCCTCAACGTTACCGTTTTCGACCTTTTCCTCTCGGACTTGGCCAGCTCCCTGGATGTTATCGTTCAGTCTGAACTTGAATTGGGTAGGTTCGGTGTTGGGCTTCCACTTGGGCTCATCCTCCTCGGCAGCGGAACGGTAGTTTTGGGCTCTTTTACTATGTGGTGTATACGGAGATCTTTTTTGGTAACTGTGGGCGGCTGAGGAAAGGTGGATCACAGCAACAATCAGACACGCAGCCAACATTAACTGAAAAAAAGAATTCATTAGTAAAATTTTAAAGATATTTTCGTTTACCTGATAACTAATAATTGTGAAATTTAACGAAAACGATTACTAAGATTAGAAAGAAATACAAAATTGAAATTACTGTTAAGAAATTGAAAAACTAAAATGCTTGTAAAATATTCGAAATTATGTAAATCTTAATTAAAAACTTTTAACTACTTACTTTCTTCATCGCAGAATTGGATCCCATTATTACAGCTTATTTCTTGACTTGTAGTTAGCTGGGGTAATAAGAGAGTTTCGTTTTTCGTGGATGAAACTAAAATTTCGATGAATGTAAAATAAGGTTGTCTGCCGAAGAAGTTTTTGGGGAGGAAAAACAAAAACGACTGACGACGATCCACAGTGACGGCAGCGCTTTTAAACCCTCGGCTGCCCGATGACCATTCAACACATCTAGGTGCACTCATCCATACAATTCACTTGGTATCTGATAATCTTCAGTTCTCTTTCAACGTATCAAGTACAACATGGATCTACTTTTATACGTTATAAATACAAGCCTGGCTTTGGTTTAACAGTCAACATTACAAGCGGTATTGGCAGGGATGCACATTTCTCCGTATTCATGATTTGGTTAATTAATAAAAATTATAATATTCAAGATAGGCATATCTGAATAATCTGCTCTCATCAGCTCAGCAACTTTTATACCTCAGCTATCTTTAAGCAACGGATAGTAACGTCCATATAGGTTAGTGCTACTCTGCTACTTTACCTTCGTTCCATACAGGTAAGGAATTGCATTGGAAGATTTCATGAATGGGCCTATATACACATAAAAGTATAATACAGAAATTCATAGGTCACATATTCATTAAGTAAAATCGGTGATGATAAGCAATCTTATTTGCATTTTGCATTTAGTGGGGTGATGAATGAATATTTTAGGTAAATAGCTACCGTACACATACAAGGAATTTTAGTTAGTGTATAATGAATATTAACAAAGGAATATTCATCGCTACAGCAGATATTTCAATCCTAATACTGATAGTATGAATACTCAATTAGGACAAAATCTTCTTAAAACTGCCAACGTTATTTTTGTAGTTTAAAATGTCAACGTAAATTGTTTGAGATAGTGTCTGCTGATTAAGGTATTATAATATAAGGATAAGGACACGAAATTGGAGAGTCAGCAAGGTAGCTGCTGATGGAAAATAAAAGAAATGTTAGTGATAACTTGACAGGAGTAGAACTATATTACGTGGGATGATATATGGATGGGAGGAATGTATAGACGGAATGAGCGTGGGGGGATTGACAGGTCTCGTCTTGTGACTTGACTTTCTCCAGGACTTTCACCACGGAAAGAGAGACGGAGGTGTTGATGTGTGCAGACGAGGATAAAGCAGACGACGTCGCCGAGTAGGACGAGATACTTTCACTCTCTCCACTCCTCATTGAAAGCTCAGCTGAATTGCTGCTAAGACCTTCGCTTTCCCTCTCCAACCCAACGCAACACATAGAAAATTGTCCTTCAGAAACGAAGGGAAACTTTTGTTCGCAGGGAAATTCCGAACGCAACTGAACTGAACCAGGAGCAACTACTGAGAGCAAAGGACATTTGTAAAATAGACTCTATATGTCATAGCAATATCATAACTCATATCGTATGATAACATTGGTACTATGTTATCTGCTTCTAAACGAACTTTCTCTTTTTCCGTCTGTCTGAGTCCCTGACCAGCGGAAACGCTTTTCTGCTCAGTGCATTCGTCTGGAGGCAAGAAGCTAATATAGTGTATCTAAACATGTCTCTCCTCGGAGGAAAAGTACTTGGAGCTATATTATTACTAGAGTGAATGGAATTTCCTAATGCTAATAATAAGCAACAGGACAGTTCAGACATAACGACGGAGAGAGAAATTGCGGGGAGAGAGAAACTGCTTTCTCCAGATACGGAGCAGAGTGGTAGTGCCGAGAGTAGAATTCCCCACAGGGATATTTGTGGTAGGTGGATGTTCCCAACACATAAGAAAGAGACACACAGTACAGTAGTGGAGAGTAGAGCGTGGATTGAGGCAGGCAGAGTGGGGATAGGAAGAGATAGAGACAGGAAAGGTAGCAGCTCGCTTGCGAAACAGACTTTCCCTCGATCCACTCTTAGGAACTTTCTCCACTACTAAAACAGGAGGAACTCGCCCAGTTGCCAACATTCGCATGGTGACTGGAGAGAGGAAGACTGCTGTGCATTCCAACTCCTCTCTTCTCCTCAGAACTCCTTAACACTCGCAACGACTTTCCTTGGCTGTGAATTCCACTTTCTCCGATTCATGCAGAGCGTCTCCTACTTCCCCAGCTCTGTTGTCCATTGTCTGTATGTAAAGTCAAGTGAAATTTGGTTGTGGGTGCGGAAGTGTTGAAAAGAAAGTTTTAATAAGTGGTTGGTGTGATTGTGAATGGACTGGAGAGTGGAGAGGGAGATAAGCTGGAGAAGTGGATGGTCGGAGTGAGTGTGTGCAATGACTGGGACATTACAATAAATAAAAGCGCCTCGGTCCATTCCAGTGTGCAATCAGCTCAGTTCAAGTCGACTCATAGAAATAAATGTTCAGTGCCCTGCATAAAGTCGTCACCTACTTACTCCTGAAGTGCATATTTAAGTTGGCAAGGGTCGTCTTCTCCTCCTAGTTCCAACAGCCCACATTTGGACACTTACCAAAACTCATACGGTCAGCACTAACCCAAATCCAGTCTATGACTGTGTCATTCCAGTCTCCATAACTCTTTCTCCGCACTCTAAGCCAATTACTCTCATCTTCTGTTAACTTAACTCGATCTCTTCCCGCAGTTTAGCCTAATCCGCTCCAAGGCAAATCCGAGCGTCCCTTCCCATAAATATTCAAATCTGCGTTGACCTCTTCCCTCCGCTCGCTCTGAGGACGATGGAAAGAGAAAGGAGAGAAAGTGGGGCGTCTGGGAGGAGAAAGCAGCGAGAGTGACGAAATTCAGTGGACTGGAGGCAATCACCTCTCCGCGTCCCCAAATCTCCAGTGAGCTTGGCTTACATTTGTCTGTGCTCTCGGATCATTTCCATTGCGGATCACCCTGACTGAAGATGAGTCTCTTCTCTGGCCCAACAGCCATGAATATTCAGTGGAGCAGTTGTGAGGAAGTCAGTTGGGATTAGGGAACAGTCACTGCCTTCCACTCTCCGCCTTCTAATCGCATCCCAATTCCCTATTACTTCTAATACATATTTAAACAGCTATTATCTAGACTCTCTCCCACTTTCCATACCACAGAGGCATTCTCGTTAAGTATATGGGACCTTCCTGCCTGCGAACATTTCCATTTCCCTGGTAAATAGTGGAACTCGATTATCTGAATTATCCCTGCAAAGCAACTCGAGTGCAGATCCTCTTCCGTGTAGTGCACCACCAACCTGAAAGACAAGCTACTCTCGAATATAATATCCAGATCTACCTCGGCTCATCATCTCCGCTAATGTTAATTCAAATTTCGCTTCTCGAATTACGCCAAATCCTCCCCTGTCCTAAACTTTCCTTCTTTATTTCGGTAATTTGGATTGTGAATTTGTTATTCCGCTGCCTCTGAGCCACATATTAAATATTTAGTAAAGTCCATGCCTGAAAAAGCCCAAAATAGAAACTCATTTCGGGGAGAGACTACAATATCACAGTGAACATTAATTAAAAGGAGACAATGGAGAATTAGGACATGATTTATATAGGCCACAATACACAGCCGTGAAGAATGGTTTAGGGAATTAGCGATTTGACGTGGGAGCAGTGCAATCGCATGGGTGGTAAATTAGGAAGGCAATCAAATGAAAAGTTTTGAGTATTGTTAGAAGGAGAGAGTGACAGTGACATAATGCGGAGAGTGTGTGTGGAAATGTCAGACCGAGTCGATACTCAGATGATCCAGAGGAACAGCGAAAGTAAAAAAGGAAAACTCGGTGTCTCACTTCACTCTCCACTTTCCCTGAACGTCTCACCAATTAATGAAAACTCATCAAAGTGTTTTCTCTGACTCCGCATTAAGAACAGGGACTCACAAAGGAATTTCAAAGAGACCATCTCGCCATGGATGAACATTTCTATGACGAAGAGGTAAACTTCTCAAAAGAATCACTTTCCTTTATGCATGCATGCTCTCAGCTTCACTACTTCACTTGACAGACTTTCTCATCTTGGCACAAAGCACCCTTTTAACACAAATAGCCCCAATTAACACAACTACGTTCATTTCACTCCCTTTCGAATCCGAAATTAAAGTCTAGCCAGTGTATCGTGCAGTACCGTTCCTCATCCTATAATACTCGATGTGATTAGTAGGCCTAATTAAATATGCTTGAGACCTACATCATTATTAATTCCTGAGGCTTAGCCCCAGTCAGCATATACACAGACTAGTGACAACCTGGATTGGATCTGACACGAAGGAGGCCAAGCGAAGGCACACAGTGACAAACGGCACATAAATACACTTTCATTTGGAAATCGTTAGAATCAATAGTTTATTTTCTGCACAGTCTAATGCTCCATCCAATAGCCTTCTAATCTGGGCATTACTTATTTACACTCCACGATACGTGTCGAGTGGCCTCTTCTTTCTTAAGCTGCTCTTCTCTAATACACCTTCGTGCATGACTACAACCACCTTAAATAAAATAACACGTTTCGTCCTTCTCTACATCATAGCAATAGCCGATACACTTTTCCTTCCACGTTGTTGTCTAATGTTTTTGCATCAAACGGGAATTTTCCCCTTTAAGTATACCCATCTCAGCTCCTAAAAAGAAATGATGATACCCTAATAATAACTAGTAGTAGTAAAAGATTCACACGTAGGAACTAGTCGCAAATTTTCACGAAATTCACAAACCAATAAGCATTGAATAACTACAGTAATGTGTTTACAGTCTTTTGCAGTCCCAAAAAATTCTTAGCCAGTGAATATAAGGAGGACTACACGTTTTGGGATAAAGCAAGGAACAGAATATTAATTAAATGCCAAATTGTTTTTCTAAATTCACTAAGCTGACCCGCTTTATTGCACTACTTATATTCGAAGTGGCATTAAGAAATCTGGAATACATCTACTATATCTTAATAATAAAATATATGTTAAGTTGCATAACATGTACTCAGTTCAAAACAATGGGAGAGTAAATTAATCACTGATTATCTCTGCAGTGCTCGCCAAAACTATGTTATGAATGGAACAATGTGGAATAGTTCTTTAACAGAACACCCAAGTTGAGTAATCCAACCAGCTAAATTTTCAGGTACTTTAAATCATGGTAAGATAATGCATTTGCTCAACCTTAAATTGTGAAGAGTTTTTCTTTGGAGGTTTCTTGTTGCTTTTCTCCGAGTTTTGTATAAACTGGAGATAATTTAGATGGGGACATGCAATGCTCCTAGGTAATCTTATTTGTGTAACAACATGCAAAGAGAATTATAAATAAGTAGTATTTGGTTGTAGCACCGCATGGTAGCATTTCTTCAATGCACAAGCTGGCAAGTAAATTCTGCCAGAAAAGTTTTTCTTTTCTTCTAAAAAGTTTGTTAATATTTGCAGAGTCTTGCCAACTGATTGGCGGTTAAAAGCTGAATGAGCCCTTCAAGCACATTCCGGGTTATTTAAACACATATTACCCGAAAAACAAAAAGAGATGAACTGAATTAGTAGATGCAGGCGCCTCTTTGAAATTATTCCAACGTCTAGCAGAATTGAATGGGCTTTCATTTTGGTCCACCTCCATTTATTTAACTCTCTTTTATACTGATCATTATGGTTTTACTTTCTCCATTTATGGTACTAAACAGGACTAAATTTCCAAACTACGAAACAACTAGCTTTACACTATACAGCTAATATTGCAGCATTAGAAATAATTACCGCCAGTAAACATGATGACAAGAATTCTTCCCATGTAAAAGTAATAGTAAGTAAATGGAAACGGAGTAGCGTGCCAAGTTAGTTTTAATGAAATTATATAGAAACCAAGCGCATTTCAATAATATATTTAAAATTCTTTCCCACTTTCTAATACCGAACTTAAAAAGTCAAATTTCATAGTAGGGGTAGTCAAAAAGTAGGCAGTTAAAATTTTCATTGGCAAAGTCTAATAGAACCTATAACCAATTTGGAAAGAGGTCTTCCAGCTCTACTTATCTCTCTTTTTATGCAGTACTTTTGTGGACAGTATAAAAGGGATGCATTTACATTCTCTATGTTTTAACACCAGTGTTCTATTTAGTGCGCACGAAATTGTTTTCATGCGTGCACCCGCACGAAATGCACGAATATAAGTTACCTCCTTTGAGAGAACGCAGCCTGTGAGACAGATTGAGTAATTAAACAATTTCACTAGTTGTGTTGCCTACATGAGTTACCACAATGAACACTGCAATATTCAGTGCATTTGAGTATTTTCCGTTCTCTCAGAGACTGAATGATGCCGTTCCCTTACAGGTTAGCCTATGAGTTTGTTCGGTCAGAAACTATGTTCTGAGTCTCATAGGTTGCGTTCTCTCAGAGGCGGTGACATATTCGATTATATTTAGTCATGGTTTCCTTGATAATTACTATTTCTTGCATTTCATGCATTTTGTGCACTGCACATTGTCTTTTCATGCGTGCAATATGTATTACATGCAGTGCAATTAATGCATATAGGCATTGCATGCCAGTACACTGTTTAACACATTGCACTGATCTGATGCAAATTAGAAGCGATTCAGAAACTTGTCATCACCATATTCAAGAGTGTTTTTTGTCGTATTAAAATTAGTCAACTTGATAAGACCATGACACGAATTTCCAAGTTTATTTATACATAATAAAGATATCATGGCTCGATGGCTCCCTGTGCTTATCTTTGAAAGAGGAATTTATGGAAATGGGGGAGGGGTCATTTGTGTATGACTTCCTTGTGCAATAAACTGGTAGAAAGAAAGGATAGACGAGTAGACTGTAAATAGGAAGGCCATTCAAACTGGGAATCCCCTTGTGACTCTCTTTCTGATTTGTATGTTATGCATGTGAGGTGATCGATATTGTACCTATATTCCTATGATCAATGACTTTACGGCATCTGCTTTGTCTGTTCCATATGAAATATTCCATTTCGTTTATTCAACGAATAACTCAAGTTACAACAGGAGTTGCGGTTGCGGCTTTTATTAATTTCCTTTCAGCTAGCCCCTCATTTTACAAATCAAAGTACTGAAAATCAACAATAATATTGCATTGGCTACACATCATAATGTTTTTGTAGTCGCCACATTTTGTATGTTTTCATTTTGATATGAGAACTATAAATGTGAATTAAAAGGACAAAGGACAAATGTAGCAGGAATAAGTGACATGTCCCAGAAAGAAGCCAACAAAAGGAGATTTTGTTTAAGATGTCCATGTTTTCTCCGTACAGAAACAGAAGACGATAAACTAGAAAAGCTGGAAGGAGTGCGACGAAGTGTACTATTTGAGAATTTGTTGCTGATGCTGTACCTACCTTTATGGCTCTATTACAGTTTAGAGGACTTTGCTATAGTTATCCCTAGTTTTATTGACGCGTGTCCAGAATTCCTATTTTTCTCCTCAGAATTCCCTTTTAGTGCTGTATTTGCATAAACATTACCGCGTATTGCTCCTTATTGTTAGCATATCTCTTTATTGTAAATAGCACACATTATTATGTTCCATAAAGATGCTCCGTGAAAAAAGCAACTTGGCTACAATATTTAAAACAGGGGATTTCGTATCCTACGTGTACTCTGCAAGACAAGAGAGATAAGACAAACCTCAATTTTTATTCTGAGAGAGAATTCGTATTACTAGTCTTTGTTTTGGTAAGCTCATGTAGAAGAAGACAGATAAGTTGACTTGCTTAATGCTCAGCCCGCGGCTCTCCTCTCTCTGTCTTCGTGCACAGCAGCAATTGAACTCCAGTCACAGACATGCAGATTAAGTGGCTCCAATTATCTCTATTCAAATTACAACTTTAGTTCGCGAGACCCCATTTCCTGTAATGTGCTCTGCCTCCAGGCTCACAAGTCCTTTCAGATATTAAAACCAACTATTAATATTTTACTCTACTAATATTTGGATTTCACATGCACTACTTATTACTCTAGTTCATCTTTTATGAGAGTTCCTTTCAATAAATTGATGAGCACTACATGTATCATACCGTAAAAAGCATAGCCCAGGGGAATTAATGCTTTCGTCCTTTGTGTAATCTTCCTTTATTACATGTAGTACGATTTTAATGGTTAAGCTCTTATTTCAATTTAATTGCAATTGTAATATCTGACGAGTATAAATTCTAAAGCGTTCATTAATGTTTAGTATCTTAATGAGAAATATTTTAGTGCTCATTTCATTCCTGTCTGTCTTGGATTGCAAAGGTAATTTATCTCCTAAATGTCGGTATCTACATAAACCAATCAGGTTCTCCAATAATTGCCTCCTTTATTTCATCTAGTAGTATTATATTGTTATTGCATCTTTGGAATATCCTATTGAGGGTTATCGACAGTTTTCAGTACAGTGTACAATTGAGGTTTACAGTTTTGAAATGACAATATATTCTGCGTTCTAGGTTATTTGCGTTACTTTTGGAAAGTAATAGCGATAAAATTGAAGGGACACTGTTAGTTATTATCTGTAGTTAGTGATGCTATTCCATATATTCCACAGCAAGTTGACTTTTCTTTGTCAATATTTACCATACTGACGATATTTATTTTTATTTGAGTGGAAAACTGCAATTTGAAGAGACAAGATTTAGGTTTATCGACTTGTTAGTTGATGGATGAACGTTAGGAGCATTTTGAAGAAAAATATTTATTTTTAGTAGTTATCTGGGTATGTAACCACATTATAACCCGATATATCTAAGAATAGACCTTTTTGATGGTTTCATTCGTGCACAGAGTGGTGCGCATCATCTCTAATAGTGAAAGATGAAAGAAGTGGCATTAGTCGATGTAAATACTTGAGTTGGAAAAATGGGTAGGATCTGATGCAATTGAAGAATAGAAATATAAATTGTTAAATGTACGTCTGTGGGAAACGCTGTTCTGACTGAACGCCAAAGTGGAGACTAACGACGTTTTGAAGTAGAGATATTGTGACATTGCCATCCTGCACATCAGAGTCTGCCATACTGGCAATAGAAATTCACTACTTCCACTCCACTTCCCTTGAAACGAATATTTTTGCACAAGGAACGTCACTAAACTGGAAAATCTGTCCTCACTGAGATTACATTACATGAACTATCTACTTTCTTCGGTTATGTTATGGCGACACTCTTTATTCTACGACTACACATTACACTTTGTTGCGTAGGGTCCATCCATAAAGCGCGTTTCAAAAATCCCATCAAAATTTTCAGTTTCGAAAGTGGATAAATTATTCGAGAATCCGCAGTGGATCCCGATGATATTAAAAGGACATTCCCTGTCCACTGTTGAGCTGAGAGGCCATTGCAGGAGCACTTAGCCATCGGAGTTGAGTCAGGGAGAGAGTAGTTTGACTTGGAGTGAAGGAAGATGAAGAAGTGGAGTGCAACTGAAGCCAAGTAGAAATGGACATTAAGAAAAGTTAAAATGGGGCGTATGAAATAAATGACAACGCTTGACTGCCCTGTCCCGACTCAAATGGCCATTCGTGCAAATACTGTAAATATAAATGGCCGAGTTGGCCTCCACAAACGAATCCCCAGATACTGCATCATACTCACCCAACCAACAACTGCATAGAAATCCTGCTTTCCCTTCGCCAGCATCCACGTTTCCACACACGTACAACTCTGCTTAATTCTTGCAGTTTTGCAGCTATAATGTGCAAATAACTACTTAAAGAAGTTTCGATGCAAGTGGCATGTGTGGAGCTCTGGCTTCCTTAGTATTAGCCTTCTCTCTTTCACTTCCTTATTGCCTGTACCATTAAAAAATTCTAAAACCAGCGAACTGAGAAATCATTTTGAGCTGGTGTAAAAGTAAATGTTATTTTTCCTTCTAGAACATTAGTTACTGACTTTATGTCTTTAATGATTATAATAGTTCATCCAGAGTTTAAATTTTCATGTTATAATTTCGAATTCTGGTATAGGCACAAAATTCGCTTTGTAATTACAAAGGGGTAATATTAAATTCCTGTACTCTGAAATTGCGATTTAGTCAGTAGTGAAGAGGAATAGTTGAAATGTCTGTCTAAAGGTGCACATTTGCAATTGCAATGCGATACAATCAGTGGAGTGCAATTCACTTTCACCGGAGAAAGCAAGAATGCAAATGAAAATACCTTGTTGAACAGAAACAAAATATGCACACGGTGAGTCACGATGATTTCTGAGTACTTGGAAGCTAGGAATACTAGAAAATCCAATGAGAGATAGAGAAAATCATCCAACAGAAAAAAGTACAGAAAAGTCAGCGAAAAGCAATAAAAGAATGTATGCAATTTGCGATCGTCTGCATTCGTCTCACTCTCTACTTCAATCTGGCTGGTTACAGGTAAATTCAAAATCTGAATCTCAGTAACTGCTCGGAAGGAAGTTTAGGCAAAAACGTGCGAAATAAACTGAGGTCTCTCTCTCTCTCTTTTGCGAATCATTACAAAGTGGGCGCTTGTAGTAAGGCAAAAATAGTAGTCGAATATTTACTAGAGAAACGATTGCACTGCAGTGGGTTACAAGAACCCAGCCAAAGAGAATGGATGGAGCAGTCAGAAGACATTACGTGACTTGCCTGACACAAAGCACTCCAATCCTATTTATACTGTGTAGAGGCGGGATCAGGTCAAACAGCCCGGTCTCCATTTTTAACATCTAAACTATTAGAAAAATCTTGCTTTGTTCTCTTCAACTTCTTGTTTGTGTTCAGCTAAGAATAATGCAAAATGCAAACATCCGACTCATAAATTTCTTCGTACAAAATTAATAATTAGTACTGAAAACTTTTATCTCCATTGTACATCGTACGCGGAAGCCTTTTCTAAAAAATGCAGTCGTAAAATTTTGTGTTGATGAAATGTAATATAACTCTGTCAAGAATATATAATTAATTTAATTAGGTATTCTGTTCTAACTCTAACTAAGTGGAAACTTTATTTGAAAATAAGGTAGTCAGATTCACTCAAGTAAAGTCAAGTATGAAGCGACGACTAAAATCTTCTCAATCGCACCTACAAACGTAAACCCAGACACAAATACTAACAAGTCAAGAGAATAGCTTCTTGCATACACATTCACAAATATTGCAAATGTTAAGGTCTTTTTTGCATTGCATACAAAGTAAAGCAGGATAAAAGCATTTTTAATTTCTGCGTTCGTAAGACTTAGCTTTAGAAAATGGTAGAACAACATATTCTTAAAATTTAGAAACCCATTCGTAATAAAATAATAGATACAGAACATGACATTTTTAAATTAGATAATACAAGGTTTAACTAGATGCTGTGATATATGATATTCTTGAAAATACTTTGAAATGAAGGTAACAAAGAAAATTCCATTGCAAAAGATGAGGAGACGCTAACAATATGGCGTTTTTATTTTTGGAATGGTGAAATCTGAATGAATCGGCTGAAAAAGTCAAGAAAGGAGGATGGAGCGGATGTCTGCTGACAGGATCCAATATATTAGAATTGTGCACTAGGTATATTTCGGGTAGTTGTGTGCTGTGAAAGCACTTTTGTGTCTGGATTGGCCTGGAGACTGGCAGACTGACAGTGAGGGAAGCAAATGGAGCACTTTAGGATTAGACATGCAGCTACCACAAATTGGATGGCAGGGAGGGCAGAGGAGGTGGACGCCGAGCCACACGCTCCTCTGACAACCCAAGGGGACTCCGCGCTTTCAAACGGTACGGAGAGGTGGCAATCGCCATTAGGTAATTGAGTCGGCCAGAATGAGTGCGGGTGACAATCCTTTGATGGATGAGTGAGATGAGGGGTCTCTAATGAATCCCAGTCACCGTACCCATTTATCACTCCCTCCCGCCCGCCCTCCTTCCTCTCAAACACTCACACCTAATATTTTACTATCCTCATCACACATTCTGTGACAAACTGTGACAAATTGTCACAGTTTTAAAATTTAAACCAATTTTTAGTCCCCATAAAGTAATGGAGGGGACTATTTTATTGTTTTCTGCATACTTTACTACTCTTTTCCATTTATTACGATTCTTTATAAGATTGCCATGAAAAATCTGCCTGTCTGTCCTCCGTCTCTCTGTCTGTCTCTTCGTCCGTCTGTCTGTCCGTTGTATAATTTCTGAACGGTTTGGATAATTAAACACTTCTGACCTAAATGTGACCCTGTAACCTGCCGCAGTCATGGGTTGGAATAGAAGGTGAATTCTACACTACTGATAGGTTTCAAATACACTTGTGTTAAGTTGTTAAGTAACAGGAGACTTTTGCTACTTCTCTGTACAGATTGGTTGCAATGGCTTATTTCAACTTAAAATGTCATGTTGAACTACGATTCAAAATGATAAAAGTCCTAACCAAATTCCAATTATGGCTTTTGTTTAAAATTGGCCTTCTCAATGGAAATTGTTAAAAATAGATGGAAAAAGGATATAGTGTTCCATTTAGTTATATTTGTTCAAACAAAATAAAGCTACTTTCTTTGTAATTTGTAATGGAAAAAATTGACGATATCGGTGAGCCTACGTGATTCTAGAGGGTACTTCAAATCAGCTAAACACAATGAAGCAAAATGGCTTAGTCCTAAAGAATCTTTCTGTGAGTTGAGTCAAGTATTGTCGAAATCAGATAAATCCCTTTGTATCCTTCATAAATCTGAAAAGCCAAGATGTAAATTCGTACGGCTCGATAGAAAATGACAGAGATATGATTGCGTTTTAATTTTCATCGATCTGATTTTCCACGAAGCGAAGGAGAGTAAAAAGAGAAAAGTTTCTGGAACGTGGGTATTTTTGGATTTCTCTCATCCGTTTGGAAGCAGAGGAACTGTCTCTACAACGTTGCTGCGTGTGTTGCTGTGAGGGAAGTCTGGTGTGGAATGGGTAGACATTAGTCTGGAGATTGAATAACGCTTCTGCATTGATTTTCCGGACAGTTTAAGTTTATCTCGTTTCCCCATCCTTCAGCAGAGCAGGGCGAATTCCACGAATAGTGCAATTTAAAATAATGAATTTCTGTATTTTGCTATTCTTCATAGTACAGTGCACAACTGGGTTTTTCATTTTGGCTTTCTTTCCCTTTATTACGTGAGTTGATACAACAAAGACGCCCCAGGATGAGATAGATTCACGTCAGGTAAGTATTTTTCGTTGTTCTAATTCAGGCAGATTAAAAAGCTTTCATATATACTCACTGGGTGACTACACAACGTAAAAATTAGTTTAGAGTCCCCTGAGAAATAAAGTCTTCGTCTCTTAAAAGATGATTTTCATACGAATACTACGTGATGTATCAGCATCCGCGCACCATGAGTCCCTTTATGTATTTTAAATACACAATACAAATAGAACCTCTCTGGCGGAAGTTCTTTTCTTTGCAAGCACAACACAAAGCAAACACTTCCCATCATTTTTCTTCTCTATAATTTATATCGTTTAGGAAAGTTAGAAAAAGCGAGGCTGAGAATATTATAGCATCTATTAAATTTTAGAATACCGGAGAAAATTCTAAAACTTAATCATATTCAACAAAATATACAAGCAGTATAGGAACATACATTACATCACACGTAACCAGTGCATTCACCTGAGAAGACAAGATATTGGCGGGTCCAAATTGTAAGGGTAAGGAAAGAAAAGAAGGAGACAAAGAGAAAGCTATTTCGCAGAAAAATAGGAGCTGTGGGAATGTTTGGCTGCGAGTTGAAAGTTGTCAGCTGAACTGGCCAGCTGGTTGCTGTCAACAAAACACTTAGAATCCGACACACAAGGTACTCAGTGGCGTAGAAAATAAAACAGGGAGGGGGAGGGGGTTGTGGACACAGTTCTTTCCGGTGTCCACTTCAGCATACTAGGAACGTAAAGAATACAGGAATACAGTTGATGGAAAGGAGTTGCTGTAATACCCAAGAAAGCTATTCCGCTGATATAACGCTTTCCAGGGTTACAATACGCAAGGAACCATTGTCCGTTGTGACAACATATTCTGAACTAGTATAAGGGTTCTACATATATGGATTGTTGATCTGCCTAGGTGACTTGACTGACTGACTGATGTTGAAGTGAGCTGCACGCAGGAAGGCTTTTCATCCGAAGGCCTTTCGATCTCATTTTTCATTGTGTCTAATTTACGAGTGACAACAAAGCAGGGATTTGAGAAGAATTGGCCGCCGCACTTAATGTTTCCATGCAGACTTGTGCCGTGGTGATGTATGTATCCGTAGTCCAACAGTTGCTTTCTTTCTCACGATTACTACGTTAGCTATCTCCCTGCGTTCTCAAAGTAGGCGGCAGACAGTCAAAGAGAAAACAGTTTTCTCCACCGAGTGTCGTGTAGAAATTCATAGACGCGTAAGAAACGCAGTAGCAGTTATATCAGAGCACGAGATTTCCTGGCTTCATTTGATTAGGTTGTGTTCTGCGGACGGAGAGAGCACTCCCGAGACGCTTTCTTGAGTAAATAGAGATAAGAATCAGGTAACGCCCTTCGCATCCCCAATGGCATACAAATCCCCTTAATTTGCATATCGCATTGCTCCTAAGTCAACACCAAACCCATTCTGTTGTTGACTTGAGCCCCGTATTATTATTAATAATAATGTAATCCTATCGATACCAAGGTTAGCATTTTCACCCACTCCAAAGTAAACTATCATTATCATTCCACGTGTCACTGACTACTATCCTATACTTCTTCCTAATGTCCCACGCTATAATTTTATGCTCTACATATTTCAATACCCCCTACTCTACGCCGCTTTCTTTCTATGCAATTTCGGTAAATCATAGTTTACAAAAGAATTCCTCTACATTTCTGTCTTGGTTTTTAATACGATTAGTTCCTGTACTTGGAATAAAAGAAAGCTGTAGGCACATTTAAATTTTTTCAAGGAAAGTATAGTCGTTCCCGCAACAAAGAATAATGGAGAATATTCCCAAAAGGCGAAAAATACTCCTGCGTAACGCAGACAAAAATCTTTTCTTCAATTTTGCCTACAACTCTTCCCCAGGTTAAGACTTGAGAAAAGGAAAGCAAACTAAGCGTATACATAACTCTGTATTTGAGTAGCATGGCCATAGAGATGGCGATAACTTTTAAACGAAAACTGCGCCGCATTCGTGTATTCTCCAGTCTCAATGCACTTTTATGCGTTTTTTTGGTTTGTTGGCTCTGTAAATATTTCATGCATTAGAAGCACACCGCCTCCGTCACTACAAAACAACAATAAAAACCCTGCAGTCAAAAAACATGTCCTTAAGTGAATCAACAGTAAATAAAAGTAGTGCGATAAGTTTCAGCGCATTTCTACTATTGTGACTGGAATGGCTTTGTGCATACTACATTAAATCGCAAGTTTCCAAGACTCATGTTTTGACGTGTAAGCACAGATTGAACTGGAAGTTAGGGTCCATTGTAGCAACTCAATGCAAAAGTTCATAGACTGCAGTAATGTGAAGACAGAAAGTAGGCGCTGCACAAATTGCCCAAGTTACTACTGTTTGGTGAAAGTTAACTTTCACTTTTCTTTATTTTGTGTCAAAACAGTTAGGAGGACTGGTACCCGCTCACTGCACTCCAATTTTCAAGGACATATGCAACAGAACTCAAAAAATATTAATTAATTTCGTATGCTGCTGAGTATTACGTAATTAGCAAAATGATAAACATTTGTGATTTGGTTGACCATGAGTTTTTAAATAAACTAATTAAAGAGTTTTGGGTTCTCAAGGAATTTTTCAATTTAATTTCAGTAATGGCGATAAATTGGAGTAGATATATATCCAAATGTGTAATATTTGCTTTCTGGTAGTGTTTTGGTCATTCTGCTTACAGGGAAAGGGGACAGACGAAGCAGATGTTGAGTTGTGTAGCAGTCGTGGATGTTGGGTACATGTGTCCTGTTTTTTGCGTTGTGTTTCGGGGAAAAGCGGAGAACGGGATTAGCGATGAGGGCATTTAATCTATTTTCTGGCAGCAGGGCTTTGGTAGTGGAATTTTTCATAAGTCTTTGTGTGGCAGACGTTGGAAGTTGTGCGAGTGTAGACGATGATTCGCTAAATTAACAGTCGCTTTTCTCATTTCCCTGCAGACTCCTTTGACATGGCACTGAACTGAAAGCATGTCTCTTCTTCGAAACTAAAGGAGTGTTCTGGACACTGAGTATGACATTTGTATTCCCATCGCACGCTACGCTCTTCCTCTTCTCACTTTATTCCAGGACCCAACACACAATCCTCCAGTCTGCAAATATCACAGTCTAGCAGAATACTAAGAGATTACATGTAGCTCATTTTTAGAAGACTTCATAAAGAAATTCCTCCTTCACTTATTGCAACATGGCAGACAATAAGCATCGGCGCTAAGCTACACAATGACTGAGTCTTATTTTTATTTTTACAATTGCTCCCGTTTACAACAAGCTCTCCAACATTTCTTCAGAGTCGTAACACGGAATTGCATTTTACAGCATTAAATTAAAATTTTTATTAGTACTCTGCTGAGTGAATAGATTCCGTGTTCGTTTCGCAGAACCAGTTCATTACTCAACTCTGCAAACCACAACCCAGAAAAGTTTCTGGTTACTCTATGTGCATTCTTTTTACAAGACCATATATGTAGTAAGGAAGATTTATAGACTTTAACTGAGACATGTAAAACTAGAAACCACAAATTGTTAATAAAACAAGACCGCAACGCTGTTTAATGGCAATTCAAGTATTACGCCACAAAGACAAAGTTAACTAGTGAAATGGGAGTAAGTGGGCCATTGACTTGAAAGTTAGTTTCTGCCAGATACAAAATACATGGCTTCTGCACTCCTGACAGAACATGTTCAGAAATACGCCAAAATACATGAGAGATGTGCATTTGAGTGCAAACGGAGAAAGAAAGTAAAAGAAGTGCCTTAGAAGCATAAATGCAAAACGACAATTTGTTAGAAGTACTTAGGATGACTCCAAAGGGATTTCGTGTCGTTGCAGCCACCCGACATTGTCCGACGCAAGAAATCTACATTTTACTACGTATATTTATAGACTGCAGAACATGCACGGCTAAAGTCGATCCCATAAAAACTTTTTCGGTTCAATTCCTGGTCTGGTCTGGTTATTATATTTATTATACTCTATTAAGGTAGAGCATGGCTGTGAAAGGAAAGCCTTCTGCTTCTCTCTTCGTCTGAACGCAACCACTCCGCACGACACAAGGAATGAGGGCTAAAAGACTCAGATACTTTTATGAACAAAATAAGAGAGAAAAGAGAAAGCCAACTTTCTCCTTGCCCTAAGTACCATTATTGTGTGGGAGCATAGACGGCGGAGAGGAAAGGTGTAAGGAGTGATGCACAGAGGAAGGGACGTGTCTCCAATTGAAATACACGAAGGAAACTCCACTGATAGCTTTCACTTCTTTAAAGTATGCATCCGAACTTCGTGTGCATAGAACTGAAAAGATTCCACAAAGGCTGCAGGAAAGAAACGTAGCAATTGCAATAAAAGGGATATGAAGAGACAGACAGACAGACCCAGTCAAGTTTCTCACTTCATTTCACTTCGTCAAACTTTCGTATATTTTATCCATTTCGCTCTTCTTTTCCGACTTCTCTCAGGCGGACATTATGTCCTTGCTTCACTTGCACATACCCCATCGTATCTTCCCCTTTTCTTAATTCCCACTCCTCAAAATCCATTTCCCCTACCAAACGAATTTTTTATCCAAAGACTTAAATATACATTTTCCAGTGGCTAATGTCCTTGGGTACTTACTATTTCCATTTCACTTAGACTCATTAATTAAAACGACTTTTTCTGTGCAAAATTCTCAGAGAAGAATATTTTGTTGGAAACAATTCAAGTAAAGTTTATAATCATAGTTTTTGGCGGCAGCTGCTATTAGAGCCTTCAAACAAAAGTAAATGCTGACAATTCTTGAAGACCCAAATGTCCACTGCAATAGAATCTCTTACATAATGTATTTGTGTATTCAGTGCTTCGGTAGATCATTCTTTATCCCCAACTTTTATTTGCCTCGCGATTTAATGTTACACCAAAGAAAATAAATTATGATTGTCATTATTTCCATTTCCCTTCCAGGTACTTGAGTAGTTGATATAGGAAAACCAATGAGAACTAATTTTAAACGCTTACCATTAATTCATAGTTTCACTTTTAAATATTATTTAATTATACTCTGTTCTTGTGGATTTTCTTGTATCTACTGTCTTTTATTGTAAGAAAACCAAGAAAACCAAATGTTTACATTTCTTGGTTACCCCTGCGCAACTTTATACAATTTTTCACTCTGCAATGAAATCCTAAGCAATTTTTCAGTAAATTGCGGTTGAAATATAGCTTTTGGATATAGAAACGTTACAATATATTGTAGAACAGGTAAGCTAACGTCCCATTGTTGTCTTTTGGGGTTTATTGCGATATACGTATGCAGGTATGCATTGCACAAGATATGCACCTATTGGTAAGCCTTGGGCGCTGCACTGACCTCTTTTTGAGAGCTACGAAGCGAGCGAGGAATGTGGAATGTTGTAGTGTGCCTTTTACTTCAGATTTATTTTTACTGGTAGCCACTTTATTTTGCTTGCTCTTTTTAGATTAGTGGCTTTGCGTACTGTCGCCACCGCTGTCGTCAACATTTCTCTTAGGATCCATATTTCTTCAGCTACTAATAAAACCAGTCAGTGCAATGTAAACCTAATGTACTGCCATTGTAGTACAACTCCAGTTTTCCAGAATCCTCGTGTTTGTGCATTTAGGTTGTGAATTCAGGGACCTCAATATTCCCTAAAAGAAGAAAAATGGGGAGAACCCCAATAAATTCTTTATCAATGCCCTCTGCTAAACTAGAAAGAGTGGTCTGGCCACACAGTGTTTCTTATCACTTGTAAAACAAATGACGCGGAGTGAACATTGCTCCTATTGTAGACATTACTGAGGAAAACATTTTTATAAAGAACAAGTCTTCTATTTAAACACAGGTTGTCATAAAAATCCATTCTGGAACAGAGGGCCATTAATTTGAAAATTTGAAATGGAAGGAAGAAAAAGAAAGTTATTTGTGGGATGGTGAAAATCAATGAAGGGAGTTCAATGAGGCAGAGTACTTGGCAGACTGCATTTACACACAGAAATAATCCTGGAGATTTTCTTAGTTCAAGCTACAAGTAAGTCATCCGTAGCGAAGACGAATGCCCGTGTAATAAAGCTTTGTTATAAATCATGTTAGAACTCCCGTTCCTGCTGAAGACTTTATTCCAACAGGAAATTCAGTGCACTCACTTTCACCTGACCTCAATATTAAAGGGAGAAGCTACTTGTTCCGACTTCTACTAAGTAGTGCTCCCACATTCATATGTATTTCTTCACCAGTACCAACTATAAGAGTTAGAAACTGCTATAGTCCATATTATAGCCGACTGCCTAAATGGAAAAGTCAAATATTTCAAGTGGAGAGGGAGTGGGCACATGGTGAAAGCAAAGAGAAACTCACTTTCACTAAAGAAAACTTGAGTTGCTCTCTCCATTGCACAAAATGCTCTCTGTTTGCTTTTCTCTTTTCTATTGCTGAAATACTTCTTTTCCCTCGTCTGCAACGATTTCGTTGTTGTTGCATTGTATAGTGAAAGCAAGGAGGGAGAGTAAGTGGCAAAAGAAAGGAGAGTCTAGCGGCAATGCATTGGAATGAGGACAGAGCCTTCAACTGGCGAAGAGAGGGAACGAGGAGAAAGTTCTTGACTCTTTGGTTATTGTAGTGCTGCAGAGAGCAGTTGGAGAAAGTAAAGAGCATTCTGGCGTAGAAATGGGAAACTGAGAAGAGAGTTGCAGTGAAAGTCAAAGAGTCCGCCTGTCCGCCTCCTCCTATTCCATTACATTTGCTTTCCCTGATCTTACTTTCTCCTCTCTTCACTCATTGTCATTAGCCGCTGGGACATAAATATCTCTCCATGATATTTGTCATTGTGTAACCACTCTGTATTAAATTTAACGCAACAAAGTGCATAGAAACCTAGTGGCTTCTTTAAAACCTTAATTTAAACAAAATTTCCCAAGCGGTAATGTTATTACTTTCTCTTTTACTATAATTTTACAATTCTAAAGGGCGTACTAGATTCGTAACCTTTATTGAAAAAGTACTCAGTGATGAAGATGTCTGTATTTTTTGGTAGAATTAGATATCTGAAAAGAACAAAGAACACTCCCCGAATTATCCTTCACGAGCAATAACACTAAAACTGTATACTGGGAAGTAAATGCAATTTTGGTGGGAAGAGAAAAGCGACATTTCCATCGCATTCAATTTCAAATGCAAAGAATGTCCCGTTTCCTCTGCTCTGCAGACCGATCCCTCCTTCGTCAGAATGTGTGCTAGTTTGCTCAAATTACTTTCTCAGAATGAAAGTGTCCATTAGTCTGCTAGAGTCACTTCTCTGAGAAATCTAAACAAGCATAGCCACGTTGTGCATCCACGTCTATGTGCAACTAAGGACAGAACGCGACACAAATGACGCAATTTACATTTACTGTATTACTCCCTACTCCTTCACGTCACTTTCCCTTCCACCAAAATATAGAAGCACAAAGAATCGGATGCAGTAGACCAAAACACGGGGCTCCAGAAAATGTTCTACTCGTATCACTGTAAAAATGATTTCCACTACGAATTATCATTATGGAAATAGTTCTTAGCATTTTAAAGATAGTTCCTACTGTTGTAAAAGTTGTTTATGCCTGTAAAATTGTTTACAGCATTTTAAGTAAATTTCACAATATCTAAAACGGATTTTTACCAAATTTTTAAAATGGCTTTCATTGAAGATGAACAGATTTGCTATATTATGTGGAATATAGTTTTTTCAAGAGAATAGTTTGTACAGCTTTTTTACTTTCACTAATTTTCATCCCGATTTTCCTAATATTTCCCACTTATTTTCAAGGGGTTGATGAAATCGTAACTGAGTACGTATCTTCTCCGTTTCAGGTCTTTTTAAAATAGTAGTTTTCGTCTTAGAACCGTAGCTGCCAAATATTCTCAACCTCCGCTACTGAATTTTTATTCGTTGGATAACTGTACATATACAGAATAGTCTGCGTATTTCTCTACGGCCCTCACTCTTTTCGAATACCAAATAGAGAAATAAGACTTCCTATTTCATGATTTCCTCACTTTCCATTTTCATTCGCATCATTTGCTGCTTATTTGTTTCTATTCCTAGAATTCCATTCTTCAGTTCAGTTTCCCAATAAACATTGCGCAATGCAATGGAATAGGTAAGCGGATTTCAGTCGAAAAGGAATTAATGGCTTAGTGTCCATGGGCAATGAGAAGGGCCACTCACCATTGCAATGGATGGACGGAACAAAGACAGGAACAGAAAGAAACAGGACAAAGCACATAATATATTTGGAAAGCCAATTCCATGTGGACTGGGCCAAAGAAAAGAACTCGCATTTCATGCAGAAGGGTTGAAATGCGGAGAATGATGTAGACAGACATCCGGGGCATGCAAAATTTAAAACGTATTTGTCCCAACCCATGGACATTGATAAACACTCAGTATATCTTCCTAGACGGCCCAATAATCAATCTCTAGGTCCGCTGCCACGAGAAGGAGTTCGATCCCCGGATTGGGTCACAGGTTAAAGGGTGACAGACTTTTTGACAAAATTTTCTCATCCCTACTTCTGCCACTTCCGTACTAGTGCAGAGGGGACTGCTGGGGACTGCTCTCAAAATTGATCTGCGAGAATCAGTGAAAGAATTATATAAGTTGGTCTTAACAAAACGTATTCGCTACAATGATGCAATTTGTGACTGTGACTGCCAAGTGAGTCATCACTTACAAACAAATTTTCATTCAAAGGATGATGCCTCCGTTAAACTAATTCCCATTTATTTGCGAAAGGAAATACCCTAATCAAAGGAACTACTAAAACATCCGAACTGAATGCATGGCATGTAGTTTCTTATTTGGAAAGAAATGTGCAAACATTTCCTACAGCTAAAACACTTGCGCGTTTATTTATATCTTTGGGTGTCTATAATGTACTCGCTAACACAATTACTTATACAATGCATTATGCATTATAGTATGTATGCTTATACTGTTGAACCTTTGAGCTATTTGGGACATTGCATGTTAAAATGATGTCACAACATTCTTAAAAGATATTAATTGAAAGAACGCATAACGTAGAATGAATACTTTGTTAAAAATTGTCTAGAATGAGATTCTAGAAAACTTTTCTTAATTAAAATAATAATTATAACTGTGTGGAAATCAAGGCTACCAAAATTCCACAAAGACACTGTATCACTTCTCTTCATTGATGTACATTTGACAAATTCAGATACACTAAGAGTATAAAGGAACTGTTAACAAAACCGGGTGTAATTAGTATCGGAACCGCGGCGGTTGACCCTGACGTTTCTTGCGTCTGCAGTTTACTTTGTTTAATACGCGAGCATTTAAGATTTTAAGAATGGGGTTTTGAAAGTTATTAGCCGGCCAAATTCGCCGATTGATTCTGTATTCAAACTTGACCTTTGTTTGAACCTTAGAAGAATATTAAAAACGTTTAAACTGGCTATGACAAAGAAGTTAAGAATTATAGTATTTACGAACCGATGGACAGAGTGACAGAGCATTTCCAATAGTATCGTTCCTGTACAAAAAATGGCATTAGAAATAAATTCTTTGTAGACTACCAGTGATATACACATATAATGGAAAAATACTAAAACTAAATACAAGAGTTTCTACAAAGAAAAGGCGTATGAGATGAAAATGATAATAGCTGGAGAGAAAGAAGTGAGTTGCAACATGTTTACTCTGAGAATAAGAAGAAGTTAATAAATGGTCGTCGTGTGTTGGTATTCATGAGCTGAAAGAGTGAAATGTTGAAATATGAACTGGCTCTGAAGGTTCGGCAGTGTGTGTCAGTCGGCATTCCGTGGGGAGAAAGCCTTCTTTAATAATGTATTGCTTTACGAGCTTCTCGGCTTTAGTCTTGCACATCCTAACGATATTATCAGAGGATACGTCCTCCTTGCTCTTCAAGGAAAAATTACCAGCTCGGAAATGTGGTGTTGAAGGGAGAATCGTAAAATCTTAGGAGAGGCTCACCAGCAAATGATCAACTAGGGGCCTCTTCATCCTCCAAATCTTCTTTCAACTTCCTCACTCCCTTATCAAAAACTATTTGAAAGTCAGCCAAAAATGACCAGAGTATTATTAGAATGACGATTAGTCCTCTTCCTTAAACAGTCCATTGCCCTCCTCAGCAAATACTTTTTTCTTAACCAAAATATGCAAATCGCAATGTAAACATGAATATTTTAGTAGTGTAACTTTTATCTTTGGAGAAAGCAGTACTTTCTAAACTTTTACTTTTCCTAATTATATAAAGAATACAAATTGCAATATCTTACAATCAGTGTAGTAAATTTTTGCAATAATATCCCCAAACCCTTGAGAGGATTTTCTTTGAGCGTATTAATGAGTAGTTAGAGTGAGGAATTAGGTTGATTTCCAGTTGAACTGTTTCTGGACAAAGCTGTGTAAATGAAAGTCATGGCACCCTGACTTTCTCCATGTGAGCTGAGGAAGTAATTTCACCTGATGGGAATTGAAATGAAAAGAATGTCTCGTCTTTCCATTAAAAATGCAGGAAAACTGCGACACTTTTTCTTTACCTTTCTCCTCAGCCTTTACTTGGAAAGAGAAAATAGGGAACTTGAACGTGTTGTAATCAAGTCCTTGAATTCTGTCTTTGCTGTCTCTGAATTTCGCCATGGCCTGCTTTTTGTTGCATTTATCTGTAACAGATACCACGACACGACTTTCATAAAATTTTCAGGAGTATTTGAAAGTTCAAACATCGGTTTTCACCGCATTGCATCAACTTTCTCCAAGTGAAGTTGAGTCTTTAAGTTTACTCCGAACGCCATCATTGCTGACTGCTTTCACCAAGAGAGACGAAAGCAAATTCAGCTATCAATCCTTGTGTTTAGTGAATCTGCGGAAAGAAATAATTTAGAAAGTATGAAGTGAATGACATGAAAGTAGGTCTTGTTGTGTATCTCCGGTCCGAAGGGAGGGAATCCATAAAATGTATTGTTTAATGGAAGTGAAAGTGGATCTGGGTGGACTGGAGGAAGTGTATGTTGTCTGCCGGGGAATTAGCCTTCCTTCGGCCCTGCTACTTAGGCTCTCCATTAGAACCGAGTCCAGACCGAAGAGTTAATCTAAAACAAAAGTAGATTCACATGTAGAGAAATGTCCGCAGAGGAAAAGGTACCAGGAGAAAGGGAAGCAATAATATCTCGTGTGCATTAGCGTCGTCTTCTTTTCTGTCCTCTCTCAATTTGTCTCTCTACTCCATTTCAATATCTTATTTTAGATGTACACCAGTGCAGTGCATGAGGACAGAGAATTCTACTTCTCTGGTCTGTGCTGCTGGAGGAGAAAGTCAAGTCCATGGCATGGATAGAAAAAGTACTCGAAAGGAAAGTACTACACATTGAATAAAACAGAGAGAGTGAAAGCAGAGAGTGTATAGAGATTAGAAGAGTGCTATACGCCAGCGCATTGTCGTATATTAAACAAGTGAGTGGTGGTAGAATTGGCAGGACGAAAACACAGCGAAACTCTTGTAAGTACAGATACAAGTACACTGCTGTACTTTTGTTCAACAGATAGGATTTGTGTAGGCGAATATAATAATAATGCTCGTATAGCACTCTCCAGTCTGAGTCTGCTGGAGGAGAGAATGGCGGAAGAGTCGGCTACAGCGGAGCACAATGCACCGAAGAATAGATACTTAGCAGCAAGTGAAAACCTAGAAGAAAGTCGAGAGGAGAAAGTTTCGAGAAAGGAGTGAGGCGAGACGAGATCAAGTGAAAGTCTTCCGTTGTCCTCCAAATATGCACAAGTCTGCTGTGCATAAAAATATTCCTTTGACTCATTCCCTCTCTCCAGCCTCAGTCTGACTTCTCTCCCTGCGTCGCTCTCCAGCCACATGTTCCAGTGCCTTTCTCCAGCCAAACGTCTCTCTATTTATCTCGCTCTCTCACAAATCCATCACTCATACTCATCTCACCTCGCACACATCCAACTTCTCCACCCACAAGAAAGCTCCGTGCTTTCTCCACTTTCTCCGACTAACTCACCTTTCACCGAATTCAATCTACCAAATTCAAATCAATCTGTTCACCTCACCCCATCAGTATTTCAACAATTATTTTTTATATTCTTAACACTTTCTAATACTGCTATTACATTAAGTGAAAGAAAGTCTATCAACATTCTCAATATAGAAACTCGTTTTCTGTAACTATGAGTATATACAACCGTGGAAAGTATATCCGAAAAAGTTCAAAGTTGATTTTGACTGAAACGACTCTACTATTTAGTAAGAGATGCTAATAATATCTTTGTAAGTAGTATTAAGAGTGGGAAAGTGAGTTTGAGACTGCAGCAGTTGAGTTTAGTGGTGATTGTAAGTGGGACGTAAATGCTACGTTTATAGGAAAAGGTTCGATTGGACAAGTTTGGTGTGTTGGAATTGGTTCTCTTCTCTCCTACTCATTTATTTCCTAATGATTTTTGTGCATTGCAGTGCTAGCAAAATTTCATTAGGATTCTCCGTCTCACTCCTTCTCCTAACTACTTAACTGATTGCAAGAAGTTTCTCAAAAGATTTCCTTTCTCTTTCCCTCCAGCTCCTTCCCACATCCTTTGCTCCCAAATCCCGAAGTCCCGTCACAATACCCAAGAATCTGCCGAGAAGAACCAACCGCATCATCTCACAGTGCAATAAGTCCGCAATTCTCCATTAGACTGAGTTCCTTTTTCTCAGAATTGTCGGGAAAGTCGAAAACCGAGGAGCAATTTGTTGTGGTCATCATCTTATTTGGTAGTCTGAAGTCTGCAGACATTTATTGTTGGTGAGAGAGAGAGAAAGTGGGACTTTGTCAGGTCAGGACTGATTAATTAATCTGAAAGAGGAATGGTCTCAGTTGTGATGCAGTGCAATCGGAGGTAGCGGGGAGAAGGAGCGAGACGAGGACATGACAAGGACAAGGAAAATATCTTTCCTTTAATTAGAACATGAAAGAGTTGACGAGTGAGTGAAAGCGCGGAAAAGAGTAAATGCTGTGTAATGAGTGATCCCCCAGAGAGTCCAGAGAAAATTAAACCTTTCTTCCTGGCACATCAACTCACTTTCCCTTTCCACTTCAGTTCATCACGGAGAAAGCCAAATCCGTATAGCTGACTCCTTTCTCTCCATGTACTTGTCTTTCAAATGTCCACCAATTTAACGACCACTTTCAGAATTAACTAAACGACAGAACAATGACACAGTCAACAAATCATTCCTTATATCTCTCGTGTGGCAACAAGTTCTACCATTCCTTTGGCCAAACACAAATGACTTTCACTTATTAATCATTCGGATTTAGAGGATCACGCGGTTTTTCTAATCTAATCGTGAGCCTATGCAGTAATAACGTGAATTAATTTAGGTTTCAGTACTTCCCAAAGTACTAATAAATTAACTATTGAGAAAAGGTTGGATTTCAAACCCCATCCTTACAATGCTGGACGAAATAATAAATAAAAGTGCAGAAGTGAACGAGAAAATAGTGCTGTCACCTGTGGCAGACCTCAATTCAGTAGGGCGGGGAAATATAACGGCAAAACCATTGGTCGAACAGGTAAACTTTCCTTAACGCTCATCGCGTGTCATTTATTATGTAAATGTAGAATAATAACAATTATTTTAATTACCAGTTCCACCTGGTTAATGTCACCGGTACACTAGTAGATAAAACACAAACCAAACTTTTCATTGTCTCATTTACCTACTTCCAAAAATATAACTTTCTCCTTCTATAAGTTACTCCTGTATTAAACGAAAACTTTCGGCTGTCTGCTTGCGTAAGGCTTAGGTTTAAAGAAACTTCACTCAAGACTCAATTTTATTTAACTTTACCAACTTTGTACGACTACATAAATATTTCCAGCCGGTTTTTCAGCTTTAGTAGTAAAACCTAAAATTGGTAAGAAGAAAATAAAGCGACAGACAATATTTTCGTGCAGGTTTAACTTTTATTACTGGACTTAGTTTCCCTTGCTGTAGGGAAAAAGGAAAGTACATTTCTACCTGTGGTACTTTCACTTTCACTTTGAAATTAAAGACAAAATTTCTTCTCTTCGCATTCACCTATTTGAGGCTCAAAGTCCAATTTGCTGAGGAATCATTAATCCTAATTATATTGTTACTGTGTTTTATATGGACAATTTGGGTCACGCCCACATTAAATACTGTTCTATTTAGCAAATAACATGGATGAAACAAAAGGCGCGTCATTTAAACTTAACCGTAAGATATTAATTATTAATTATGTTTCGAGTACCTGAAGGGATTGAATGGCTGTGGAGGTTCGTATAATTCCACTAACCCACATTCATTGGTGAAAGTGTGCAAGCAGTCATGCCATGTCTCATTTGCCCATTCAAATGCACATTTTCATTTCCTTGAAAATTTTGGCAGACGTTAATAGGAAGATGTATCTTAGAGAAAGGCTTGTCAAATAAAGCAAGTGAAGGCTGATGCTACTTCTTCAGGCGGTCCTCCCCTCTGCCATGATAGATATGTTTCGACGAGAACAACGTTTGTCAGTCTCTAACGGAAATTGTATAGCGGTTGCTGCCCGCTTTCCTTTGGCTCTCACGTAGAAAAGCTAAATTGAAAACGTTCATTTCAGAATGATGGAGGAAGTGAGTTTTGATGCGGAAACCATCTTTAGAACCAACATAAGTCAGACTCCTCATTCCCAAGGAGAAAACATCGCATTAAGTGAACACCAGGTTCAACCCCACATTCAAGATACCTTGTTTATTTCATTTCCTTGCTAACTAAATGGAAATTAATCCAAAACCCAAATCCAATAATCGGGATATTTCCTACATCAGCCGAGAAACTGCTTTTCAAATCGATAGTTCGTTTATTTTCCTTAACTATTCCTACATCCTTCGTTGAAATATAGGTCATTGTACAATAATTTACAAGTTTCAACTGTCAGAATTCTACATCCTATTGTAAGAGGTATATTATTTGACTTCTATTTAAAAATAATCACTTTACCATAAATCTAAGTTGTCATTTCACCACAATAATATTATTTTGACTCAAAAATCGCCACTCAATACAAGAATATTAATTTTTCCACAAGTATTTAAATGTGTGGCAAACTCAATATTTCTTATGGAAAAGTGAATATTCATATGGATGCTTTAATGAGGAAAAGAGAATTGAATTCCCTCGTGGAAATAGAAAAATCGTAGAAGCTGATTAAGATTTCAGAGGGAGCCTTGAAGCAATGTGGAATGATGTGTCGCCTTTTTTGGAACACATCCACCAGATAGTTTAAATGATGTCTCCATTTGACTTGTCAAGAGAAGAGGAAAAGCGATATTTACACACCGGAAGGCTTTTAGATTGACAGATGGATTTTGCAATTTCTCTATTTCTGTATTCCCTTTACAGGGAAATTGCTTTATTCAATTTTGCTAAGAGTGTATGTTACAACTGTAAAACTCTACAAAATGCACTTACATGTTTCCATTCCGTGAACAAGTAAAGCGACTCCAATTTCCAATTTGATAAAAGCATTGATTACATTCCGATATCGGCGTTCATAACAATTTCCAACTTGCCAGCAGCTTGCAACCAACGAAATTGCAGATAAAATAGAAAGTCAATCAGATTACACTGGTTCAGATAATATATAAGTATAGTATAAGTGTAATATTATTATTACAATTCACTTATTTGTAGACTGTTTCATACACAACACAACAAGCTGCAAACTGATGCTGAATAGCATCGTTTTCAAAGCATACGAGGATTTAATAGAAAATATACAATAAATGTTAGAGGAGGGAAGAGATGAAGAGAAAAATGATTGGAATTCTGAATAGAACAGGATTCTAAATTGAATAAGGAAAATTTCATAAAATGATCGTTGTTTAAAAGCTGAATAATTGAATAATATTAATTACAAGATATCCTATTCATATTTAAAAAGGTTAGGAAACAATTTTTATACAGTTCAATGAGTCATGGAGCATTTTTTTAATTTCCGGGAAAAGAATCTCTACTTAGAGGAAAGCAACTCAATTTCTCCGTATATTTTAGCTGCGTTGCATAAGGTGTACAATTAATTGCCATATATATATAATAGTTTCTTACATAATATTACGGTACATAATTTTTCATTATATTTCATTATACTGCTATAAGGTTTTATAAACCCAATTATTTTACTTTTACACCCTGCTACGAAATCGTAGTCTTAATAATTTGTCGAACAAACTCGGGTAGCAAGAAATGAGGATAATTGTGAAATGCTATCCTATGTAATTGAGACCTAATGAGTAAATTTTCAATGTTTTTTAATCAAAATTCTCTCCCCTACAGTGTTTCTATGAAAAATACATAAAACCCTGTTTGATTTTACGTGTTCCTTTAATTATTATTATGTAGTCGCTGAAGGAGTGAAAGACCGCCTACATGGTAGTAGGGCTTAAAACTCAGTTCAACGAAATTCTGCCTTTAGTATTTCTAACTTGTCTAGGATTGCATGTACCAATTATAGGTCACAGTGACCATATGCTGAAAAAGTAAGGAATATCGTAACTATCACTACATCTTAGGCAATGGAGAATGCATACGGACATAGTTCGGCACAAATACAATCGATTTTCGAAGACTAAAAGGACTGTAGTAGATTGCGTAATGTATAGGAGTTTAGAATAATTTGAAGGAAATAAATCTGGCCACTGATATTGAGAAGATGAACCTACAGCCAGTTACTTAAATTGGGAGTGAAGAAATACAGGTAGGCAGAAAATTTACTCTGGATTTATTCAGGAATTGACAAGGAATTATCTTTGGAGAGATTCCAATCACTCAATGCAGCACGAAGTCCAACATATGCTGACAGGAAAAGGGCAACAGTGAATCTTAATTTGCCAGACTCCAGAGGTCAGCTTCAAATTGAAACAGAGAAAATGGCGCATTAGTTATCCTTTGGGAAATCTTGAAGTCAAATCATGCTTTCTTTACTTTACTTTCACATGCCTAACTATTTTTGCAGGCATCTCCTCTTACAACGTTAGCAAATACACGATACACGTTAGAAATCCAATACTTACTCCCATTGTTGCCGAACACAAACCTACCCGTTTTGTTAAAGGATTATTTTTACATTATTCATTACACTGAAGTACCTTTGTTAGTCTTACTGCACGAACGCAGGAACACCGTGGAAAGTGTATTAAAATATACAGTATTTATTGACAATCAGTCTCACCCTATCTACTAGTAGCCCCCGGAAAGGATTCTTTCGATACCTGACAGAAAATTGAATTTTAACAAGCGGAACTCGAAAACCATGTATAAAATGCACTATACGATAATAAGTTCCAAAGTCCTTTCAACAATAATATAACTCTCAGAAATGCTAAGTCTTAGGATTCTCCACCACCACGAAGAATCTCATTCCACAACTTTTATCCAGTTTTATGATATGCCCTAAGGCCACAATTCTCCGGAGTTTGTATATATATACGGTGTTCTAATTCGTGCGTATGAAATTGTTTTCATGCGTGCAACTGCAGGAAATATACAGCGCATGAAACGCACAAAATGATATATGTCAAAGCTTAAAGGATACCATGAATAAATATATTCTATGCGTCACCGCCTCTGAGAGAACGCAGCCTATGAGACTCAGAGCCTACTTTCTGGCCGAACAAACTCATAACCTGCCAATGGAATGGTATCATTCAGACTCTGAGAGAGCGGATAATACTCAAAGGTACTGAACATTGTAGTGTTCATTAGTGATAACTCATGTAGGTCATACAACTGGTGAAATTGCATTTTAATGGTAAAAATGCAGTTAGAATCATGTGATTAATTGCAGTGAGGAAGGCTGAGAAATAACTTTTGCATAAAAATGTTTGAACCATTTTGACGCATACATCAATTGGGGCTAAATACTTTGCCCTGTGATTTCCAATTTTTTCGTTAAGTAATTCTCAATCGAATTGACCGTCGTTAGGCTCGTTAGATTCACAAAATGATGCTCTATAATTGACAATAATTGATTGTTAGTCAATGGGTGTTGGTCCATAAAAATCAGCTTGGGTGTACATTAGAAAGACCCTGGTTCTTATGCACAAAATTGAGGCTTTCTAGGGAGGGTTATTTATCAAATGCCATAAGTCCCATGGGACTCCACTGTGAGCCAAGGCACTAACAACAGTTAGGGTTAGCTAAATAAATTATGTTTTGATGGTTGGGAACATGAAAAGAAGGAAAAAGCCGGCAAAGTTCAAGGGGGCCATAAAAATTGCACATAAATCACACTATAATTATTTGTAAAAGCCGAATTTTGAAGGGGAAGACGATCTCCTAGCCAAAATGGGACCCGTCCGGGGGAACGGTTGTTCCCCCGGATGGGTCCCATTTTGGTCGATATCGCCTCTGTGGACCTTCAAGAGAAATATGTATAGGTATCATGTCATTCGGAAGAAAACAATTATTTTACTTAAGGAAAAATTTCTTATGGGGACTAACTATTGTATTTCGAAATAATAATTGCATAGCCTTTCTTAGAAGTGCGCTAGCGATTTTATAAAAAACTTTCATCAAAATCTGAAGAGATCGAAATTTTGGATTTTTTTGTGATTTTTAGAAAGTTGAACAGGGGGGACCCTTCCCAAAAAGAAAAACTAACTACCTCCGATTTCGATGAAAATTATTAGTTTATCTTAAGTAAGGTAATGACTATTTAGGAAACAATTTTCATCGAAATCGGAGGTAGTTAGTTTTTCATTTTGGGAAGGGTCCCCCCTGATCAATTTTCCCAAAATCACAAAAAATTCCAAAATTTCGATCTCTTCAGATTTTGATGAAAGTTTTTTATAAAATCGCTAGTGCACTTCTAAGAAAGGCTATGCCAAGGCGAATAAACGTATTACCAGGTGTATCGACTAGAGATTTCCACATGGGGGATTTTGAACTTCTATACGGGACGTTTTGGGAAAAGCCTGTAACTTGGCATTAGTCGGGATGCTAAAAGTGATCGGCCGCAAGTACGGGGCGCAGTGGAGGTAACCAAGCAACGAGGTAAATCCTCAGGTAAGAGAATAGCAAATTTGGTAGTAAAATGGTACGAAAATACCGTTTGGTGCAAATGAAGTTGCAAATACCATAACTACTACTACCGCTGCTTTGCTACTAGGTAGTTATATGAAGTAACTGCCATAATTTTGCTAAGACGCTGCCACTTGTTTTGAAAATATCATTTTTTGATTGAGTGCAAGAGTGGGGCAAATGGGAGGAGCAAGTCTTGCACCGAGGGTAAAGTTGCCACTTTTTTGAAAATTTCGTCCCAGAGATAATTTCAGAAACCAAGACAACCAGTTTGGTATGGGTAAGTGTCTCGACCAATTGGACTAATGCCAAGTTACAGACTTTTCCAAAAACGTCCCGTATAGAAGTTCAAAATCCCCCATGTGGAATTCTCTAGTCGATACTCCTGGTAAAGCGCAAGACAACACCCAGGCAACGGTTTATTCTCCTTGGGCTATGCAATTATTATTTCGAAATACAATAGTTGGTCCCCATAAGAAATTTTTTCTTAAGTAAAATAATTGAAGGGTTTAGAACTAAAAGTGCCGTTGTCAAAATTTCGATGGGTAGTTAAGGAAATACTTATTTTTTCTAGGGATATTTCAGAAATAATTTCAGCGCCATTTTTCAAACGACATGAATACTCATTGCAATAAGATAGATCTCTTCAGATTTTGATGAAAGTTTTTTATAAAATCGCTAGTGCACTTCTAAGAAAGGCTATGCCAAGGCGAATAAACGTATTACCAGGTGTATCGACTAGAGATTTCCACATGGGGGATTTTGAACTTCTATACGGGACGTTTTGGGAAAAGCCTGTAACTTGGCATTAGTCGGGATGCTAAAAGTGATCGGCCGCAAGTACGGGGCGCAGTGGAGGTAACCAAGCAACGAGGTAAATCCTCAGGTAAGAGAATAGCAAATTTGGTAGTAAAATGGTACGAAAATACCGTTTGGTGCAAATGAAGTTGCAAATACCATAACTACTACTACCGCTGCTTTGCTACTAGGTAGTTATATGAAGTAACTGCCATAATTTTGCTAAGACGCTGCCACTTGTTTTGAAAATATCATTTTTTGATTGAGTGCAAGAGTGGGGCAAATGGGAGGAGCAAGTCTTGCACCGAGGGTAAAGTTGCCACTTTTTTGAAAATTTCGTCCCAGAGATAATTTCAGAAACCAAGACAACCAGTTTGGTATGGGTAAGTGTCTCGACCAATTGGACTAATGCCAAGTTACAGACTTTTCCAAAAACGTCCCGTATAGAAGTTCAAAATCCCCCATGTGGAATTCTCTAGTCGATACTCCTGGTAAAGCGCAAGACAACACCCAGGCAACGGTTTATTCTCCTTGGGCTATGCAATTATTATTTCGAAATACAATAGTTGGTGTGATATAGTTCCTTGCTGGCTTTTTCCTTCTTTTCATGTTCCCAACCATCAAAACATAATTTATTTAGCTAACCCTAACTGTTGTTAGTGCCTTGGCTCACAGTGGAGTCCCATGGGACTTATGGCATTTGATAAATATCCTTCCTAAGAAAGCCTCAATTTTGTGCATAAGAACCAGGGTCTTTCTAATGTACACCCAAGCTGATTTTTATGGACCAACACCCATTGACTAACAATCAATTATTGTCAATTATAGAGCATCATTTTGTGAATCTAACGAGCCTAACTACGTTCAATTCGATTGAGAATTACTTAACGAAAAAATTGGAAATCACAGGGCAAAGTATTTAGCCCCAATTGATGTTTTCGCCAAAATGGTTCAAACACTTTTATGCTAAAGTTATTTATTAGCCTTCATGACATCATGACTACATCGTCTGATAATTTTAACTAGTATACTATTTGTGTCGCGTACAAGAGCTTTTTTAATAAACCTTGTGCAATATTCAGTGCATTTGAGTATTATGTCTCACATTCTGCGTTCTTCTGGGTAACATATATTCGTGCATTTTGTGCGTTTCAAGCACTGTGCATTTCGTGCGGGTGCACTCATGAAAACAATTTCGTGCGCACTAGATAGAACGCTGCTGTAAACCGATCACAAATACAAATAATTTGGAATTTTTTGTCTGATTGAGTTCAATGTTCGGTATCTCAGTTCAATCTTATTATTCAATCTTATATGTCAGCATAACATTCGACGTAGATAAGGAATATGCTTATTTGGAAGTAGGAGTGGAGAAAGTTCACGTAGACAGAGAAAGCTCACGTTCTTGTACACAGAATGCAATGAATTTCATTAGAATAATTTGCCGACAGAGTAATTTGCAATTGAAATTTTGTTTGTGTAGGATTTGGTGACAGCGAGTCAGCCGGACCGTAACTGGCGAGGAATAATAATCGCGGTGCTGGTGATAGCTTCAGTGTGTGCCCTCATCGTCACTTCGGTCGTTCTCCTCACTCCGCCAGACGATGGACCACGGGTTAAGGGCAGAAGATTCGAGCTTGAGGACATCTTCGGCCCAGAATTTCAACCGCTCCGCATGAACGGAACTTGGAAGTCAGGTACTCAAGGCCTTTCCAAACACTTTTTAATTATTAATACAAACAACCACCTGTAGTAATACGAAGGAACCCTGATATTAATCGTAGTGGGACCCCTTTCTTTGACTTCACTCTCCAACTATTCCAAATTGTGTGACAATGGTCTAATTTGGAAATTATAGTTAATTAATAATTCATTTATACAAATTACTGTAAGTTCCCATTCTTGGTTACAAAGCAAACGGGATCGGACAGGGAAAAGAAGAGCAGTCTTTAATAAGTAGAACTGAAACGATGAATCATCGTGTTGGGTGACTGTGACTTTTGTTTAAAGTTGTGTTGGTTGAGTGACATGTCAATGTCAGAAACACTGACACAATCATGTTAACGTTCAGTAGAGCGAAACTAATGTTACAAGAAGCCGACATACCTTTCTAGTACTTATATAAATTATTGTATTAAGCGGAGGAGGAAGCACGTTCAGGAGTCTGGAAGTAATGTCTACGTCTCAGTATGAATAACTTGTGAACTAATAGTTTGACTTGTGCTTTCACTTAATTTCCTTGCATTCTATTGAGAGTTAGCAGGCCGGGACTAAATTGACGGGCTTATGATGCATTTGACTTTTAAGTAAACAACAATTTTAATAAGGAACTAACGTCGACTGCTGTCTCATTGAAACGTAATTTCCTTTTGTTCGAATTCTGCAGGAGACGGAAGACTTTGTTATTCTTCCAAAGAAAGTACACGTCTCTTTCACAGTCGTTCAAACTCGGCAAAGTTGCAGCAGCATCCCACCTCCCGTCACACTCACACAGCTTGTCTCTCACAAACTACAAAATAAGAAATGCCTGCACGACTTTCCCTCCGAACTTTCTCCCTACACTACACCACTCATGGCTCCCCTTACAAAATGCACAGTTATTAGTGCAGCTGTCGTAATAAAGTTTTCGACAGAATTATAGAACAGCTGGACTCTTTTCAATATACACGCAACTCCTTCATATCCTTCACATATACATGTATTATAATAATTTCAAACGCTCTACTTAAATTGCACGTATTACTCAAAATACAACATATGAACCTCATTCCTTCGCCATACATACTATATTACCCAAAAAATTGCAAAAGCCGAAATGCTACAGTGCAAACGTGAAAGTGTGATCAAAAAAGCAAAAGCATGGTCCAAAACGTTAAATCATGCTCCAAAACATTAAAGAATGGTCCAAAAAGTTAAACATGATTCAAAAATTAAAAGCTTGGTCAAAATTACACAGAAGTTAACATAAATACCTAATGGGGTTTTATCACAAAATACAAATGAAAATTATTGTAGTAAGTACAAGTAGTGACTTCGCAATAGTTTCCGATTCCATAAGAGAGGGTTGACAAAATAATGATAAAAAATTCACTGTTTTGAAATTCCATGGGAGAGTGTTTGAGAAAACACTTCTGGAAGGGACTAAGGAAAAGAGAGTTGAATGGTAATTTTGCAATAATGCGTTCGTTCTTCATTCTCCAGTCTACAGTGAATGGAGTACGTGTATTTGTAACATTAGACATAAATGAATACTCTTGCTATGATAATTCCAGTGGGTTAGCAAGATTCGCGGAATAGAGAGAGTCTGAAGAAAGGGAAAGGAGCGAGAGAGGAGTTGTGATTTGGAGCTCGTATTTGGAGTTCTGTTTGCTTTTCATTTTGGGTTAGAACTTGGTGAACCGTACTGGAAATGGATTTGTGCCAAAAGTACAATGCCATACTGCTTATTGCTACGTTTATTATACGTACAGCAGTAAGTAGGATGCATTGTTAGTTGTTCTGTATTGGTTCCCAAACGAAGACCTCGATTTATTTTTTATTTATTCATTGTGCTGTAGAAAGGACTAGGGAAGCACATTCTGTTTTCTGCCATCGTCCCCGTATTAATCTTCATGCTTACATACGTAATGAAGACAGATGCAGACTCGCAGCGAATTTGAATTTTACAGTTTATTAAACTATTTTAAGTGGAAACACCGAAAAAGATTTCATATGGCAGGTTTCGTTCAAGACTTGAAGGGTTTTTAAAGTGACATATTTTAGGACCCATTTTGGAATTCTGTTTGAAAAAGATTCCGGTCCCTTTTGTACTGTAGAGCATTAAACTTTACTTTCCTTGTTCTGTATTTTCTGAGCTGGATCTTTCTGGAGTCTGTGCTCCAGAGAGACTGGAAGGGAATTCAAGTTTCGTTTGCTGTAAGTGAGTCGCTTTTTTCTTTCTGTCTTTCAATTCCCAGCGGTGCCACTCTTTTTCTGCTCTTTGTCCACATTTTCCCATTTCTGATGTCAAATGTGGAAAGCCGATCCTCCTTTTTATTAGCGTCACTGCCAATTCTTTGTGTGTTCACCGTGGCTTCTGCACTACTACCGCATCTCTCTGTGGACTCACGTTATTCCGATCCTTCTCCTCCTGCACACAACCAGGCTCTCTCTTCCCTCTGTAGCTAATGTCCTCCAAATGTCTCTTTATAAATACTCACTTAAGCCATCGATGCATGCAATCCCTAAACCTAACCACCGAGATTAATGCGGAGTCTGAACAATAATTTTATAACTCAATGTCTCTATTATTAAACTATTCCCTAAGATTTCTACACAGATATTTCATGAATCTCCTCCTGTGTGGGAGTTTTGTCTTTCACCTCCTTGTCAATTATATTTCTTGGTCCGTAAATTTAATTGCGCATTCCACCCACGTGACCATTCGCATTTGGCGACTGTATTGCCATTAAAAAACACCAAACTGAATAAAGGTCAATAATTTTAGTAGCATGATGGCATGTAAAATTTGTTTTTAAATAAACCCGTTAACACAGATGTAGCAAAGAGTCGCGTGGTGAGCGGTGAGTGTTTCATTGCGGGTCACTGTTCCCACCTCTAACTCTGTGGGTTGCTGTGCCCACCTTTAACGCGAACACACACACACACGCACACACAGACAGACAGACAGACAGATCGTTCATTGTTATAAAGAGATCGCTGCGCTCCTTTTAATAAAGGTAATCATCCCCTACCGCAGTAGGTCCCCTAAGGGGACCATATTTAAAATTTTTGAAATACGCGGATTGAAAAGAAACAAAAAGCGTCCTCTGTTGAAAAGCATTAAGAACTTAGTGCGATATGTCCATTAAGCGAAATAATGAGTATATGGATTAGGTTTTTCTGCCCTCTTGATTAGTGACCAAATTATTAGGACGGCAGTCACAGGCACTTTTGGAAAGAGAATTTTGATAGCTTTAGAAATATATACCATATCGTCGGCTTTCTTCTAAAACGCGATATACCAAAGTATCATTTTTTTCGAAATAACGATAAACCATTTTTTATTTCTGAAATTCTATTTGGAAGTCTGAAATGCCTTAGCGTACTTCGTAAAAAATGATAGAATGGTATATCCGGTTTTAGAAGCAAGCGACGATATGGAGGTTTTGGTATTTACTTTATTGTGGCCGTCGGACATTTTTTGGGACTTAGAGAGGATATTAGTGTTGTGTAAGACTTTTGGCTGTTGCAGTATATTGAGTGTGCATCTTTCTAATCTTGGCTATGCATGTTTTTTGGCCACTGAAACTCATTGCACGAAGAAAGAAGCGAGTGGAGTGCAATGCTATTTTATTGATCCACGGAGAAATCTGCAACGTAACCTGCAATCTGCATTATCTTAACTGTTTGTTCTCTTCTTACGCTTCCTTTCACTGTATATTATATCTCTGCGTGAATAAATACTACACACAGTTGAGGAGACAATAAGGATTTAGGCAGTACCCTGAAAAGGCCTAGAGAGGCTTAACGTATAACAGAGTGGTGATGACAGGGAAGGTCTTCTTGTTTTGTGCGTCAATTTATTTGTTTCTTTGTGAGTGTTTGAATTCCTAATGCAGACAAATCCTCCGACGTTCCAAACAAAGGAAAGCAAAGTGCATACACTGGGAATTTGGAAGGACTGAGTTCTGAGTTGATTGTATGGGTGAGATGAGATGAGCATGAATCCACTCTCCGCACCGGAAGTCTCTTTCTCTCACCCGAAAAATGCTTGCCTACGCCGCTAACCAAATGCCGGGATGAACTTTCCTTTCAGATCACAAAAGAGATAAATATGCAAATTCTGAGGTTTTATTCCTCCTCATATTCTATGCAACGGGAATAAAATATTGAGTCAGGTGGGAGGCTTTACAGTGCTCCCTTCAAATGGGACCCAATGTACTCAGCCATTTATCTCACTTATTCCTACACAATCAACCAAAAAGCCACTCTATCTTCATTTACAAAATATCCAATGATATATTTACGTCCCTGTGATACGCAGTTTGTACTGTCATTGTCAGTGTAACAGCGATACTCCTAAACCCACAACTTACCAATACTAAGCCTACCTTTCTCCATTTTTTAACTATTCCCTAAACAGCTTAAACGCGTGGGTCGAGTAGATTCGGAATTTTAGGAACTATTTAATACTTTTCTTCATGTCAAAAAAGAGAGAAAGCTCCTTTATTGAAACTACCGGTAGGTATCTTTGCTTTTACTAATTACATCAAACATTAGTGGGGAGCGACCATGTATTACTAACAGACTTATAAAAGTATCTAAAGAGGACAGAAAATTTTGGGAATCATGGAAAGTGATTTGAGTAAATAGACCATGCAAAGAACAATGGCAAATATTAGGATGAAGGATTTTATGAAAAATTGCCATTTACAGAAAGTAGTGGGAACTGATAATGGAAAGTTATGAGGACAGGAATTTGTGATAAAAGTTAAGGGGAAAAGATATTTTATGGGGAAATGGAAATTTGTGGAAAATGATGTAAACTTAGGAAAAATTTTGTTTTGTGAACTTGTGTGAAATTATGTGAAATTGTTTTAAATTGTGAACACTGAGGAATGAATGACTTGTTGCTAGATCTGTAAAACAAAAATTAAAATCCACTGCTTTAGAAAACAGGAAACTAAAGTGATAATATCGTGTGCAAAGCGTTTTCTTGAAAAGGACGACAATTTTCTCCAAAGGATTTGTGATTGATTACTGATTGATTGGATATGGGATTTGTTTGGTAGGACATGAAATTGAAGTTTTGCGTCACCTTTCTTTATGGAGGGTGATCTGGCTTTCTCCCTTCTTATTTCCATGCGTGGACGGGAAAGCCTTGGAGAAAGCAATGTCAATAAATCAGGCGACAAGTCAACATCGCTCATCCAGAATGGCCATTCCTCTCTACTTCCTTGACACATCATTTTCCAGTTGAGCCATTGCACTCCACTCCTCACCAACCAATTCATCTTCTCTCTTCATATTCCTCATTCCCACATTATCCAGCTTCCCACCAACTATCGCAGCATCAATGTATACAGAGGCTTTAGTTTCCCCATTTTTAGAATAATCTTTAGACTCTTCATATATTTCATGTGTATGGATTTACTGAAAGGTTACACAACCTTCCCCAGACAATTTTCGCAATATGTCTACGAACTCTCCGTATTTACAGAGTAGAGCATAATGATAATGTTACAGTTTCTTATGTCGCCGTCTTCCTCTTTGGCATGTACTATGCTATTTTCTAGAGTACACATACACGTGTCCCAAATAAGTAGCCTAGAGACTTGTGATGACTGATAGATACACGTCCACACAACACGTACGCAATAAACACAACTCAAGTCACTTTTGTTGGTTTAGATAACCGAAAGGCTGTCTGATCACAAAGTGAGCAAATGTTGCTTCCTTCGTCCACGTCGCACAACACTTCCTTCCTCTATTTCCCACAAACATATTTCCTTCATCCTTTTATACACTCTCTTCTTAATACCATGTCGGGTTCTCATTATATGGATATGTGCTTATAACGGTTATGAATTATCATTGCTATTGTGTATAGCGAATCAACTCCCTATTGGAGTGTCTGTCTATTGCGAACAAGTTTTCTTCATTTTTGGACTCTCACCAATTTTGGGAAACTTTATATTTGTATACCACCATGCATTGAGTAAAGGTTTATTAGCTACGCTCTAGTCTGTGAAATACTATATAAGAATATTCCAAAACACAAAACATTTTTGACATATCAATTTTATTGAATTTCAGGTCACCAATGGATCTATCGAGATTCTCACGGTGGCGTTTCCATTCTGGATGTAAAAAACATGTCATCCCGCTCGTTGGTCAGCAATGTTACTTTCGTAAGTTTAGTATGAATTTCAAACATTAAATTCATAATTGTTTTTATGACATTTTATTTATGCTCAAGAAAACTGCAATACATGAAGTTATTTCACAGCGAGTATGATATTTACGAGTTGAAGAGTATGTCTTGTGTAATATGAGATGCAATGAAAGATGAAGGGGAAACGGAAACCGGAGTGGAACTGTGTAAACTACAGATAAACACCACAGTAAAGTGAGGGAAAGCAAGAAAGAGAAAGCATTATTGATTTAACAAATGGGAAAATGATACGGATCGTTGTTGAACTAGATGTAAACAGATCCACTTCAGTACACGAGAAGTAAATTCTCCTCTTCCGTCTTACGTCTCTCAAACTATTTTACCCACAAAATCTTTTGTCTTTACCACTTTTTTGAAAATTCTACTATTTTACTTAATGTAGCCTTTCCAAATTACCGCAGTAATTATTTAGTGAAGCTTGCATATAAAATTATCTTGAATTTTTTATTTACTTTACTATTTAGGTAGTAAAAAATTTAAATAACATTACAAATTAATTTTCATTGTTTATCATTATTTTGTTGCAAAGGTAATATTTAAAATTCATAATCTTTGCTTGTATTTGAAAAGTTGAGAGTATTCATTTATTCACGACTTGGATCAGCAGTGGCCTACTTGGTTAGTTCACGAATAAACTGCAAAAGTACCTTGTAACAGGTTTTACCAATCAAGTAGTGCACTGAAGCCACCATTCTGCGTACTTGAGAGTAAAGTACTTCTGATCTGATTTTCGTGCATGTAATACTGCGCTTCTGATTTTCCTTTACGTTTATTTCAATTTTATTTTGTGAACCCAGTCTCCTGTAGATTTTCACCATTTCTCATTCATGGGAAGTTCTTCCCCAACTCAAAGTATCATCGCTTGTGTTGTTGGCATACCTTGTCGAAAGTTGTGTTCAGTAGAGGGAAAGAAAATGTGCATAAAAATGAAAGATTAAGTTTTTCACTTTTCCGGCATAAAAGTCGGCCAATTTCTCAAGCTTTCACATTTATTCAAACATCCATTTGCTTTTCTCCCACGTATATTACTGCGAGTAGTCTACAATGCAACAACAGAGATTTCCAACCACTCTCAGGACACAATGTATCTCTACTACTAATAAACATGCAAAATGCAAGTACTAGTAGCTATCTAAATGCAAGTTTGAGTTACTTGATGCAAAATGTAAATGTAAACCATCGTGCGTTCCTTGAATTTCTAGAATCTAAAGTTATTTATAGCTGGATTAAATATGTATGCTTAAAATGTACATAATAATGGGAAAGAGTAATGAGAGTGTAGTGTACGACTAAAATATATCTTGGAGTTCGGCAAGGACGAAATGACTGAAATATTAATTTTTCATCTAAAAGCCTAACACACAGCACTGTGCAGTGTAGACCCCTGAGAAAATGAAAATTATATTCTAGAAACCTGAATATGTTTAGGAACAATATGTCGTACTTACCTAATATTGTCATTGTTGATGGAACGATAGAAAAGTTTTAGAGCAAACATTAATGTAATACTATTGATGTTTTAGGGAACAAAATAAAAACAGTGTAACTATTGATTTTTGTTAACTGTACTTTCAGAAACGATTCAATGCCGTATCATTCGTTTTATCATCCGACTTGAGATTTATTCTCCTTACCCACGATGTACAAAAGGTAAACAACTTTCTTTTCTTTTTCATCTAATACCCCAATATAGAAAATTACTTTCTAGTTCCTACAAAAATAGCAGTAAAGAGACAATCCATTAGAAAAGGATTTCTAAGATGATGCTTTCATCTCATCAAAATTCACAACTGAGCTTTACTTTTCCCCTAAAATACTACAGGCAATCATCTAATATAAACAGCCTTAACATGATATCATAAAATTTATCAAGCAAATCGTTTAGAAGGAACCTTCTTGTAAGAAATACAATTTTATTTACCATTTTCAATTTCCAAAATACTTCCTTTTGTTAGTATACCATTTTCTAGTCTACAATTCTTCTTTGCCAAAAATCAATAATAATATCATAGTAATTTAATTGTGACATATCCCCTCTTCCGTGATTAACTACCATAGGATTTCAATCATGCCAGTTTTTCTTATATACTGTGTTGTTAGTATTAGTGTACCGAAGACTAGTGCGAGATCAATTTAGGAAATTCCCTTTGTACAGATTTTTCAAAATGGAAGGCATTTGTACATACATAAGTAAGCAATTTGGAAACGTATTAAAGATTAGGAAGCTTTCCTTAACTGGATCGTGTTTTCTATAAAGCTTACATAAGCATTCACAATTATTTGGCATTAGTGGAGCGGAGGGTATTTGTACTTGTAATATAAAGAGAGGGATTTAGTTAGCTTTGGGTCCCGTTACTGTGTTTGCTTTGAGTTGTGAGCTAGGTCTTTCTTTGAGAACATTGTCTCGTTTACATAAAAAATTGAGTGAGCAAAGGAAGCACTGAAATTTTCATGTGGCTGTAGTACTTGTACTGGAATCCTGACTTACCCAAATGCTTTCTTTCTAGGTTCACCGCTATTCCTATCTTGCCAAGTATACTCTCTTCGAGATCAATACTGGGTGAGTTCCATTAAATTGCATTTCGCTTTTCTTCTTTGCATGTACCGTGTTACAGGAAGTAGGATTAAGTACACTCTATCGCCCATCCACACTAATCCTAATTACCATATCACCAAATACTTAAATAACTTGGGTCAGTATTCACAACCCCACTAGGATATTAAAACGATACCAAGTATTCCTGGACGAAATATTATTATAGCTTACAGTTAGAAAATAATTGAATTTTCACATGTATAATCAACTAATATTTATTAGTACAAAATCGTCACTGTCCATATTTCACTCCTGTTACACTAGAACATTTATTATTTGTGGAAAACAGTATTATTTGTGGGAAACTGAATTTACTGGTCATAAAGAACAATTTTTCTAAGACAGTTAATTTTTCTATTCTGGCCTTCGGTATTTAATTACGTTACCGTGTGCTCTTGGCGCTTTTCCAGCAGTATATCATTTACCCTGTAACACACGCAGAAACAATATCTGAACACAGTTTTGTAAATAGATTGGCAATATAAGAACGCCTTAAACTCATACCCGATTGCATTTGCATTGTCTTATTACTTATTGTCTGTGTAATCGTAAACCGAGGACCTTATTTATGTAGATGTGCTGATAAATAGGTAATTTAATCCATGCTGCAGATACTATATACAGTATGGAATGCTACAAATTAAAAATGACAGCCACTACATGCTAAGCTGGACATTGTTTCGTGTTATTTAGGGAAACGAGAGCAATAACAGTAGACAAAACGATAAGTTCTGCAGCTGTGGTGACGCATTCAACTCTGCAATTCGTCAAATGGTCCCCGAAAGGAAGTTCCCTTGTGTTAGTTCACCAGGGGGATATTTACTACAAACCCGATCCAAAGGAGAAGACTACTTTCAGAATTACAGACTCTGCCAGACCTGATGTCATTTTCAATGGCATTCCTGACTGGCTCTATGAAGGCAAGTCCTTTCTATAATCCTATCTAAAATTATCATCACAGTGGCTCTCACTCGACTCCTGGGACGAAATTTTCAAAAGGGGCGCAAGGGGGATTAGCGCAACTTGGGGTAGTTGCGCCTATTTTTGCGCGTGATGATATTTTCAAAAGATGCACCTACATTTAGTTGCAGCGTTCGTGGCAAGTACTTAATCTCAGCAGTATTTTCGTACATTTTTGAACGGTGCAAGTGTTAAAGTTAGGTTGCAACTTTACAGGGACGAAATTTTCAAAAAAGTGGCAACTTTACCCTCGGTGCAAGACTTGCTCCTCCCATTTGCCCCACTCTTGCACTCAATCAAAAAATGATATTTTCAAAACAAGTGGCAGCGTCTTAGCAAAATTATGGCAGTTACTTCATATAACTAACTAATAGTTATAAGAAGCAAAGCAGCGGTAGTAGTAGTTATGGTATTTGCAACTTCATTTGCGCCAAACGGTATTTTCGTACCATTGGAGTTCTTTCCAGGGTTTCAAAGCAATCGAAGTATGTACTACAAATATATTTAACATGTTGAATTTATCAGCAGTTCCCTTGGGGGTAGTATAAGTAGTATTGAACTTTTCCCAAAATATTGAAATAACTCCTCCTAAAAAGAGACATAGAAGAAGTATACTATGTAGTTGCAGGTGTGGTTTCAACAAAATTTCAACACTGACATCCAATGAACAGAAACAAACCACATAGCACGTAGTCAGCAATCTTTGCCCATACGGGTACCGTATGGGTACCGTAAATTAGTATTTGTGTTATCGGAGGAATTATTCTGAAGTGTAGCTGTAACTTGTATTGAAGCCTAGGAGAGTTTTCCCAAAATATCAAAAAAGCGGTAGTTTAAGGAGATTAAGGGCTTCAAGGGATAATACAACATTTGCTTCTCGCAATAGATTTATTAAAAATTGTATTAAACGATGCTCTATGTCATATTTCTGATTTTAGGTACCTTCTTACTATATTATTTAGTAATTCGTAGTTTTCGCAATGTGTCGTGTACTAGAACAGATGTCTCTCGATTTTCATTCGGTGCTCTGATGTGTACAGAAGTACCAATATGCAAACATAGTTTGTTTCTCTCAGCTCAACTTACCAATATCTGGAAAAGTCGTATGATTTCTCATTAATGTCTCCCGTCACAATGGCTGATAGATAGTGGAGTCTAGAAAAATATAAGATCAAGATCGGAGGACTTTGGCAAATTGATATCCTATTTCACTGTAGCATGTTTGTCGGCACAATGAGAAAGGGACATATGGCCACAGACAAAGTTGATCACACGGATGTCAAATTCCTTTTTCGGCAGTTGCTCGCCTCCAGCAAAACGTAGAAGCTGATATCTCACAAAGACTCGTCTGCAGACAAACACTTCTCCGCTTATTATTTTTTCATTTGTTTGCCCATATTATTACATTTCTTTGAAGGCATGTATCACGGTCTTTGAGAGAACCTAGCCTATGAGAGAGCATCTTTTGAATTTGTATGCCAATAATTTTGCCCTTAATTATAGATAGAAGAAATGAAAACTGGTACACAAATTGAAAAAGATATAATCACCGTTTTCACAAAATGTCATTCCCACAGCTGCTTCAGAAAAGAGTTATTAAAGATAAACGTCCAAAATTGAAGCATTTGGTTATATATTGAATTGCTTTAATACTTCAATTGAAGTAATTGAAGTATTATTTCAAGTATTCATTAATAAATTTTTTCCTGTTGCAGCTGTGCGGATGAACTTTTCTGAAAACGTTGATTATATCTCTTTCAATTTGTGTACCAATTTTCATTTTTCATCTAAAATAGGGGCAAATTATTGGCATACAAATTCAAAAGATGTTTTCTCATAGGCTGGATTCTCTCAGAGGCGGTGACACATGCACCTTTAGTAAGTGTCTGCCTCAACTGTAATATTAATAAACCGTTGTGCAAAACGGCGGAAGTATGTAGCGGAGAAATCAGTTGATTATCGGTCGGTTGATCATTGGTTGATCATCGGTTGACATTGGTTGATCGATCATCGATTGATCATTGGTTGATCATCGGTTGATTATCGGTGAAATTCGACCAAGCACAATCAAATGGAGGGAGTAACTTCTTAAGGTAGCGAAATGCCTCGTCATCTAATTAGTGACGCGCATGAATGGATTAACGAGATTCGCTCTATGTTTCGGACTGTATTTCTGGAACCCATTGACCGATTGACCTCATCTTCGAACTTAACCTGTCACTGGACCTTATCTATATGTGTTCTAAGTCTGAACTCATTATCTCAATGCGTTCTCGAGTAAAGTGGATACGGACAGACAGACAGACAGACAGACAGAGCGTTCCCATAATGTAGCTCCGCTACATAATAATAATAAACCAAATTGCCTTATTGCATTTTATTAAGGTTATTACGTGCTTGACTAATGAATTGTAAGTAATAATTCTTGTCGATTAGTGCATTTCTTTGCCTCTTTTTCATTGTTTATGTGTGTGTTTAAATGTGGGTTAACAATTGGCCACTTATGCATATTTTATTTATTTGGCTTTCACTATTATTTTGAATATCCGAGAAGTGATTAAATTATTGAGTTTATCCGTGGGAAGGTCTGATGTCGATGTCGTTTGGATGCATTACTGCATTACTGAATAGCCACAATGTCTAATATATCCAATGATGAGTGTTTTAGCGAGAAAAAACGAGCAGTGGCAGATGAATGGGAGAAAAGTCAGGAAGGATGCATGGGAACACTCCATCACGCTGATGGTACCCCATTAACAGGAGAGACCATTGGAGAAAGCAGAAGAATTTGTTTTCCTGTGGAGGAACTGGAGAAAAGGAACATATTTTCAGTTTGTCAATGGCCTAGAAAGGGAAGGTTGTCGGTTGAAAGAGTGCATTAGGAGCGGGGCCTGTGTGGGAATAAAATAAAGTGATTCTTCTGGATAGTCTTTGTGTCTTGTCCGCTGAAAACTCATAAATTGCTTGGCCACTCTCCTGACGCACCTCTCCCTACTGCGTCTTCCTCTCAATTGAAATCTATCATAAACTTGAAGAACTCTACTTTAGAAAGTTTGAGTTGTTTGGAGCAGTTAGTGGATGTTGATGCGCATCTTTTATTCCTGAGATGTTTAACGACGAACTAAATAGTAAACGCTGCCACCCACAGGTATGGATTTTATTTGGCTGACGGCAGCACCACCCGGGAAGGCCAACTTGTAAGAAGTTTTTATTAGCTCCACCTCCGTAATTTAGACTTTGGTAATGACTAGACTAAACGGTAATCTACTGTCAAAATCGAATAGGGATGATAAAGTTTTCAAATAAAATTACATTATTAATGAACCACTAAAGTAGAGCGGAGGATTAAGTTCTATGAGTAGTGAGTAGTAAATTTCATTTCCGCTGTAAGTAAAAGACATAGATAGCACCAAAATTACACCACGCAAGATAATTGGAAAGAAACAATTTTTTCTCCATTCTCTCCTACGTTCAAGTTCTTTGCGGTGGAAGGGAAAGCTAAAGAAGGCCGAGGTACCTATAAGAAAATAGTTGGGCAGGAGAAAGTACAAGAGAAAGTAGATTGAAGTTCTTAGGGCATTAAATAACTTACTTTAGAGCTAAGAGTCTCTTCTATGCCTACTTGCCCTGATAGATCTTGGTTAGTTTTCCAGTAGCAGCGCTTCGGACGCTTTCGCTTCTTATAATCGAGGTCCTGGAAATGTGCTCAGGCCAGAGCAGCTTGTTTCAACTAGAAAGTCTGGAGAAGCACGAAAACTCGCCCAATGGATGAATTGAATGAGAGACTCTGCAGTTTGCAACAGTAAATACTCCTTTTGAGGCTAGAGTAAAGTAGACTCTTACGGTGAGACGGAAAATACCCTGGAAAGAAACTAGCAATGAGTTGTGCTGGAGAGCATTGAAAATATTAAGAAGTGGGTAGAGTGCAGTGCACTAACGATTAGTTGGGAACTAGCAACTACTTAACTTTGTAATAAGTCTGAGTTTTAGGACCTTTGAATTCGATCTATTAACAGCTGTTTTCAAGCATCCCTGCCTCCTGCACTTACAATAACATTTTCCTTCCGTTGCTGTTGCTCCAGTCGCCCAGACCAACTCTCTTTCCTTTCTCTTTGTCATATGTAGGCCATGCAAGGTAGTCTTTACTTTAACTCTGATCCTGTAGTGCTGGACAAAGTTTCCAGTAATATTATTTCATTTCATTTCTGTAGAACCTACGGAAAAGGATGGGAAATGTGAGGTATAATATTCAGAAAATACAGGAAAAATAAAAAATGTTTTACATAACTGAAAATGAGGGTCGATATGGGAAATCTTACATTTTGGGATTCATTTTTCCCTTTCAATCTTACTTTTCGCTTTGGAAATGATGAAACCTTGGTGGAACTGCGAGTGACCTTGTTCTCCTCTTCTATTATTTGTATTTGTGGCTCCTTAGGCATTGTATGGGGTAATTTAAAGTTGTAAATAAAGAAAAAGGTTCGTCTGAGCTGGTTCTAAGATGTAGTTGGGCAAAGGTAGAAGGATGGAGAGAGAAATAATTAAATCATGACTTCTTTTGGAAATTGCACAGAGGAAATTTTGGGGAGCAACTCTGCCATGTGGTTCTCGTCTGATGGGCAACGTCTCCTTTATCTGACGTTCAATGACTCTTTGGTTGGCGAACATCATTTACTCTACTACGGCAGTGTCGAGGACCCTCTCCTCTACCCTAAAGTCAAAACACTTCGTTATCCAAAGGTAAGCCGCTCTCCAACCCAACACACATGACCCACTTCCACAATCTCCATTCTCGCTCGGCCCTTCTCGCAAATAATAACAGAGAATGACAACCGATACTCCGAGCCTATACCAACTCTGTTCAGACTTACAAAGAAAACCTTACCTTTGTTTCCTAAGGCTTATATTTCTATTTCAGCGTGCGTTATGTTTTATAGAGTTATGACAATGTTTTCCTTTGTTTCAGCCGGGCACAAAGAATCCTACTGTGACAGCAAGGATATGTGATCTTGAAAAAATAGGTTCCAAATTAGTTACGGTTGAGCCGCCTGAAGGTATCTCCACTTTGTAAGTATTGTCGAATTTTCTTATTTTCTCTACCAGCCCACATAATCATTCTAATGATCGATAAAGACACTCAGGCATTTATCCAGGAATATGAACAAAAGACATTCTTTCTAAAGATGTATTGCAAATTGCAAAACTTACCGAGTTTGTTTCAAGTGATTTGCACTTGCTAAGGTACTTTCCCAAAACTATATTCTGAACTTTTACCACATCTACCACAAGGCTTATAGAAATTCGTAAATTAAAGGTCATTAGGAAATAAATATTGTGGGATTTGTATTAAACTTAAGGAAAATTATTATTACTTTGATGCACAGTTAAGTTAAATTATTATTTATTAGGTATATCCAGTTTTATGAAGTAAAGTTATTATTTCTGCGGGTGAAAAACTATTTATTCATGAGGTATACCTAAACAAAAGCCATTAATTAAATAACCTATTACCGGTGGACTGCCCGTCTGCCTCTGCTTCCCCTATATATTCTTGATGGTTCAGAATGTTCACAAAGTATTCATTCTGCGAATCTATTACTATTGATTAAATGTTAAAGAAAATTCTCATAGAGATTTCTACTTCTTCCGTAATATTGTCAAGACAAGAAAAAGTGTAGGCTTAAGGACATTAAATGAGCATGAATATAAAACGGAACGATTTAAAAAGAAAATTTAGTACACTTTTTATCTGGGCAAGAGGCGAGAGATGATGTGTTCATTAGCCTTAAAATGGAAGTATAACAATTGGACAGAAAATGAAATTCGCTTTCTTTGATTAAAGTGTGGGAATGATTGGAATTCAGTCGATAAAAGCGAGTGGAAGGGAAAGGATAAGAAAGTGGCGAGATTCTTTCTTCATCTCACTTTCTCACCCATTCAAGTTAATGGCTCTCGTGCTCAATTTGATCAAATGAGATTAGAATTATAGAAACGGGAAGAGTCAAGACAGTTTCATCCCATCAACTCCTCTCACAGCTCATCAACTGTCTTTCATCCCAAATCCCCCCCTCCTAAGTATACAGCCAAACCAAACACCATTTATTACTCTCCACTTTTCACCAGTTCCACTTCATTGCAAATCATAAAGAATTTTTTGGCCAAACCATACATCACTTTTAATGTCTATGAATATTTCTCACTGGAGAAAAGGGGTATTAACTAATCTGAAATTCTGACTATAAGCGAAATGCAATTACAACCGATAGAATATTTCAATTGGTTAAAACTAAATGCAAAGCGGTTTATTTTTATTTTTCATGACTGCTGAATGCTGATAAGTGGAAAATTCTTTCCCCGTTTTACCCGGTAATGTGGGGAAATTATAGGCAATGTGGAATAATCATTAAGGTACCCGAATTCTGTGTTTACATTATTTTATGGCTCTTGAAAATATTTTTAAGGCCCATTTTTTCATCAAAGGAATGGCAATTTTTCTAGGAAAGCCGGTGCTTCTAGAAATAAGAAATCGTTATGCAAATACGCAAAACAGTTTTCCTTTTCCAAGGAAAGAAAGTCATTATGTCTAATTTTAATGTGAATATTGGTGTACCTAGTGTTCTACCAGGCTTAAGAAATAATAAATGAATTTTTAGGTATTTCTCTTTGAGAATTATGGAAGTTAGGTATGTCATAAGAGTTAGTGTAGGAAGAATTCAGGTTTTGTAGATTTTAGTCGTGTTGCCTTGTAGAGATAGGGCAGTCAAAGTGAGCAGCACAACTGTGAGCTGTTTATTTTGACAGAAAATGAATCTGGTGGTCGGACAGAGTCTGTATGCAGTCCGTTAAAGTCAAACGGAGTTCATGGTTTTATAGCAGCTTTTGTGCTTGAGCTAAATGTATTATAAGTCGACTGAATGCTCGATTGCAGGAGAGAGCACTATATTTCTTGGTGGATTGTTGGGTGAAAGTTGTAAAGGAAAGTAGTGAATGGGAAAACATGCGCCAGTCGGGAAAGGCAATTAGTTACATCTCTGCTGGTGATTAATGAATCAAAGCTTTCTTTGGAGACTTCACAACTTGCATCCCATCGCCTCTCAGCCAACGCACAAACCAGCAGCTTTTAATAAGGAACTGTTTTACTAAGGATTATAGCCTTTCCTTTCTCTACATGTTCATCTGTCCATTACCTTTTTTCACTTTCACCCGCATTCACAAATCCAGGTCGATGCAACGCTTTCTCTTTGTGCAATTTGCCATATGTACTTACTTTACGCCTTCCACTAATGTTGCCATATATAGGACATTTCTTTTGGATTCTACGAACCTCGTTTGGATCATCACGAAATATCATTATTTGTAAAATTTTGGTAGTTCAAGAAATTAGGATTTTCAGCCATGCTTACACTTACAGTTTATTCAAGTGCATAAAAAACCAGTACAAATAAATGAAAAATTGTATTGCTGTTCTCAGGATATTATTGTGTTAACGCAAAAATAGCTTTTCCAAAGAAATTATGTGTTTAACATAAAGTAATGTAAGGTTTTAGGATCCCACCGAGACCAGAATGTTGACATGCCTTCCAGCAGGGATAAGAGAGCTGGTGCTTACACATAGATCCAGGGCAGGGTAAATTATGCGGAGGATGCAATTCACCAAATTCAATTAAGCGACGGAAGAATACGTAACACCTATAAAGTGGTGAGCGATTGTAACCGCAGTATTGCAAAATTCAGCGGCGGTGGAGTTAGCCAATATGACTGAGCTGAGAATGTCGGCTTATGCCTCAATGTCTTGGAATTGTTTGTCACTCCCGGTAAAGAACGATAATACATTTCCCAGTGATTCCATTTTAAAAAAGACTTGGTTTTGCCTTAACTCAAAAGTCTGAAAGGTGCATGAAAATAGGACCCCCACTAAAATAAATGGCTTAATCCACAGAAATTCGGTGAAAATTGGGAACAATGCTCGTGAAAGCGGGGGAACCCCTTTTAAAATTGTAGAATAATGCAGAATGACCCCCCCAGAAACTACACCATTTTTGAAAAATTAGTGTTATATTACAGTGTTGTACGGCTCTTCAAGACATAGTAGGTGTATGGAGCTTTCTCCTTGATTTTTTGTAGTTGTATACTAAGCCGTTAAAAACTTATCATTTTAAAAACACAGATAAGGTAGTTAATTTGCCTAGTGACGCCGTTTTAAATCATACAGACGGAAACCTTAACAAAATTGTAATAATAACTGATCAATTGATGTGTTTTGTGTACTTTAGGGAGTACTACATTACAGCAGCGGGTTGGGTGCACAATACACATGTTAGCATCATTTGGACTTCCCGCTCCTTCAATTTGTCAATCATCTCAATTTGCACTGCCAAGAATGGCACATGCGAAGAGGTCTGCTCATCTTTGGACTTTCTCCTTTCTTTTATCTTGCATTCTTATTTTTGCGCTGGGAAAATTAATTGAAGACACTCAGAAAAAGAGAGATGCCTAATCCATTCTCCCATTTCCATAATCAGTCAAATCGACTTTTCTGTCTTCTCTGAAGCTACTTTTATTGGGAAGAAAGGAAGGCAATCGACGTTTCTGTGCTTTCATTTGGTTTGATCTTTGGCGATAAGACTGCCGCATTGTTCTCCACGTGGTATTCTATTCTTGATTTATCGTTTTGTTTTGCCAGTCGGATTTTACACACCGTAGACTCTACTAAGATCACGGGATCGAGAAAAAGGCGTAACAAAGGAGCCAACTTTCCTATATTTCCTCTATACCAATAACATAATCGTCCTTCTCTTGTCCCATTGTCTTTCCCGACTCCCCTTCGCCTTTTTCTCCTTTTATGTCAAAGAGTGAACGTCTTTTTTGTCTTGGCACTTTGTCAAATGTCCTCTGCTTTCTCTTTAAAGCCATCCACTAAATCAGAGGAAAGAGTTTACTTTCTCCATAAGTGGATTATGTCCTCGTCTTTGTTTTCTCTGTATTCCTATATACATACTGCAATCGCTAGACCCTACAATCAAAATTACCCAATCTTTGTTCTAAAATTGTTATTTTTCCTTCATGTCACATAATTCCTAACCGACTAATGATAAGCTCCGATTTTCTCGATTTTTCTCATTTCCATTGATTAGGATTTTCCTGGATACCATCCTACAATGTAATTCTAATGCACTCTACAAATGTCCCTTGAGAAATTCTCTCTTAAGAAGTAGTTTTCCTTGTTGGCAAACAATAAATAACATGTGCTTCATTAGCAAGATAAAACTTTTACCCTTGCGCTAATTACGATTAATTAATCGGGAACGTTGTACGTGTACTTTGCAAGTTTGGGATTTCTTGAAGACAACAACTCAATTAGGGATTTATTTATGTATTGTTTCAACAGATCTACCGCATCACGACGGAGAAGCGTGGTTGGGTGGAAACGGTTCCCTTTCCAATTTTTAGTTCAAAGGGGAACTCGAAGAACTTTGTTACGATAGCACCGATTCGGGACGGGGAAAATGGATTCTTTGATCACTTGGTGCTCGTTGACACAATCAACAAGCGCAGTCATCCGATAACTCACGGCAGCTATGACGTCCTTAAAACAAACGCTTGGGATGAGGCCAACAAACTCATGTAAGTCAATAGTTACGTTTACAACTCTTAATTACGGATTCTGGGGAACAGCTTCCACTTCCCGAAGTTCAAACACACCATCCACCAACTTTGTCAATCCAATCCAAATCCAAGCCACATTGCAAATAACAGCACAGCAATAAATACTGAGTTCAGAATAATATTTGTTTTCTGTTCTGGGGTTAAACATGGACAGAATTCCCAACAGAATTCCTCTAAAGGATTTACCACGTTTTAAACTTTTACAATACAAATTCTTAACTTTTGCTTTGGTTTCCAGCAATCCTGTTTCCAAACTACGTGGTACAAATTCAAATTGAATAAAAAATAGCAACAAAGTTCTACTCGAGTTTTTATTGAAGTTACAATTGAAATTGTATTGAAAAAAGTGAACTCACAACACTAAGTATTTGAATAAAAATCATCTCAGTTTACCTAATTTCTTTGAATGTTCACTCTGGCCTTATAAATCATCCTTCCGAGTGATTTTTCTTAGTTTTGGATAAATTCCAGAAAAATAGTATTAATGGTCCATTAACAAAGGTTTTACGGTTCCATTAAAAATAATATGAATGTGTTTGCAGATATTTCACAGCGACCCCCGCATCCCACCCAGGAGAACGACGATTGTACCGGATTCGAGTGGAGCAGCCTTACACAGAGCACTCTCCAGACTGCTTATCCTGTGGGCCAGAGGAAGAACGGAATGACTCCCGTAATGATTCGGGGAAGGTGCTGGTTGGGAAGACCAAGGCCCAGACAGAGAAGCTGGCGGAGGAAGAGGTGATTGCGGGTTTGCAGAACAAGGGGATGTCCCGCGAAGAAAGTGTGAGCAACCAGGGCAGCATGCTCGGCAGCAATAAATCCTGTCTCTTCGTCAGCAACGTGAAATTCAGTGTGGACCGGAGTTACTTCATCGTGGAGTGTGCTGGACCAGACGTTCCCTTCGTGGCACTCTACGCCTCCACCGTGGCGCCCGCCGCCACGCCCAACGTCCCTCCCGCTGCCAACATTCGCCTTATTCAGGTGCTACTTTCAATTCTGTCTGAAACGTCTGACGTAGTTGTCCCTATCGCTCCAGTCCAGATATTGTCATCACATTCACACCGAGTCACTCAGACATGACAAACAGGAAACCTGGCCGAGCTCTATCTTCTCTCTTTGGGGAATTCGCATTTTACTTTCTCTCGTGTGCTAGCCTGTTGCAGGGAAAGGCATGCAAAAGGAAATCGCTTCGAAAACTCAATTCCCATATGCGACGAACTTCTTGCGTCAATCCACTTCTGTTTATAGAAGCCAACTACCCAAAGATAATTTTCCAACATATATATAAGTCGTTAAACGAACTTTCCACTACTCTTCAGAAAACATCCAACAAACTTTTTCTATAATATCCCTGCAAATGCCAACCACACGGGCTCTTCCTAAATATGTCGCCCACCTCTATAAACGCACGTTTCGTAGGGATAACGTTTACTTTGCAGTAAACTAACTTTTTATTGGCTTACTATCTAGTAATTCGGCCCAAGGCAATTATTCTCTATGACTATAACAGATTTATTTAGTAGTGCACTTAAAAATTAGCTTTGAAAAGGAAAAAAATATTATATAAACTTCCCTACTTGCAAATTGTGTAACAAAGAATAAGGCACTACTAGTTGGAGAACTTGTCACTCCGGGTTTTATATAGGAAACTCATAACCATTTAAATCGTCTCTTGACATTGGGCATAAATATTATATTCTACGGGAAACTTGACGGGATACATAACGGGATACATAACATACGCACCTTCTCTTTCGTAAAGTGTTTCAGTTTCAAGACTTTCCCTCAAACTTTCTCCTCTAGCATATTTTTTGATTAGATTCTAAAAAGTTTCCCAATATTTGCTCCCTACGAATTCTTTACTTTGCAGAACACACATCCAAAGTGTTCTCCATGGTTCTTTACCACCACATAGCATTACCGACGAGGATATTCTGCCATCCAGAATCCAGTGTTTTATTTCACAGTAATCAATCTCTTAAAAATTCCTTGGCACACGCTGTTTACAATAATGCCAACATTAAGATGCATAAATTAGGAAGGATGGCGATTATCTATTAGCTTATACAGAAAATTACGCATTCTTAATTATTAGTCGAAATTGCTTGTTAAAATTGGTTTAATCGGATAATAAATTCAAAATCGAGGTTTGAAACACAACTGTTTTAAAATTGCAGTGAAATTAACAAAGATCAAACAGCTGTTTAAGAAAAATTATAAATTTATGGGTATTAATAACTAGAGCATTTTGGACGAGGCGTTCTATTTCTAATTTCCCAATGGGTTTTAATGAATTTGAAATGAATATTCCTTGCAGATACTGCAGCACAACGAAGCTTTGCAGAACAGCAGCAAGAAGATGGCTTTTCCTCAGGTGCGTACTTTTGCAGTGCACATGACAGGAGGACACACGGTTCAAGTCAAACTGCTCTTGCCTCCCGGACTCAGAGAAGATGAAATCACGAGATACCCTCTCGTCCTTAATGTGTAAGATAAATAGTAAACATGCATCAGAAAAAATCATTAGGTTCTACTGAAATTAGTGAATTCCTTTGACTTACAGCTACGGTGGTCCAGGAACGCAGTTGGCGTTGGACCGCTGGTCGGTTGACTTTCCAACCTACTTGGCCAGCAAAAAGGACTACATTGTGGCTCAAATTGACAGTCGAGGGAGCGGAGGAAAAGGCTGGGACTTTCAGCACAAAGTGTACTACAAACTTGGGATTCACGAAGCAGAAGACCAAATCGAAGTCATAAAGTACGTTGCAAAGAGTCTGTCTTGCTAAAATAACTAATTCCCAATTCTTCATGCTGGCATTCTCCAACTTTCTAGCACCAAAGTGAAAGTGGGAGAAAGCGCTCTCTAGAAATGCAATTTGTTACCACTTTCATGTGCAATGAACTTGGTTGCCTGTAGGTGTGCTCTGTGTCTACTTTTACATTTATAGAGTTGTCAGAGAATCTAAATGCTCTGCACGACTCTACAAATGGGTAGCTTAAAGAAATGTGATATTTAACACAATGTACACTTTGTAATGTAATTGTATTTATTTTTCCAATTCTTGAGATCTTAAGAGGTATTCGCTTTAAAAGCTTTACAAATAATGTATTTGACTTATAGGTATTTGAGAGATTCACTGCATTTTGTGGAACCGAAAAAGATTGGTGTTTGGGGGTGGAGTTACGGTGGATATTTGACTGCCATGATAATGAATAGTAAGTTATCTACCGAAAAGGATGTGTTCCGGTGTGGAGCAAGCATTGCCCCCGTCTCTAATTGGAGACTTTATGGTAACACTTGAATATTATTATTAACTGCAAATTAGAAAAGGTGTGATTTATGTATCTCTAGCGAATTGGTGATTTGTGGTAGATTCTGCGTACACGGAGAAATACATGGGGACTCCGAACGTGACGGACAACTACAAAGGCTACTCTGATAGTGATGTGACCAGAAACGTGGAAAACTTTGCTGACAAAATGTTTTACTTGATTCACGGTACGGCGGACGACAATGTTCATATTCAACACAGTATGTTGCTCGCCAAAGCACTCATTGCTAAGAAAATTCTCTTCCGTCAGCAGGTAATTTTTTCATTTGTGATCAAACAATGATCATTTTTTTCCTGGGAAAGTGCTTTTACCAGTTTACACAATACTTTCTCCAGTTTTCATCCCTATTTCCCCGTAATTACTAATTTTGTAACTGAGACGTGTTCAAAATAATTTATTGTGGACATTATTTTGTAAAGGTGTACCCTGATGAGCCACACGGTCTGAATGGAGTAAAGCTTCATGTCCACAAGTCCTTAGAACTGTTCTTCGAAGACTGCTTTCGAAAGGCATCCCCGCCCATCATCAGTACAGGACTGCACAAAGGCGGGAAGATTACAAATGACGCTGTCTAGTTCCCCAATCGCTTCCGTACGCTTTCGTTGTTCATCGCATCGTCTCCGTGTCCCGATTTCCCTGCCTTGTCAGTAGCAGCTCCCACCACCTCTCTCTGTAACTGATACATCAATCAGTGCTTCATTGCCACTGAAAAAATAATTTACGCAGCTGCTGGAAACTGACGGGGGTCTCTCTCAAGACTTTCCCAATAGAAATAAGTTGCAATTGGTGTGCTCTCAATTAGGGATATTGACTACTGCAGTTACAGTGACCACTTGAATCAATATAAACGCCTACTCATTTCAATACATAAAAATGTTTCCTAAAGTCTAGTCTACTTGACCTACTAAAAGGTTGTTATTTATTACTGTGGGCTTGTATAAAGTATTTAAACCGTAGACATAGGCAATTACAAATGTAACCAAACCTGATCTCAGCAATACTTATTCCTATACAACATAAAATTGTTCAGAAGAAAAGAAGCATCTTAATGTTGAACAATATATTTACTGTGTTGGTAAAGACATTTATAACCTAGACGAAAAGTAGGGTACTTATTCCAGCAGAACCTATAACTAAGATGTTTTCGTGAGTAATTACAGTGAAAGTGTTTTGGTGTGACTGCTGAGTATTCTGGAGTGTACGAAGTGTAAATGTACCATTACCATTAATGTAGATTCGAGAATATACCTCTTTGCCTTGGTGTGTATTTTGAGTGTTTTCTTCAAATGTCTATCATCAACGTAAATAATATCAACCAATTTATCAAATTCAGAAATACCTATCATTCAGAAGGAATATCTTTCACATCACTCTCCTCCTAACCCTTTCCTCTGTTTGTGTGCAATTGCTCACACCCACTCGAAATAACCAGTGCAGAATTCAAGAACGGAATTTGGTGAAAGCAGTGAAAGCAGTCTAGAATGTGCACCATTGTTACCTAATGATGTTTTCCTGTGTCGTCATTTGAATTGAATTCCGAAGACCATGAAATAAGCAGAGCAGAGAAATAAATAGTAGTTACAGAATAGAAGTATACAGTACCTATAATTATCAACTTTATTACGACAGCAATAACAAATCCATTTAACATACATCCTTCAACATCAACTTCTGCATTATTCCTATTTAATATTTCACAGTTATAATATATCCGTAATACATATACCTAGATAGCGTTACGATTACAGGTGAGACACCTTAAGTATTTTGTAGATTGTGTATCTAGAAGTTACTCTATTCTGTCGTGACAATGACTGCAGCAGACAGTATCTGCATGTCTCGTCACAAATCAATCTTAATGCTGAAGTTTGACATCAATATTGTATAAATTATAAAATTGTACCTGATTGGCACGAAAACATGCTTTACTCTGTAGATTGCTATTTGTTTTATTTTCTTCAGAAATTGGGAGTATCAAATGTCATGGTTAATGTATAGCTGCTGAAGTATATGTGGAGATACTCAAATTCAATTAAGTTAATTCATAAAACCAATTTGTGTTATCGTGCTGCTATTTTTAATGTCTGGTCATAGTTATGTCATGTACATTAACACTCCCTTTGTTTCATTGTTCCATTTCATGTGGATGGATCTTTGCCAACCACACCCACTCGTGATAATGCAATAAGCAAACTATGGCAGCACACAGTGCACTAAAAATTATTTATGTTCACTAATATCTATAGAAATATTGTTCTACTGTATTCTCCTTGTCCAGAATGTATGTTCTTTGGAATAACTTTATCAACATTAAAGTGTAAATTTACCTAAACCATTTAACCCATTATAATTTCAAAATTTAATTATTATTAACACACACAATCGTAACTATCTTGTAAATAAATTACCAAATTGTAGTATGAATCTTAAACTTAACATTTACTAATTCGATTGTTTATTACACATTATTAACTGTCATTAATGAGTATATGGCATACTTAAGTCTGTCAAAGAACCGTATTTAGTATTTGACTGTTTGTTATAGTATAATTTGTTGAATAATGTAATAGTGGCCAGGTAAAAGGTAAAACGCGCCTGAAAATAATACCTTTTCGTTATGAATATCATATCTTTGGAAAATTAAATGAAAATATTTGACACGCCCAAATTTTTCGTCTTCACTTCATTTACTAACAATTACTACTTTGGTGTTCACTCCCGTTTTCCGTTTCTGTTCTGAATTTCTACCCCAAGTGCCTCGCTCGCAATGTACACTAGATACATGTACATGATATAAAGTTTCTGATACATTTGATTTATCCATAAGTACTACAGATAAAGGTACATTCCTCCGACGCAATATCAGATATTCAATGTAGCTTACTTTAATGCACACTAATCTTATTTTAAGCGTTTTACACAATTTTATAAATTAGTTACAGTCAATCGACATACATCAACGTATCAAGATTTCGCTCTCGCAAAACCCTGGAATTCACAGGTACACACGTAAGTGAATGCGAAATGAAAAACCTAAAGACATTTGCATACGTATACATTCACAAAGACAAAATGACAATTGCGCTGAGTAATCAATGAGTAAATATCTTGGATAAGTGATTGGGATTAAATTCCTTAATCACAAATATTTCACAACATACATATTATGAACAATACAAACATTTATGAGGGTTTAGCTCTTTAACTATGTACATATTACCACCAAAAACCAGAACATTAAAAGAACTAACTAATTCCAATCATTCGACAGTATACTTATGTATTACTACTAACTAAGGGACATTCACTTATCATGATCTAACGGAACATTTCACTGAAAAGTTACTTGTTCCACCTTTGTCATACGTTTTGACCAGGAGTCGAGATACGTACAGGCTACGCCGCCTTTACAGAAGAAACCTACCACTAATTATGTATCACAATCCCAAGACATCTACTCAAGCAATATACCTGGACATTTCCATTTGGTAAAAAATTGTCATGCTATGTTAATAGAGAGAATTTGTCACCAAAAATGAATTGATAGTAAGCTCGTCAAATGTAAAACAATCTATTAATAATTTCTTTTGCTGAGTACTGTAATTTACTATAGGAAAGTTTTACTATTGGGGAAGAGAATTAAGAGTTGTGAGGAAAGCTAAAGAATTAGTGTTAGAGAGTTTGTATTTTGAAAGAAGGTATGTAAAAATGTGTTGGCTGTAATAGGAACTGAGAGGGAAATTGAAGTAGAGTTTGAACTGTACATCATTAGACTAGGTTTGTAGAGTTTGTCAAAAGAGAGCTACACAATTACATTCCAGCAGACGACATTCGAGTTGCACCCGAGTCTTCTTCGCATACCACTAATCTTTATCACAGCTTCCTTCCACAACTGACATACACTCGACTGACTTGCCTACAGCAGAGATGTCTTACCTTTTCTACAGCAATTGCCTATGCAACTCCACCGAACACAACAAAACATTATCTCTATCCGTCTATCCCTAACACTATTCTGCACTTTACTTACACCAAATTAATCGTAGTTAAGTGTGTCGGTCGCTACAGAATAATTATAGAGCCTAGAGCGACTTGGCTCATTAAATAAACCAGGAATTACGTTACTCATGCAGTTGTGACCAGTTTTGCACATGTAGTTCTAATATTTGCTAATTAGGTTGCATAATACAGATATTTACAACAGTACAGTACAAGCACAGGGACGCCATTAGAACAGTGGCCACACAAGGTTTGTATCCACCCTTTGAATTTACTCTAGAGAATGTACATGCACACTAAATAGATTTACTTACAAACATACAGCAGCTGTATTACGTTCATCTGATAGTGCTATACGCTCTGCGGAGAGGAAACGCAAATTTCCTTCTCCAAAAATCCTCTTCTTCTTTGAAAATCAACCAACAACTCAACTCAACAAACACGAAACTCACAATTTACAATTCCCTACCTACATCACCGTACAATATAAGTTATCTATTGTTCTTCCCAGGTTTCAATATAATATACACATTTGTTCACACACTATATATAAGCAGTAGTAAATAACTAATAGAACTTTCTACGCACTCTCCATCATTTACATACTTTACATTTGTCTAGAGTAGTACTGTTGTGTTCTGAGTGACAAATACCTATAAATCGCAACTAGGATAATTATTTTATTACACCTGGGTTGGAATTGGAGTTGGGAGACTGCGATTTAATTAGCACAATAGCTAATAAGTTACGTTAGGTTCTATTAAATTCTATGTTTACATTCTCAGCCCTAATACTTCACAGTACACAAAAATGCATTCGTACAACCTCGTGGTAGTTTCCTTTAAATAATATTTACATTTACATGTACATATTATCCCGATTTTTCCTGAAAGTTTCTGCCCGTGTCAAAGCAGCGGACAAGAATTCCTTAACCTAGTACGCACATAGTTATACACTAGTACATTATTTTTAGAAATACCTTTGGTATTTTACTTATCTTTAGTTATGATATAATATATAGTATACAGAGATATATTATATTTATATGTATATTATAGGTCAGTGTATTATTTATTTATAACAAAATTGCAACACAGACATAAGAAGGTAAAATATGATTAAGTAGACTACTGTTACGGTATGGACAAATAAAGGCTTACTTGTAATGATATTTTGCAACGGAGACGTAATATTAATGTGTGGCTTATCTAAGTATTTCTTCTTGCTGAGGAGCCAAGAAGAAATCTCCAAGCGGATATGAATTACGTTTTACAGAATATTTGCGTAATAAAAATAACTCTTGTGAAAGTAGAGAGCGTACACAAGACGAATCCAGTTTTAAAGTGGAATACATGAGATTAGGAAGAAATCATGAAATTACATTGTCTACCAGTCCAAAATATGATCAAAAATTTCATAAAAAGCTACATCTTCACCCCTAAAAAACTATCCTTTTCCCAATCATCAAAATCTAAAGGACCGAAGCATCGGTCCAGAAAAGCTTCCATGGTGGAGTAAAGATGATCCTTTACCCCGCATAATTCGTGACCCTCGTCAGGATAAATCTGAAAAATGCCAACCATTCGTCATTAGCAACTCCAACTCCTTTTCAGAAATAGCAGGTTATTACATTGGACGGAATTTGAGAACTTACTTGTTCAGTGAAAGTGACTCCCTGCTTTATGAGAGACTTGGTTAGGTGAATTGTGTGTTGGTAGTGGACATTGTCGTCCGCAGTCCCGTGAATGATAAGGAAGGTTCGGTTGTCCGAGTGCAGTCTGTCCACCACTTTTGTCACATCTGCTTTTTCGTAGCCCCAGTAGTTATCCGTAAAGTTCGGCATCCCCATAAATCGCTCCGTGTACGTTGTATCTACAAATGGTATTTTGTTAACGATTAATATATAAAACTATACTAGGTCCTTCCGCAGTAATTTAATGGACGATTTAACTGATCTTGGGCTAAAATATCTATAGTTATTAATTCAATTCAGAATTCCTTACTGCTAACATTGCAGTTATTCTCAAACAAGGTTGCCAATCAGTTTAATTTAGACAAGCCATACAGTCTTGCAGGTATAAAATTAGTATGTACTAGCATATCTGGCAGTAATTTGGCACTTAGAATGAAATATAGTTCAGGTTCGCAAGACTCAAAGCTGTTTTGTGATGAAATGATTAAGGTTGACATGAGTATATAGTACTAGATAGAAACAGGATGTTTTCCTTTCCATGTAAATTAGATTGGAAAATTGAATAAGACAGAGAAGGATGGAGGGAAAGAGAAAATAGAAAACTGAGCTGCGGGATTAGAATATTAGAATAGAGATTGGATACGGTAACTGTTCAACTGCTGTATTGGTTTTCTAAACGTATTTGACTTTCTCCCATTACTGCACTACTCAGTTTTAAATGGATTTTCAGTAGTTAGACTCAAGTACTCTCATCCACAGTCTTCTAAGCATTCCTGCCTCTCCAGACCACCATGTCCTCAAATTGGAAATTAAAAAACCCCGAGGGATTTACTAAATAAATCAGTTAGCTCAGAGTGACTTCTGTATAAATTAATAACAGTCGTAGGTAATCTTTATTCTCCAGTCCATTGTTTATATACCGAACATTATAATGTTAAATCCATAAGCACGTGTCAAAACTATAACGCACTAGTGTTTGTCATAGCGTAAACTGTCCTTAAATAGCTATGCGGGGACATACAGAACGCCAATACTATCCTAGAGTGTATGCTGACAAGCGGTAAATATTTAACATAATATTTATTCCATTACAAAATTCAATATTGATCATCGCAATGCAATTGCTTTGCACAATATTCAGCCTGAATATCTTCAGCAGAAATAAATTGGGCGATGTTGAAAAGGGGGATGAGAGAGTGGGGGAAAGGAGTTCCTGAATTTTTATGTCGAAAGAAAAAATGAAGTAGGCGAGACAGAAGGGAATTACTTTCAAGGAGAAAGAAGCTGCCAATATTTACATGGAAAGCAAACCATCTAACCAAACACGGTGTTTTTATTCGCACTTTCCAGAACCAACATTAGGGTTTTACAGGCCCAGGCAATAAATACGGTAATGTAGTTAATAAAGTTAAAGTATCATCTGCTAAATCCTGCTTATAATTCTCACAACGGGAAATGCGAACTAATTGAAGAAAATATGATTTCACCGAGAGTAATAAGTCTACATCCTTTAAGAGATGTTACTTAGAGGAAATACAGATATTTCTTTTGGATGGTCAAAAATTATTTCTACCTAATAAAACTGAATGACGAAAATTGTTCACTTTTTATCAAAAGTTATCATTTCGGATTTGAGGGCAGTAAGCATTTGTTCGACACAGAGGCCTTAAAAAGAGCGGGATTCTAATAGTAAGCAATGGCCCTATTGCCCACTCCTAGATTAGGCCCTGGTGCTTTCTTCCTTAGCCCAAAAGCAGATCAAAAGTCCAAACAGGTAAAGAAAGAGCTGCTCAGCTTTCCATTTTGTATGCATGCTACTAGTATTTCTCTTCCTGTCTCTCACGTTTTCTTTTTCTACTGCATCAACTTCTGTCGAGTCCCTCTGTAGGGCATTGTTTAGCTTTTACAGCCTCTCCTCCACACATTTATTACGTGTTACGCCAAGAATGTTTACATGGAAAATCTACTCTCCCAGATATAGAGACTTTGGAATTACGATCTTTCCCGACTCATAGCTTAAGATTTCCAAAAGGAAGAGATTATATCATAATCAACGTGTAGCTCAGACTGAATATAGAATGTGGCCCAGAGTTCATATACGTCTTGACTTTTGGAAACCTCTTATACCTTTTATACCATTTATTAGTATAAACAGTTATATCATCTATACCGTTGCTCTACTTTACAAGATGACTAAACTTGACTGATTTAACAGAAGGGCCTTTTATCCTTTGGTGACCCATGTTATCAAATGTCGGATAAATTGGATTCTAAAATTTCTACTTCCAAACGATTTAATTTCAGAGTTGTATTTAATATTACCGTAAAATTCCCATTTGGTGACGGGAGCAACGGAAATTGCGCATCTGAATAATTTTGGTTCCTCCAAGTCTTGGGATAGAATGAGTGCAGTCACGTAGCCACCGTAACTCCAACCCCACACTGCAATGTTCTCCACGTCGATAAAGTGTAATGTATCTCTTAAATACCTAAGCAAGCAGAAAGAACCAAGCACGTTATTTCAATGAGCTCATTGCAATACTTATCAATGTACTTCCATATACACTGACATACACAGAAAACCCATAAGAATACACAAAAAGCACGGTCATTGATTTGGTACACAATTTTCTCTATACTCACCTCATGACTTCGATTTGATCTGAAACCTCGAGTGTTCCCAGTTTCCTGTAGACGGAATGCCTCACGTTCTCGCCTTGGAAGCCAGTTCCACGACCATCAATTTGGGCTACAATGAAATTCTTCTTGCTAGTTAAATACGTAGCCCAAGATAAGCCCCACTTCTCTGACACCAGTTGGGAACCAGGTCCACCATAGCTAAAATTTAGCAAAAGATGCAATTAATTTGTATAATTCATTACAGTTGTAAATTATTAGCATCTAATGGCCCTAACACGGTATACAATGTGGATATGTCTTCAATGAATATAAAAATGTGTTTGCAGAGATAAAATGAGCTAGAAATACTAAACGTGCATATATTAAAGGTACGCGTGTGGAATTTAGTTGGACCATTAAAGTTTATCCCAGCTACAACAATAAATTACAAAGAACTGTCTTAATCACAAAGGAAAATGCGGAGGAAGGCAATAAGTGTAGTTGGACAAACAAAAGAATTGACAACTATTGTTTGGTGTGTAATACAGATGCTATAAAAAGGGACACAAAGCGATTTCAATTTGTATTTAGGACATAGCACGGTGCATCAGAGTGTAACTCTATAAATCACTTGACTTCCTTCCGTAACTACTTCCCAACCAACAAAGAAAATGAGGCAAGAAACGAAATAGGATTAAGGATGATTTAGTGTTGGAAAAGAAAAGATAGCACGTCTCCAGATGTAAATTCGTGGCTTGCTTTTTAGAAATAATTGGCGGCATATCCTGGAAAAAGGAAACAGAATGCACTTACACGTGAAGAACCATGGGGAATTTGTATTCTTCTTCTTCTCTAAGACCAGGAGGTAGAAATAGTCTAACAGGGGCGTGGTAGCCGCCACTCACTTCGACCTCGAACGTTTTTATTTTGGGCAGTCCCAAGGTGGCGACCTCTTCCTGCAGCGCAGTTCTGTTGTCGAGGACGAGCAGGAGGCGCCCGGAGGGGGCGCTGTGGAGAGTGACAATAGGAACACCAGGACCCAGGCATTCGCGCACGAAATAGCGGTACGTCGTGCTGAATATCACGTTATTGTAGAGACAGTGCGGAAGTCTGAGGACTACACTGCGCGTCTTGGACGAGGTCGAAGGACCACTCGAGTTCTTCGAGACGGAGCTGTTCCGCTCTTCGGGCTCCTTGCTCACGATGACCATGAAATCGGTGATGGCACTCGTCTCCGGATTGGGCACGGAGTCCTCCTCTGCCGACTGATGATCATGGTCGTGGTGGTGGTGGTGATACGTGGAGAAGGACTGCTTGCCCTCCTTCACCTCCTCACTAGATGGCAGGTGGGTGTAGGGGAAGGGCAGGGTGGGCGTGGACAGTCCTCGTCCTTTGGGGCAGGTTAAACAAACAGGGGACACTATCACCGTCGAATTTGAAGATTTCTCTTGGGCTCGATACAAATGTCTTTGGCCGGGTTTCCCCAAGGGAGCTGCTATGTAATATCTGTACAAAGGCAAACGACACAATTAGAGCTAACTCGAATGCTCTAGAATACGAGAAAGAGAATTCTAAATAAGTAAACAGTGCCATTTAACCCTCCATATTCATTATTAAAGGATGACTTAAATCTTTGGAACACCATAGCCGACCGATTTGTTGTTTGTTCAGGGAAATTAAAGTACAAGTGAATAGCTAATGGTAGCAAACAGCCAGAGAGAAAGCATTTAAAGACAGACAGACATTTCCACTTCCCAAATGCAATAAACAACATAAGAATCGTCATCAGAGGCTTCTGATTGCTCTATTCAACCTAACATCTCGGTTTTCTTTCTATTGGCAACGATTCTTCTATGCAGACAAAACTGACAAAACTATAATGGGTATTCACAAAGTCTAACAGGTCGTTTTCATTATTAAAGGAACAATTACAATTACAAGTTGTTTAATAGGACTATTGGGGATATGTACAAAGTTTACACGGTACTTACTAAACACCCTGCCCACCAAATTGCAATTCTGACCCGCTTTACATTTTTTTACTAGTATAATCTTCCATATCACCCATAAACTTTGGTAAAAGTTTATGGGTTATTATGGGCTACAGGTCACGCCCATTGATAACTAATTCGAAATTTAGATAACTAATGTTTAACATTTCCAAAATTGTCAAATTACATTTTAAATACCTATATAGGTAGTTTGACTCATTTTCAGTAAATTATATTTTGGGTTAGCCATCCTATCACAATTTCATTTAATGATTGATTGGTTTAACCCTTTTAAAAAGATGTGGGACGAATGTTGGGCCACATTACAATTTGTTGTGGGAGATGTACTTGGTTAGCAGAGTGAACTTTGTAATTTCTCTTACATGCGATGCAAGAAGCATTTTTGCACTCCTTTATTCGGATGTGCTGAACATGACATGGAGTTGTGAGGTAGGATTTGGTAGAGTATCAACTTTTGTGCTTGACGTGTTTGCATTGAACAGCTTTTGTGCCTGCAGTAAATATCTACACAATTTTAATGAGACTGAGGGTAAAGCCATTAAGTGTGGTAGTTTCTGGTGCTATTTAGCCTTAGTGTGTCGCATGAAGAGGAGTGTCATGGAAAGAAGCAAATTAAGTAGTGAGATAAGATGGAAGAAGAGTTTTTAGCTGGGACAAGGAAGGGAGATAGCGTGTTTGATTGTGACTTGAGTGGGCAGACGAAGTGAGCGGAGGAGACGAGACACGAAAAATTCATTTATCACTGGAAAGTTAGAAAAAGTTTTATGAAACCCTAGACAATCATAAACAGGGCTTGGCTGGAATTTGTACGTGAAGTGGTGGAGTGGAAACGGGAGCGTTTTCCATTATTTTTACATACATTACATTAGTGAAGGGCTGGGGCACTCCCAGTCGGCTGATTCTCTAGTAAAACACTCCTTTCGAGTGGAGCATTTGAAACGCTCTTACTTTTTTGATTGGTGCACTCCCCAAAACACTATTGCCTGTAACACTAACATATCTTCATCAGCCGGCAGCACAAGAGTCAAGACTCACCAGAGGAGGAGGTCACAGTCTCAGGCATACCGGCAAACACATGCATTTACTTATCCAGTAGTGCTCTTTAAGTAAAGAAGACAGGACAGTCAGGAAATCCCCAGTGAGCAATGCAATAGAAATACAAATAAGGAAATGAAGAAAAGCGCGGAGAATTTCAGACACGAGTGATACTAACAATAAGTAAAAGTAGGAAATGGGATTTGCAGTAGTCCTTTCACGGTTATTGTCTCCGAAATCTAAATGCGAAACCAAAGAACAAGTGCGGGGTGAATGCGCCTCCAGTCTGTTTGTTTGACTTCATTTCAGGCGACCTGATCTCAGAGTACAGCACCACAGTGCTACAGATTTCTGTTGGCAGTGGATGTGTACAATGCAATTGGAGTGCACTCTGGGTCCCCGTATGTCCATCGACAGAGCAGAGCAACAGCTAATCAAGAAATAGAAGTAAGTGACTGTGGGTCGACTTCTCGTAAAAACAAACATAAATAACTAATGGCAGGCTTCGGCCAAGACTGTAAAACCTGTAAGTGCAAGCAATATCTCCATTGCGGAACATCAAAAGAAATCCCGAACCATTACAACAGACCCAAAACACGGCGTATGTTCCAACTAACGACTTTGGGAGAGGAGAACCGAAGGAGGGAGTCTGTCCTCTGCAATCTATTGTGTTGCTGCTTTGCGTAGTTAGTCCAGTCACTGGGTAATACCCTTGCAATAAAAACCCCATTTCAAATAACAACAGCAAACAAATACCGAGATACTCTCGCCAATCCTCCCTAATGGCAAGGAGGAATTCGCCTTTTGATCACAGCGCTGCAAATGGAGCACCAGTCAGATGAAACTCCTATCAGTCCAATAAGAAATCTCATTTTTTAAAGAGCTCCCTTTCCATTCCACTTTCTCCACGACCCAGTACATGCGTTGCATCCTTGGAATGTGGGTTCAAACTGCTGAGTGACTGAGTGACTTGGCGCTCCTAACAAATAAGTAGATGGAGGGCGGACAGCAAAAAAGAAGAACCAGATCAAATCTGGATTAGGCCAACCGGAGTGAAAAACTATGGCCGAGAATAGCAATGAAGCCTCAACTACTTTCTCTTTCACATTTCTCTTTCCCTTTAAAATTCACGGTGTCTACGAATCAACACTGATACGCCCACAACGGAGTGGACTGCGCTCACTGCCCCAGGGTCACCGTTTCAAAAGTAATATTAACTGACCCATGTCCATGACAGCTGACATTAACGGATGTTTTACCTTTTCTAAGGTTACACCTAAAATATATATTATGCTATATCAATGCACGTCGTCAACCATATATCTATATGGCACATGTATATATAGAAAACTGCATACTATACATACGGAAACCCAAATCGTGAAAACGCATAACAAAAATACCCATGTCACGAACCCTTAATACACGGCCATAATACAAAAGGGACAATTGTTTAAAACTATTTATTTGCTCAGAAATTGTGATCAGACTCATGCGTATCTTGTAAATTATACTGTCTTGAATGCATAAATTGTTTTAAGGCTTAAATACTTATTGCCTTATTGGCACAGGAAGACTAGTAATCAATTTAGTTTAGCGTGAGTTTGGACTTTCTTCTTCTGTGACGTCATCTCTACCTAATTAATTCAAAATGCCATTGCGATTGCATCCTCAAAGGTGAAAGTGGTGAAAGTTACAGAAAGTATGCATAAGTTAGTGGAGACAGTGGAGAAATAATTGAGAATATGAATGCTTACATGTAGTGTTCGAATTGGTCCCACGCTACGAGTTGGGTTACTTCATAGGGTCCCCTTGTGATAGGGATTTCTTTGCGGGGATTAATATTGAGCCAAACGATGTGTCGAAAGTAGCCCGCCTCTCCGTCTCTCCAAGGAAGTCTCATTACACAACTCGAACCATTTGCAGAAAATATCGGCAAATCCGGAAAATCTAACCAACCATCCAAACCGCTCTTCACTGTGTGAATCTGAAAGTCAGTGCAAATCCCATTTAATATTATTGCTCCCTAAATTATTAAGTATGATTGTTAACAAATATAATAAAGTACTGACTTCATCACAAAACCATTTGGAGGATCGGCAAGTAGAAATAATGGACATATTCTGATAACGATTCATCCACACCACTACGACTTGCTCATTGTCCACCCAACGAATGCGGGCAACATAGTGGTCTCTGAAAATCGTGCAAACACTTATTACATGTCTGCATACAAAATACAAACACTACTCGCAGTCAGAAACAAAGGAATAGTATACGCCAAATAGTACATCCATCGTGTTAATTAACATTTCTGGTCAAAGTAAAAAGGGGCTTTCTTTAAACATTCAACTCTATACTGCAAATGTACCTAGAATCCAAAGCAATGGGCGGCGTCAAAGGAATGGACTGCAAAGAATTCGAACCCAAGTTGACGGCGTACAAAGTAACTTCTGGGTTATTTGTTCCAGCCTGAAATTAAATTTGTTAGTTCAATTAAAACTTTGATATCATTTGTATTATTCGTTGAAAAGTGTCGCTTAGAGGGCTGGCTCATCATGCATAATTTATTTACTATGTCTAATCTAATAATGCTTTTTCTGGAGAACCAATGCTGAACCTCACTACAAACGTTTCTACATAGACGTTCAATTTAATTAACTTTAAGACAATCTCGAAGTGAAAATAAATCTCGAAGTAGAATTATAGGTTCGCAGAAAATGGTCAACATGTTTGGTTACGTAACTAGAATTCTCACATTTTTGTCTAAAATCTATTGTTAATTTGCTAATTCTATTGCTGCTACAAAAATATTTAGATAAAAATGGAATTGAAAACCGTACAAAGTGTAGTAGGGCTTGCGTTTTTACATTTACTTACATTTAGATATGGGTATATGGCAATTAAGTACTGACCTTTGGGTAACGCAAGGTTCGAAGCTTAGGATAGGGCAAGTTGTCTGCATACCAGGGATAAGATGCTTCCCCCACATTTGAATCGTTGAACGAAGCATAAAGTAAGTACTGTCCATCTGGTGAAGCCCAAATTGCGCTATTCGACTCAAAAACCTCCTCTGAAAACACATTTATTTATGTTACGTTCGAATGCATCTCCTTGCAACTCTTTCCCTATCACACGTGCAAATTGCAAAATGGCACAGTTTCCGTTTGCCAATGTGTACCTTCGTAGATCCAGTCGGGAATTCCATTGTAGATAAGACCCGGTTGTCCTGTTCTTGTGATACGAAAGGTGCGAGTGCTTTTCGCATCTGATTTGTAGTAAATATCATTTTTATAGATAAAAACTAATGAGTTCCCCTCAGGACCCCATGCTGCGTATTGAAGCTCAGGCTGCTCTTGATCACGACTCGTACTCTCTTCAAAAGGAGTCAACGAAATCTGAAATCTGTACTCGGACAGCAAAAACAACTTTTTAGCAACATACAAATCTATAGAAAATGGCTTAAACCTGTCTGCTTTATAATAGGTAAAAAAATATCTAAATATGCCCTTTTCCTTTTTGGAAAGTAGGGAGACGGGAGACTTAAGAATTCATCTGTATGAAGGTTGCATATCTAATTATGAACTATTTGCCCATGAATGAGTACTAAATGCAATATTATAATCAAGTGCTTACAATTTTAATCCTTGTCTAGCATTTTAAAACCCCTCGGAAAAATTGTTTAGACATGTTTCACATGTTGGTTTTTGAAACTGTTATGCAAGATCTCATCTCAATATCTTCGAAGGCCTGCTCAAGATAGATTAAGCTGCTAGATTGGGTTTTTCTTTAATCCCCATCCTTATGGTTTCTTAAAGCTGGAATACGTCAAACTTCACTTTCCGACGAAAACCCGACGCATTTTTATTGGTGAGATGCTTTCATCTTTCAATATTGAAATGGTTAAATTAAAAATGTTCAGTCTACTGTCTACGTTTGAAGACTGACGGGTTATTTTGTATCGTCCAAATTTCTTTTATTTACAACAAAATTTCTGATAGGAAAACTCTTATTCATACTGTAGGAGCCCAAGGCTGTTGCAAACATAGTAAGTCTCTTATAAGGTTGTCTCAAGGGAAAATTTTTAATTTACAATTTCAGTTATTTGCTGGAGACACCAATACAGGAGATACACTAGTCTTGGTAGGAGCCATTTGAAGTTTAAATCCCCCTAAGAGTTACTACCGGGTTTACCATAATACTTTTATAACTCAGGTTATTGAATTCCAAACTTACTCATTTTCGATATCATAGAGCGTGTACTTGGCGAGGAAAGAATGTTTCCAAACACGTTGCTCTTCATGAATGAATAATATGAAACGACGATCCTTTGAAACGGAGAATCTGTTAGCATTAAGCTGTCTCTGTAAACAACATTTAAATTTCATTTGTGTAAGTAACAGAAAATAATGAACATCAAAATATTTCAATCGTGCATACATTTTCCTAAGAAAGTTTAGTCACAGCAGGATGTTCTCCGAATCCATGGAGTATAGTGTTTAATACAAAATATATTTGCAATACCATGAAACCTATAATAATCATTAGCTATGATGCTACGGTATTTTAATGCTATTAAAGTAAACTTTCTGTCAATTGTGGAACAATGCTTCAATTTCACGGAAACTACTCGAAGATACAGAGAAGAACTCTTTACTTTTTGCTTTGGGTGTATTTAGAGGTAATTTGAAATTGTTTAAAGATATTAGAACCCATTAACACATTCTCCTCTGGATAAATATATATTTTACTTCGTTTGACCTCTACCTTTCTTATTGTTTCATCACAGGCATATTAAAATGTTTGGATAAAATTAATGCTACTCTAATCCCCAGTTTCATCTTAATATTATTGAGTGCCACGAAAAGGACTTTCATTTCAAGGGAAAATAAAAGCGAGGTATAAAATGGATGTGGAGCGAAAGGAAAACATACGTTAATTTAATGCACATTTATATCGGGTATGCAGAAGGAAAGCAGTTAAACTGGATTCCTAGGAAATGGTAGGAATTGGAGAACGTGCCTATATGATCTCGACGGGTTGGCTGAAACGAGAGTATTTTATTAAACTGACGCAGACAGAATAAATGCCTTGAAAGTTTAGGAAGTTTGCTAACTGAGAGTGACTGCGTAGTGTAAGTTGAGACTCAAAGTCTACGCTTATACAACATAATCACTTCTCTGCTGAATCGTAAACTAATCAGCTACTCGTTAAGCATGGAAGAATTACTAAGTAAGCATTGCTATATAAATAAGGACCTGATATTACTTAACACAGCATGTACTACAAAGATGTGGTTTCCTCGCAACTTGGAATTCCTTCGTAGAAAGCTCCTCTGGCTAAGTCAGATCTGCTCTGTTGCCTTCTCCCCATCCTACCTTCTAATAATCCAATTTAAATAACTAAAAGAACCAAAAAGATTGACTTTCATCTCGAAACTTGTCTGAAGGTTTAGGCTAACTAACTACCTATCTTCTCTTCGCAGAACCTTCGTGCTTTATGAATTTCGCCAGCATAGAGCATAACAGTTTGGAAGTGTAGCTAAGAAAACGTATAATCAACTTGTTCTGATGAGTTGTTAATTGAAATAACACATTTAGCCTGAAGACTTAACTGAAGATATCGAGAAAATTGAATAAAAGGACTTTGGCATCCAATTCCAGAAGATAACATATTTCATACAGATATTTGGAATGCTAAAGGTCAACTTACAAATGTCGTGTTGGCGACAAAAGGTCGAGAGACTAATGTTTCTGCGTTGAGCACTGAGAGTCCTCCGAGGTAATCCCGGAACATCAGTTCATTTTCTGAAAATATAAAGTTCAGCCTTCCTGAGCTACTCAACTTAAGTAGGTAGCACATCACTGCATTACATCAAATCACATAGCACTCCAGAGACAGTGCGCTGAGTAGCATGTACGTTAATAGTTAATAATGCAATTTCAAAATTTCAACCAAGTGCTTATCCTCCAGCCTCCTAATTGATTCACTTGTATATCAACTACATTAACTTTGCTCAGCGTTTTTATGGCATCACGAATTAATTTGTTTAAAACACCAAACTTAATGTTGAATTTTCGCAAGAGGTAAAATGTTTTAACCTGTTTTTAAATGTTTCTTTTTTTGAATTAATAATGATGCTCCTGAGAATCAGATAATTAAAAATATCAAGAAATAAAATATCAAAAAATATCGTCTAAACTGTAGATAGTGAATTTTGAATTCCAGACGCGAACGAATAGTAATCGATTGAGTAAATATTGTTTTTATTTCCCTCGGTAGTTCCCTATCAAAGAATGACAACAATAATATTCTTGAAAACTTGAAACGATTTCGTGAAGGACGGCTTGAATGTATAGTTAAGGCTAGCGAAATGAAAAGGTTGGGAGTTTTCCACTGCAATGAGATTTTCACATTTTCATGGCAGAATTTCGTGGTATTTAGTCAAAACTTTGCAGGTAAAATTTCTTAGCTCGGATTAAATAAATGAATACTTCACGAATTCTATTGGTCCCTTTTGCTCAAAGAATAAAACTACTAAAATACGCAAACCTAGACTAAATGCTGACCCATGAAAAGTGACGAAGTCTTACCTGATATCCAAGTGCCATTGAAAGGTGGGACACTGAATTGTGATGAAGTGATATCGGCCAAAGTGACTTTGCGTCCTTTGACCCGAGGTCCATCGTCTGGAGGTCGGACAAGGTAAATGGAGAACAGGATGAGTCCACATACGGCACAGATCACAAGCAACGCTATCAAAATCCCTTTCCAGTTTCTCTGGCTAGGAGTGGCTGCCACCAGTTCCTGAATTAAAAAATCGAAATAGAATTAGTACTACTCTTCATTACATTATTGTCTTCAAAAGGAAAGTCAAGGGATCATTTCAACAGGAACATTTTCTATCCTTTCGCTAATGTGGTGAAGTGACAGGTGTGAAAACTGAGTGATGTATTTACTAAATACTGTATGTGATTGGTTTATATGCGCGGCAGTTTTCAAAGTGCAAGAGTGATATTGTAACACACGTTTTTAGCTTTTTTACTTCTATGACTTGTTTCACTAATAACGGTTGTGGTGAGATGTACTGCGCATTCGAATTCACTTCACTTACATAGACCATATATGCATTAATAGTTAAATAGTGTAGTTAATTTAATAGATTAGGCAGTACCTCGCAATCAGGTACCTATATAGGCTTTCAAAAGGGAATTTCGGTGCGATGAAGCAAATTGCATACAATGCCTACTTTGCAGTGCTTTTGAGATTTGGATGCAGAGCGAGCTAGTTAGGTAAAATAATATTCATGGAGAATTGAGTTGCCCACATCATGTCAAGAAATTCTACATATTGCTAGATACATGTATAATTCCTGGAGAAGTGTATATAAAGTGAGAGTGAAAGTCAAACTAACTTTCAGAGTTCAATTTGAGAAAGTGCTTTCAATTTGACTTTCTGCGCTGCTTAGAAGCCTTTTAAAGAAGGCCCTTAGCACTGGAAGTCCGAGAGATAGAGAAAAATGGTGCGGATTGCCGGGACTGCTGATATTTCTGCCATGAGTGAGTACATTTAGATGGAAGTGAAAGGGAAAAGAAAGTCTCTGCCAAAATCAACACAAAGGAAAGGAGTGGCTTTATTTGGTTGCCTCTCAAAATCAGAGCTTATCCTCAGCTTGAGATCATCTCTTTCAGGTAATCCCGCACAATCCTTTCCCATCCATTCTTCTCACTTCAAGTCACGTCACGATCCACTAAACTTTAACTACGACATCCCAACTCCTCCAATCGCGACACACAGACACCAAATGAAAAATCTCTATTTTCTTCCTCAGAACAAATTTCCAATGCAGTGCATGTGAATCTACTGCAAATTAGTGGCAATTTAGAAACCATCATTTCCATATTGCACTCATTCCAGCTTTTCCAAGAAAGTTCCACCACGCACGATCTCACCAATCATGATTCATGCAGTTTCCCATTCTGGAATTTATGATTCCAAAATGCTGCAATGTGTACGTCAATTTAATTGATACTTTTTAATTTGGTTTTGGAAAATTCTATGTTGTACTGTTTGCAAACACAACCTGGGTAATTCCTCAAGCTATCATAAAGGTATGACGTTTTTTGTTTACCCATTGTGTATGGGTATATTTTTCAAATGATAGATTCATATGTTATTTGCTGTTGTTAATATTAGCGCAGCCTAGTAGCCAAATAACTTCTGACAGCAGATATTGCAATTAGCAAAAAAAATTATTAAATAGTGCAACAGTTGTTCTCTTGTAAATACCATTATGTATACATAAGTACGTTGTATGGGTTTGAACGCATTACGTATGTATGCACATGCTTCTTTCTGCCTGTGGGTAGCAAGAGTGCAGAGAAAAAGTAATATAATATGCGAAGTGAAAATACAATGGGCTGTAGAAAGACAATCTGGGGTAACGATTTCCATATGCGAAAATTCATATGGATAGAAAGGATTGTATATGTTGACGTTAGCAAGGCTGGTGTAACCATAGAAATTCTCCTATAAGGTAGCCCCAAGCGAAAATGTTCAATTCCGCAAATAAGGTAAATTGGGAAGAGGTGTGCACACATACTTTAAAAGGTGTGTGTTTGTTTTCCATAAGGATTTGATAAAAATTTTGAATAAATTATTTACCAATGATTTCATAAAACCACTAATAAGAGCTATCCTTGAGAGCTCTTGTAAACCAAATCATGAGTTTAAGTTTACGACATGGCAACTTAGAAAAAACGGAAGCAATTAGTATATAGCCAAATTTCCTACGCCCTTGCCCCAAGGCAAGGAACATTTGAAATTTTCATGACATTACTTGACTGACAATTACGGATCTCTACAACGATTATACTTCCCGACATGTGAAATGTACAAGGAGAACCGTAAATATGTGTACTATAAATGCATCAAGTTCCGCGTTGAAAGCGTTAACACATGACTTAATAATGTATCCCAGCAAATGGTACAAAAAACAATGCTGGATTTAAAAATTTTTGCTTGGGATAACCTTACAGGAGAATAGCACCAGCCTTGTGACAGTAGGATGTGAATAAAATTGCTGGGAATACGAGAATCTAGAATAAAGTCTGTTCGCATTTGTTGACTAGAATACAGTAACGAGCTAGGAGGAGAAGGAAGATTCGTCTTGCCATGCAATCCTTTTGACTGGGATTGGAAAATGACGATAAGCTTGGAAGTACAAACGAATAAAAAATAAAAGTAGTCGTATTTTCTGCTTTGACGTGTAATTCTGTGTAAATAAGACATGTACGTATTCTTGTATTCAGACGAGAGTGTTTGTGAACGCAATCGCCTGTGGAGTTTACAAGGTTTACTTATCTAATGTATGCTGTGGTATACTTGGAGTTATTATATTCATGGAAGTTGCGATTAGAGAGGAAGCGACTGAATATGAATTGTGGGGTAGGGTGGTGGCTGTTATATTAGTTGTAGAAAGACACTTCTGACCTGACATGGACTGACAATATCAGTTGTAATAGATATTTGCTCTGGCTGGAAGTCGTGTTCAAATATTAATATTTATTGGAGCGCCCATGGTCTATTTGTGGAGGAGGGGGCTTAAGTCCGGAGATATGGATTATTATTAGGCATTTGATTCGATGCTGGAGAAAGTCTTATCTAAATCCCGCCATCCATTCAGAATTTATAAGGCTATTCCCCGCACACGATTTACTACTCTCCCTGTGTATCTACTCGGCTCTTATCTGAGACATCCGATGGGCTTTCCATTCACATCGAAATCCAATGTGCTGGAGTAGGCCAGGAACGCGGATTGTTCCTTTCGTAACAGCAGAGTCTCTTAAGTAATCCCCTCTGCCTTGGCTTAGAAACCAAGCAGGAGCTCTCAAAGGAAAAGATATTCATGCGGCTAACAATAAGCCCGTCTACATTAAAATCCTAATCCTCGCGTTATGGACCATCAAATTAAAATCACTACTCCATAAAGAGGCTCGATAACTGAGCTAAACTCAGCAGAAGGAGATTTCGGTGTTGCCTTCTAATTACTTAAAATGTTCTGATGTAACGTACCTTGGTGAAATCCTTGGCAGTGGCCAGAGAGTATTGTCTCCCACCACGAACTTTGTTCTTGCTTCCTGCATCGGAAGTCGTCATCCTCCCCTCTTACACCAAAAATTCATAAACCAGCCGATGTAAGATTTATACTTGCTCTTGTACATAAACACACATTTCTCCCTCCCAACTCAAACTTATTTACCTACGCTCACTTCTGTGTTTATTTACCCCATTATCTCTGCACTGCTGTACGTTTGCGTAGCTTCGTCGCCACGTCAAGCTTCGCAGCCCGTGTTTGTACGACCACATGAACCAAATATTTTATACTGAGGAGCTTAGTGTTTGAAATTAGAGAGGAGCCGTCGTTTCTGGATTTCCATCGAAATTAGAATTTCCAAGTATGCTCGCTTATAGATTTGGTTATGGAAAGGGAAATGGGAAGGAAGAGTCGGTGGGAAATGGAGAGTGTTTCTCGAGGGAATTAGAATTGACAGTGATTAGGAGGAAGAGTGGCGTTGCTGAGAAGATGATTGGCCCGCTGTGACATTTGGAGAAAGTGGGAGCAGGAGAAAGCAATTTGGTGCGGGAGTGGAGTGGTTCGCTTCGAGTGGGGAGGGAAAGTGGACGTTCGTTAGACGGGAAGGATGGGGATAAATGAAGAGCACCTAATGGGAACTAAGGCTCTTTAAAATCAACACTGAGCTGTTTGCAGTGCTCTCCACCTAATTCAATTTGAGTGGAAGAGAGACGGAGAAAGGACATAAATTAAATCACTCAAAGCCCAATGAGTAAATCAAACAGAATTCTTCGAGCCGCTCCGCTCACAATTTTGCACGTAAACAAACTCTTCCATTACGGGTTCATAACGAGACTGGTAATGAGGAAACGAGGAAAATTCAACTCATAAATTACAAAATTTCCTAACGGAAAAGAGAAAAAGAAAGTGAGCAAAGAATTGAGTTCAGTTTGCTCCACTTCAGCTCCCTCGTCTCACTTAAACTTTTCCCATTCAGCTTTCTCCAGCGATAAATTTCACTTAGCTCTTGTCACATTATCGGAAACAGTTTACACGAATCCAATTCACAAGCCCACGTTCACATTGCAAATTCGAAATGCGCCGCGCGCTGATAAGAAGCGATCGAGTCCTCCCTGGATACACTTTCTCCTGACTCAAAGCCAAATGCAACTGAATAATGGATTCTTCAGTCAATCCTCACATAGACATAATTCAAGGCCTTTTAAGATATACCTGACGCGAACGCCAACACCAGCTAACAAGGCTCCGCTTACTAATTCCTGAGGACTTTCTCCAGCCGTCTCTACAAACGGCTCAGTGACTCTCAATTCAATGCTGTTATTATTGTAAGTGTTGCAAGCCTTCCAAAATGAAAACAAGGGTTTCTTTAATCTTATCGAAACAGAGCACACAAACAAACAATGAAACTCTCACAATTCTTTTCCGTTGCAGAAGAAACAACAAGATAAAGTGAAATCGTTTGTTTTTCTACTGCAGCTGCCTATATTTACGAGTCTATAGCTTTGCGAGATCTCCATCTGAGATAGAAACTGGAAAAAAAGAGGATGGAGGTACAGTACTGCTAGGACGGTTGTACCAAAGAGCCAAATGACAGAAAGAAAGTGAACTGAGAGAAGAACGTCAGGAAGAGTTGAGTTTCGGTCGGGAAAGTGCTGGTTTTAGATGAGAATTGAAATGCCATTGAATTGCCTTGCAGTTTGAATTACGTAGAAGACTTGACTGCACTCTCGGACGCTCACAGTTGGCTGATTCGACTACTACAGTCCACTCAGTGCGAGAATTGAAGAGTCGGAAGAGAATCGGAGTGCACAAACGGAATAATACCGCTGGAGTGTCGGAGAAAGTCTCGAGAGGAAGTATGTTTACTCTTATTACGTGAGACAGTGCCGTTGTGCAGTGTAGGGAAAGAGGACGCGAGTAAACAATCTGTGTGCTTGATGAGAATTATTTTGGAGTGGGAAGAGACTCTTGACTGGAACGGTAGCGGAGAAAGCAGGTCGTTTGGGACAGCGTCGGCTCCTTTTACTCCGTTGAGCGGAGAGTGAAAGGAAAAGAAAGTCGGTTGAACGCGGATGCGGAGTTGGCGGATTCACGTCTTGGAGATTTGCAGGGCGATAGTGGAATGGAAGAAGCTGAGTGAGTGAGAAGCTGCAGATTCGATTCGATGGAAATGAAAGTCGCCTGCCCATCCACACACAGTGCGTAGCTTTGCCTCCCTCTCCCAACCTGCCTGCACCTCCGGCCCCCGCTCCCGCTCCTCCAGCCTCCTCCACTCACTATCTCTTTCACAGCTCTATCAATATCCACGTATACCTCCGTCTCCGCCAAACAACATTACGTAGCAGAACTAACTTTCCCAACCTTTCTCCTTTGGCCTCCTTACACACTCCCCTCCTTGGCACACACATCCTCACCCAAATCCACACAAACCCTGCCAACATAAAAACTATCTCTGTCCAATGTTACTCCAGTCCTCTGTCACAGCAACGCTTCCTCCTTTCACTCGTCCTTTCACCAAAACATAAAACACATCAAAGGAAACAATGTTGGATCACCAATATGCATTCCTAGGCTAACTAGTTTACGGTGCAGAGGTAAAGCATACCAAGGAAGCAGCATTGTGACCCACATAAGCAAAACTGGATGAGTGAATGAAAACAACCAGAAGCTCATTTCACCTTCTTTCGGTGGGGTTTAGGCACCAGATGTGAATATGCGACTTTTCTCCTAACTGCATACTAAACTACACCAAGCCACTTAGCTTACCCTCCGTAATGTTCTTTTTCTACGTGTATCAAAATGTGTGCATACTGTACAGATTATTCTCGGTTGCCTACCGCTCTTCTCCGAAGACAGTCACAAATTATTGTATTTAATACGAACGTCAAGCAGTTTCTCATTTGACTTTCGCAAAAGTTGTCTGTTTCATGCTGATGGGTTAGGTTCGAGGATGAACTCTCGTCTTCGTCGCGCATTACTTTAGACTGCTTTCGTACGTCGTTAAAAAGACTGCCGAAAATTGGGAAAAATGGCCACAAGGCCATTTTTGCCAATTTTTCCTGTCAAACAAAATGTATATATTTTTTCTAAGTTTCGAATCGAAAACCTAACCATTGTAAGTTTTTAAGATTTCTAATGTTTCTGCTATGTAAAGGACTGATTGTCAGTTCTCGCAATTTGCTATTCACTTTTTTGCTTGCAAGGTAAATTGCTCTAGGGTCGAATTCAGACGGCAATGCGGTAGAAATGGAAAAGACAACTTGTCAAAAATTCAGCACTGAGCTTAGTTCATCCAGCCACTACTCATTCAGGCTTATTTTAAGCCCTGAATATTACGCCTCTGTGGAGCACGGTGCATTTTATAATTTGGAGAGATCACAGCCTGTCCAACAACTCCATTCACTTCACTCCCTCATAAATATTATATTCTCCCAAATATTGCTCTAGTCAAAAGACTCGTCCTACGTGATTTGCCTGGATTAGTTAAGCGTTATGCTCACGGCCCAGAATCGCTTTTGTAACTCAAGCTTTTCAACTTTTTACCCGCTTTCTTTCACTCTCCTTTTAGTTGGATTTTATCATTTGCGCATTTTAATGAGTTAGTTATCCTCTTCGAACAGATGCGACCCGGGCATTTCACAACACACTTAGAAATCCTTTGTCCTTCACTTTCAATGCACTAAAATCTTCAAACGCTGTATTATGTAATGTTATGACGTACCAAAATGGTCGTCTTTGTCAAGATTCAAAATAATAACAGAGGCTAATTATTTAAGAGCCGCAGCATGAGTATTCTTGCTGGAAATCAAACAGATGCTAATGAAAATTTAAATACTTGCTTTTCAACTGTAATTTTATGTTGAAACAAGTAACATGTGTGTTGTTTGCGACTGAAGTGTTTGAATGCAACTAACCGAGAACAATACGGGTATTGTGATTTCATTACTTTCACGTAATCAATTAAGGTACGTTCTTCTTAACTAAGAAGCTCTTAACCAACTTCATACTCAATAGCCAGCATAAGTTTATTTCCCGTGTCATAAAACGGAGAGTATTGCTATTGCTCCAGAAATAATAAACTGCTTTGCTTTACAAAATATAAGGAAATGGGATATTTCTATTAGTTGTTACAGAGAAAGGGCTGAATAAAATGCAATTTTGCTGAGCCATAACCGGAATTACAAGGCAGACAAAGAAAGGCATTGGTTTAATGGCCGCCATCAACTTACCCCGCATGTCAATTCCAATAAGAATGTAAGTATTTACCACTCCGTCTCTGTAGCTAATAAAACGCTGTGTAAGTGATCATTAAGAGTGGAGTGAGATAATCCCATTACTTACAGTCAATGAAACGCTACTGCTCTTTCAATTCCTACAGTTCTAACTCTGATACAAACACAGATAAGCCCATTTGCGCTGCACAGTATTACTGCCTAACACATTTAGCAGGTACTGCTGCATCGTGTCCTCCCGATTTATTTTAGTCAAATTAAAAATATGTACAGTGTGTCTCAAAAGAAGAAAAGAAGGAATATTACCATAGTTTTCCAATTTTCCAGGAATTTAAAGCTACAATTTTGATACTTTCATTAATACTTTTATTAATACTTTCTTTGTGTGACCAAAACTATGTATATGTTAACTGATGTGAAAATTTGGTTAACCTTTTAAATTGTACTTTCGTAATGAAAATAAAATTATCTCAGTAGTTTCTGGCTTCAATTAATTAGATAAACAGTAATACAATGCGTAGTTTTAATATTTATCATGGAAAATCTATTTTGACTGAAAAAGAACAGAAGTTATGAAAGTACAGTAGAGAAAGCCAAGCTCCATTCTTCTGGAACACACTGTAGCATTGAATTTTGCAGAGTGCAATGAAAACATCTGCAGTAACCCAATAAAACTAAATACAAGACATCAGTCGTTGCATGATTTGTGCTAATAAATAGAAAGTCTTTCTGATCAAAGGCGATAGGAAGCAGGAAACGATTAAATAGGTGGAGACGGCAGTCCAGTAGCAGAGCCGAGTATTTCCAGTAATGAAGTTAAAACGTTAGCACTGAACCGATTGGAACTTTGATTTCTGCAGTAGGAATTGATAGGAAAGAAGAATGGCGTAGAAAGAAGCCCTAGGGCAATACGGGAAGCATGGTTAGTTGAAGGTGACTGGAAGAAACACCTTGGTGGATGTTAATTTGCGAAGTAATGCCTGTTTGAAGTTTATCGATGGTGCACGGTTTGGTTGGGGGAATACAATAATTGGGATGTCAATATAAAGTACGTTGTGTACTGCAGCGGAATGTAAATGTAATGCACTGGTGAAACGAATTGACGTAACATTTAGAAGGACAAGGCTGGCTATTAATTTCAGGAAGTTAATGCTCCAGTCCTATATATCTAGCTCCTTGGGGAATTACTCTCATTTTCAATGCTGCTCTCCGTTCCCACATTAATGAACTGTGAAATGGGAATGGGGGAGCTGCCGACCCAGAGGAAGACAACTTTCCTTTCTTTCCACTACTCACCAATGCCGTCTTAAGGATACAATCTCTCTCGTTTCCTCTGATGTGGCTCTATCTGTGTCACCGACAAATAAGGAGACCAGCAAACATCCTAATGCTCTTTCGTGCTTTTCATTCATAAATTACATTTATTTCGACAGTTAAGCAAATTGCACCACTAGCACGGAAATACAAGCACAACTATTACTGCTTTTACTTGTCTTAAAAAATTATTGGTTTCGTAATTCCTGCTGAAAGAGCAATACTCAGTCTTGAAAATTTTGTGGGTCCCTGTAAAACTGAGATATCGATACTATTCAAAGTTTACACAGTAAAGCTAGCCTGTTTACCTATATGCACATCCTACCAAAGCCCCATAATACAGGTGACCACATTTGTTGTGAAAAATCCTAATTTGCAACTGTTGGTACCAAAATGGAATATTTAAAACTGAAGCACACTTTTTCTTTGCAATTTTTGTCATGAAAACTAGAGAACAAAATTTGGCAGGATGCATTAAACACTTTTAAGCTTTTGGGTGCCCGCAACATGGGAAAACTTGTATTAAATGCTACTTTGGAGGGTTGTTACATTCTATGATGCGTTGTGAGTAGCAGTACACTCACTTTTAACTATACGCAAAACTTACTTCCGAACAATTTGCTGTGGGCGTTATTTCTAGTTGTTTTCGCATTATTAAGCATAGTAGGTATTATCTATTCTGCGCATGATATCACCCATAAAAGTAATGTTCTTTTTTGCACCAGAATATTCTGGTTTCTGAACTTTTTTGGATTCTGACTTGAATGTGAATTGTTTTAGGGTATTATTTATCTGGTCACCTGAGCCGTTTGTCTTAGTTTGGAAGAGCTGCAGGAGCGAGACTGACGTGGACTGTTTTGCATGGACTGCTAGGTAGTCCACGCCGTCTCGCTCTTCGGCAGTTTTAGTAGAGTTTAGCTGGCATTACACAGTTTGCTTACTTATTGTTTTGTTAGTTTGGTTTTCATTGTGACATTGCGGACGCTGTGCAGGAGTTGGAATGGAACGAGACTCCGTAAAACTTTTATCTCCACAGGAAACAAATAAACTTTCCACTGCGTGCTTCGCTTTGTCATTCTCCTCTCCTGCTCCTCGCACTTTTCACTAGGCTCCAGTCGGCACAGACGAAACGAGAAGACTTCCACTGAACAAATAAAACAAATGCGCATCTGTTGTTCGTGCAAAGTGCAAACCGAGACTCCGCACCAAGCTTCTACCTAACTATAGTATATTCATTCTCTCCAGCCTCTACCAAACACCAAACTCTGTTAGCATATCAGACAGACAACTGACATAACATGCCCTCCCTCCTTCTTCAGTCACTACAAAAGGCTATCTGATGCTTTAACCGTAAAACGAAAACTCAATTCCCTCCTTTTATTTACGGATGAGCTTTCTCTTTATACTACCACCTTAACAAATTTTATTTTTCTGGAACAAATCCCCCACTTCAAAAAACACAAGGTAATATTTCGACGAATTAAGTATGATCCCAAAATATTTTTAAAACATGTCCGGTTATTTTATAGGAAAACGGAGATATGACCATGTGACTACGTGGCATCCACAAAAAGTACAAAAACGGCAGTTCTTGAAAGAAGCATTCTAAATGTAAATACTAAAACTGATGTCTGAAATACTAAGAACCTAGTGTTCTAGATTTTTATGCCTCTCCTTTGAGTTCTTTGAGAGGTAGTGAGAATGTCCTTTGAAGCGTACTGAATATTTATGTACCCCCTTCTAGTTGTATTGTGTTATCGTAGTCTATGAACGCTCCTTATTGAAAAAATATGGGAGCTGGAAAGAAAGCAAGTGAATGTCAGGAAACTGATACATTTACTTTCATTTTTGTTATTTATTCATCAAGTGTTCTACGACGTATGGCGGAGAAAGTGAAAGTTATCATGAAAACTAAAAGAGAGAACTTTCTCGAAAGAACTGTATTACCAATGACAAAGTTTAGATAACCTTAGTTATTACGGATTTTGGAACTCATTGAGATTATTCCTTTGTTTGGTCTGTGCCCATTGTTCTCTTGCTTCATCCGAGTTTCCTCTCCATTCTCACTTGGCATGTAAATAAGAAAATCTTAATTTTAATAAGACACTTGCTCAAAGTTTTATCTTCGCTCGACTCCGTTCCTTGCCTAATAGACACGGAACTAGTGAAGATGTGCGCAGAAGGAAGTAGACAAGGTAGTTCCGTAATTGACGTAATTTATTTCCAGTTCCAGTCGGAAAACTTATTTCGGGGAATGCAGAACCTAATAAGCCTACTTTCCTTCCAAGACTTTCGTTACAATAACTTTCGCTTCTCTTCTGTCGCACTCAGGCGAGGGTAATATATCAAGCCTGCTTAACAAAGATGAATTCATACAGCACGAATCTGTTGGTTTAACGCAAAAGATACGTAATGAAGATTGTTTTCACCAATTCCGTGTTGACGCACACTTATGAATGTTAGTTTAACCAGGCCACATACGTTTCCTTATTTATTTATCATTTGCTCCAATTGCAAGTCACGTCCACGCCCCGCCAAATACTCTACCATAATCACATTCTGAATATTTAAACACGTTTCTGCGAAATCTAGATACACTAGCACACTGCCAGAACTAAATACACCCTGTCACTTGCACTAATATTTAATAAAGTAGTATTATGTTGACTCTACTCGAATCGGAGGGAGATGCAGATGTAATGAGAAACATGAACCATTCCACAATTCGAATTTATCTATCAGACACCAACAAGATTTATTTGAATATTTCCGTGTAGTATTTCATTAATGTGCCACTGTAAATCACAAGAGAGAGCACATTGGCCCAAAGGGTAATGCTTCCTTGCATTCCTAACGAACAATATTAACGGCAGTATTCCTGTGTTTGCATTCTACATGAATTGGCTCATTAAAATCAAATTAAAGTGGCAATACAAATATTCATTATATGAAGAACAAAAGTAAGTAACAGAGAGAAAGCTCTGCATAGCCCTAACGAATGCATTTAATAAGAGCACTGTAACTTCAATCAATTACCACCTTTAATGTAAATTAGGTATACCTACTTTGTAATTACAATAAATTGGTTTGCGAACTTCACATTTGTTATTTAAAGTTTCATCGATTTCCGTTTTGCATCAACTAAAGCAAAATAATTGTTAACCAAAAGCCTTTGATTATTTTCAAAATACGTTTTAATGAAGTAGTAATCAATGTACTAATTAATTACCCCTTAATTATCTGCAGTATTCATGTACTATGTTGCAGTTCTCTTCTGTAACTAATTATAGTTGAAATGCCAGGCACACTACTATGCATAAAATTGTGTGGGGTTCCTTGCGTATGCTGTAGGCAACTTCTGCAATTCATGGCATGAGCCCAGTGAAATAAAACAATGTGTTAAAACAATAGAAAACAACGAAAGGGCAATTTTCATCAAAATTCTGAATATGGAGAAATAACTTTTAAAGTGGAGTTAACAGTATTTATTACAAAGGGAGGTATTTAGAGGGATTGGTAGAACTTTTAAAATTATGAATTAGTAAATATTATTTGCCAATGAGCTGTGGACATATATAAAGTTCTATGTTTACGGCTTAAGGAGGGCTGCATCGATTCTTTTCAACTCGGAGCATGCAGTTGTCTTGCATGAACTTCCATAAACTCCGCAACTACGGGTTAAACACTCGATTTAATTTGAGAATGGGTTAGTAGCAATCAGAAGTGGAAGGCCATTACAAGGAGGGACCCGTATACTAAAAAGGAAACAATTGGTTGTAATTGCTTGTCTAGACTTTATTTATGACTATTAATTTCATGTTCTCTGTAAGAATAAATTGTCTCTGTCTCCGGAGGACTACAAATAATGTGTAAATAGAATTGGTGCGTAAAACAGGTCAAGATCAAACGGACACACGCTATTATACTATTCAATTTATGACAACTTATGATTTCTCCCTGTAAAAGTAATAATAAAGGCCTAATTTTTTGTCACGCTGATAGTACCATGCACAACCTCACAAATAATTGTATGGTTGAAATTGAAATACCACTTTTCCCAAATAGATATTATTAGTATATCTTTTTAAAAGAATTCTCCATAATGTTCGATTCCCAATGAGAAAATATTATGCAAGACGTTCTTACATTAATACACCACCGTTAGGCAAACACATGTGTTCAGATTTAACCAATTAGTATCGGGTTTTAATGGAGTAGTGACAATATTTACTTTTGACTTCGACCTGGCATATGGATCCTGAAGTTTCTTTGTCTAGGAAAAATAGTAGGGTATAAAGGAAATAATTCCTGAAAATATATGTTTGAGTGAAAGTTGAAAGTGGGTTGTGGGCAGATGAAAGGAGCTGACAGTGAGTCTCTGCACACTTTTACATGTAAATGCAGACATAATGATAGTTAGACTGGCTTCGTCGCAGTCTCTCATTCTCTTTCATTTCCCCACTAGTCACTTTACATTCATTAACTTCATTCGACTAGCTTTCTCCGCATACGTGATTAGCCTAACTTGGCCTACACGGCATTCTAACAATTTCATTGCTTTCTCCTGGAACATATATGGACTTTCTCCGTATACAGAGCACAAGAGTACGTGGCACTTGCACTGTATCTAATTCTGAAGTCAAGACAAATAAAAGACGCAAAGAGAATTTCAAACTCAGTTAGCACGTAGTTTGTTAACTACACACTCCAGCCAGTACACTGACAACATGCATGCACATGGAAATACATTTGAGTGTGGGTTTTGCATTTTCTTCTTCTTTCCTGCTTTAGTAGTTGGGTTTATTCCATTAGGTTTCATGGGCAGCAGAGCAGATAGACTTCTAGTGTGCTCACATGCACCAATTTGCAAATTACACAATGACTGCATTACAGAACCTACTTCATTCACAATTTCTCCTTCAAAGCCAAACTACACAAATTCTATCTACACATGTGTAGTCCTTAAGTAAGGACGTGCAAACATTTTAATGCAACTCAGTACAATTACTGGGACTAAATAAAACTGAATATCCGTAGCTGTGAACTGTAATATGCATGGTATCTATATATTTATAAATGTAGTTTCTGTAGGAATTGTTGCTTTGATTCTGCCGAGGTGAGGAACAAATAAATGTGAGAAGAAAGGGAGAGAGAGCAGTCATTAATTTAGTGCTGTTAAGAATTGCGGAGAGACGGGGGATGGAAGAGAAATTGTGTCGGAGTTGACAAAGGGTTATTTATATTGTATCCAACACACAGGGAGATCATTCAATTCAATTATTCTCTCTCGCAGATCATTCTTCCTTTCAGTTTCAGTATCCTCTCTGTCGGTCTCTGTGTGCACTGCACTTAATGAAGGAAGGTGGAAGAGAATTATCACTTATTCCACTGACAAGGCGACTTTCTCCGTTGCATTCGATTACTCACCGCTCCATTGTATTAGCTAATCCGTCCTTCGTTAGGGCAGACAGAGATTCGAGAGAGAGACTCCATACAAAGCATTTTCTTCCTATTAGCAATCTTTAAACGAACTTGTCCTCAGCGGAACCTCTGCTTGGCTAATGAAGGCACAACCATCTTTTTTATAGTTTGTGTGTGCAACGCCCGCTGCATAACTCAGAAAGAACTCTTCCTTACGAATCTTCCCTTCGTGGCTCACATTCCAATTCTTTCTCCCTCTTCTGCACCAGTGCTTCCCACCTAGCGTAATCCGTCCTCTCCTCCTAAAACCCACTTTTCGCTGGCAACCCACTCTCTGCAGAATGCCCTGCCACCCCCGCTCTTCTCTTGAAATAAATACACTTGCAATATTCTAAGTGCAAGATCAAGAAGCTCAAATCCCCGTGAAAATTTTGTCTAAACATTCAAAACAGATGTATAAACTCGATTTCATCTGCCTTCAACTTCCTTAATTTGTAATTTATCTTGCGCTTCGTTGAGTTTTTTCTTTTGGGACTAATGATATCAATGTTATGGATAAATAACTTTGAATTAGAAACGCGTTACACTTGAAATACCGTTGATAACCAGATTTCTTTGATATTTCTTTGTATGCCTGTTTCTCTGATTTTACAAAAGTTTCTTTGTTTCTGGTGTGTTTATTTTGTGTGCTACGGGTTGGATGGAAGGAGGAACTTTTTGACAAAGAAAGCTTTTCTTTGGTACATCTGTATATTCCCAGCTGGTCTAATAGCCTTTTTACGGTGCAGTTCATTATTGCATAGTTCTTCTAACGATAACTACCTGACTACTGTTTTTATGACTCTGGGAAATCTATGTGTATAATAGCAATATAAAAAGTCTGTATGTGAGTTTCTGTTACACGTCAGAGAAGCAGAGGAGCGAAAGTGAGCCAATCCTTTTTTGCTGTTGGGGCATTTTTTATATTTAATTTTATCTTGATGTCAGTAGCCTTCAGGATATCTGGAAAATGTCCAAGACAACCATCAGTGTACTAGAAACGGCAACTGATGAACGAAATGCAGCGAACGTAGTATTTAAAGCCAAACGACCGTGGAAGGAACTAGATAGTAAGTGAATGAATTCGATTCTGTCATTTCCAGAGATTTTTGCTGGTGGGCTTACGCATATAGTAATAACTACCACTTCCTGCACCCAGACAGATTTAACATGCCAAAATTAAGTAGTCTTGAGTAACAATGTTGTGCAGCCTGTGGTTAAAGAGCCCCGAACAAAGGAATAAGAACAAGCTGCTGCAGAGCAAAACGAATATTCTCTGATAGCAAGGGGAGCAATATGCGATGAGGCTCTAATATCCCTCGAGACTTTTCGCGTGACCTGGAAAGCAATATTCCAGTTATATAATCATCTCGCAAAACATTACACAGGTCCCTGCCTGGACAGAGCTGGCCGCAACAACCAAAAATTGCTCATCATTTCTCTAACGCCAACATTATAATTCTATTTCAATGCAGTAATACCCAAGGAATAATAAAGCTAATTTGAAGGATAATCTAAACTGTACATGAAAGCGATATGGATTTATTGTAGCCTAAGGAATCTCATTATAACAGTTGCGGAATTTTTGTTTCGAATCTATTTTTGGGGAAAATTGCTAGTATTACTATTCGTACTGTAACTGCGTTTTAAATTCAAGAGTAGCATCGGAAGTTATTTTTCTTTTGTGTTGTTTTAAGATTAAAATAAACATTTGTGAGTTATGTTTTCCTACTGCTGGAAACTCTTATAGTATCGAGCTAAAATTATCTTTTTGGTAGAACTTTTAAATAGGGGGTTCTAAAGGAGAATGGTCTGAAACGAGGAAACTGTGTATTTCGCAGACTTTTAGTGGAAGGAAGAGGAAAATAAAAGATTCATTAGTGGGTATGAAAAGGTCTGCATTAATTAGGGATTTAGGTTTGCGAATACAGGAGCGCGGTAGTAAAAAAGAAAATGGTTGCGACTCCATCAACGATGTTTTTGAAAAAATCAGTGTGCCTGCATGTGTTATTGTATGCTGGAGAAAGCTAGCAGATGGCGAATTTGGAGGTTAGAAAGGCGATGGCAAAAAGTGGCAGGTCAACGTTACGGCAGCTGTGACTTTTTGGGGTTGGAGAGATGGACGGCGGCGGAGAAAGTGGAGACAAGTGCTTTCCCCAAGGAAGGAGTGCCTGGAGGAAGAGCAATAACGCTGTAAAGCAACGTGCCTGGCTAGAGACGCTTTATAAGCAGCGCTGCTACCTGTCTAAGTAAGAGAAGGGAATTCTAAAGGGAGAACTAAAGAAAAGATGAAAGGAGAGAAAATAAAAAGTCCGGCAACTGCTGGAAGAGAAAGAAAAGAGAAACGGAAGGACAAAAGTCTCTCGAGGGACTTTGTTATGTTGGGAGTTTAGAGAAGAGTGGAACCCTGAGAAAGTTCACAGAAATAAATTGAGAAGGCAGACGAGCGAAACTCTCCTTGCTAACTCAGGCGACTATTTGTTCCTGGAAGAGTGCAGCAAGACTCGAGCATTCTTTCTTCTAATCTTCCTCTGAAAATAAACGAGGGCTCTCTATTTAATTATCTCTAATCTCCGCTCTTTTCATTTCCTTCCGTGCATTTCACATTCTCCACCAACCATTCGTGGCAACAACTTCATTCCAATCTCTAGACCTTTTCTATTTCTCTCTCATGATCAGATCCACTTGCTATTTCTTCAATTCTCTTTATACATCCGGTAGTATTAAATACTTCTTTTCCACCACTCACTCATTTTTATATTCCACCTATACAATACCACTTCCAAAAATCAACAACTCACTCAATAATTTTCTAAAAAAGTCCTAAACCTTCAAACGTGAATTTCCTTATATTAAGGGCTTTGGTAAAAATAGTTCGTCAAATTGTGAGTTAAGCGCCACTTTTGAATTCCGTCCAATAACAAACAGTAGCGTATACATTTTTGTTTTTCCCTCATTTTTCAATGCAGAATTTAGCCGTACCGAGTCGATTATAGTGTATTTGTGTGCACAATAGTAAAAAAAGGAAATGAATATTTTAAAAATTGTTCATCACTCCAAACAATAAATTACTATGCCTATGAGACGCTGAAAAAGTGTTCATGCAGTAGTTCTTAATGCAAATGTAGATTTGCCATGTACAAAACGTAGTTTACTTATGCAATTTATTAGGCCTCTGAAGTATACTGTGCTTAGTGGTAATGCATTGTTGAGTAATATTTTATCTTTTAACTACCAGGTAACTGCGTAAATTTTTCTTTGTAATGTTTAGCAGGCCTGCAAATTGAATTCTTGGTTAAAGAATGTGCAATTTGAATGGATGAAGGAGAAAATACTTGAAAGAAAAGCACGCGCTGTGTTGAATGTTGTGCTGTCAGTGTCGATACATTCAAGCGGAACGAAGCGTCTTGACAGAAACAAATTAGACAATTATTTCCGACTGGAGATTACGATAGCATTGAAGAGAAAGAAAGCTGAAAGCTGGAGATGTTGTTGCAAGGAGAATTTAAACTGAAAGTCAACTCATCTGAAATTCTGGAGACTGACATGACATCCTTTCGCTTCAGTCATAATTCCAACCATAGAAACTGTCGTTGTCCAAAGTAGAATTAGAAGGCCAAGCAACCCTATCTCACTCTATCTAACATTAGCAACAAATGTGCAAGCAAATGTCGCTGTGTTCCACAAAATGGAATATGTTCCTTAGTTGTCCTCCTTTTCTAGAGCCTCTCAGTTTCCTCAGAAGAGTTTAGCACACCAAATTGTGCTCCATATTTTATGAGACTGCTAAATTGAAACAGGAGTAATGAATGATGTATTGGGGTGTAAGCTCAAGGTTCAACTTTCTCCATGTTTCTCCGTCAACATTCTAATGACAACTAAAATGGTGGAGTGGAATAACCTTGCTAGCCTGGCCCCAATAAATAGGCAGAGTTATATTTTTGCGTTCTTACTAACCATCCATGCAGAAAAAAGTTTTTCCACCAGTCCGAAACTCTAACCATGTTTACCAATGTCACTCGTTAACATTTTATAAGAAATCACAATTACGGATTCTGATTGACCACGATTCTCTGTACTATGGACCCTTATTTACTCATTTATTTACCCCGAAACCTTTATTTACATCTAAAACCATCCGAAGCTTCTTTCATTTAGACCACTGACCACTTTTCCTTTGCTCGGTGTTTAAAAGCTCTAGTTCACAAAAATGGCAGGCCTGCGCGAGGTTTGGTATTCACTCCTCAAAACAAGATCAAACGGCCCACTATTTGACAAACATGCTTGAATAAACTTAACTGGTATCAGAATGAAAGAAAGGGATTTACATTTAATGAGTACTCTGCATTCCGCTTTAAATTGCCGTTCCTCCTATCAAAAGCAATAATTTAACTTTCTCTTAAGTTTTCTTCTCTTTCAATCTAGGTTTATTGCACTGCGTACTGCAGAAACCATTTTATTTGGAATTCCATCTTAATGAAAATTTGAACCTGACCTTTTCCCTGCATCAGCATTGTATTATTGGTACGTATGCTCGGACGTCAAGGTACATTACGAATTACGATCGAGCAGTGTACATTATTATTATTGTCTGCTAAATAAAGAAAATATTTCTACACATAGAGGCTTTGTAATCCAAAATGCTTTTAGGAAACATAAGGAGACGGCCATAATACACTTAAAACTTATAGATTTAATTGGGGGATTGCAAAAAGTTTTCTTAATCGATGTAAGGAATTTTACGATATGGTACGTAGGCATGCATGCATTTACTTTATATATGCCTTTCTTTACACGCAAGGTTTCAAGGTTCATTAAGTCCTATAATTGCAATAGAAATTGTTCGGCATGCTTAGATGATTTTCCTTTAGGGGTTCTTTCTTCCATTGTTTGCTACAAAAAATCAATCCATTTCTCTTGACAAAGTGGAAACCTAAGCCTTTTTCGTTGAACAAATAGAAAGTATTGCTATAGGCATAAGTCAAAGTTCCCTATGAAATGCATGGTATATTCTTTTGAACATTAGCTTTTGTGGTGATTGAGTCATGATCTCTTTGTTTGTATCGAGACATCGAGAGGTTGGTTAAAGTTTGTAGAGGAAAGTATACTTTAGCAAACAAAGGTTTGTCCACCTCAGCAAAAATTAAAAGCGTCGAAGAAGCAACTGAACTGTGAAGGATGACGTTCAATAGAGATTCTGGGGACTCTATATTATGATAGCCCTGATTTGACAGCGTTCACATCAGAAGTATTTGTCCTTGAGGGATATTTATTAAAGGACTTTATAACGAAATCCATTTTGAAATTGGTATAGAAGTTCGATCAACTGTAGGAGTAACGAAACTTTGAGTGTAGAGTTAGAGTTGGAGTGAATAGTTAACTAGTTTGTGCTCTTTTGAAAGTTGGGGTGAGATAGAAAGGGCGGAACCGGAGAGTAAATGACAGTATGATATTTAAATAAAATAAATGCAATGGGAAAATGATTCACGCTCACTTATCTGAGTTATCTGTAATTGAATCGAAAGTGGAAATGTGTGTCCCACATGGATAAGAGTTGCATGCTCCGAAGTAATTATTAGGAGATAGTAAAGGATGAGGCTGGGTACTGGGAACACACGGAACTGTGTGGAGAGGCATCAAAAATATGGGTTGCTCTATCTCGTCTTTAAATAACGACACGCCTTGCTTTGGCTCGTCCACTGCCTCATATTTCAACCCAAGTTCCACATAAATCTCTCGTAACAAGATGCACGAATCCCGTTCTAATTTTAGAATGCCCGAGATCCATCCAATTTCGATAAGGTATTCCAGACACGAGTGAGCCTCCACTCCACCCGAGTCTCGGAAAATTTGCAATTTTTATAAATAATCTGCCTTGTTACACAACACAGACCACCGCACGCGGTGTTGATGAAAAATTATGAAGGTGGTGCCTCCACTTCTCATTTGACTCTCCGAGGATCTCGTGCCAACGCCAACTCCAAAAAACGGGAGCAACCCAAAAGCGTGACTTTGACTTTTGACACGACCAACGTGCAATTCAACAACTGAACCCAAAACTCTCCGCTAGCCGATTCCCTCCTTTCTTCCGTCGTAAGTTTCCTTTGCCTTTTCTTTCTCCTCGTGTCGTGAAGAACCCAAAGGAAACCTCAAAGCATGAATTTAATACTTTTAAAAGAATTTTCCCTTTGGCACTCTTTTTCCCTATAATAAATTGCAAGGCTTTCAGGAAGCCGTCAGGGTAGTGTACTCTGGGAGTGACAGGAATTATAAAAGCTGAATGTGCGTAAACTAAATTGTAGTGCAGTATTTGTAAACACGAGAAAAGCAATTAACTATACGGCCCCATGGAAGACATCCCTACATTACTCTGCAGCAGGAGATGGGCGCCTTTATTGCAATTGAACTGAAGACGAGTGTGTGAAGATTGAATTTGTTATTCACAAGATTCCTTGAACGTCTGCCCGAGAAGAATGATTACATTCATTCCGTTGGCAGTCACGGACTGATGAGCAGTGCCTCCATAACATCTGCTCCTTCCATTTTTACAAGAAACCTTTTGACTTGTCTTTGTGATCCTCTTCTCCGTCTTCTTCAACCCAAATCCATACTACTGCACTACCGTAACCATCCGAACCAAGCCACCTTTTCCTCCTTCAACTCTTCTTCTCACTTCAAAATACACATTATTATGCATACTCCTTACACTGGCAACTCAGAGGTCCGCAATAAAATAGAAATAAGTCCTTTCTGCTCAGGCGGGTTCTCCGAATTACTTCCACTCCAGAATTTAATTCTTTAATTTCCTTGTCTTTCAATTAATCATCCTTTTCCTTCTCATTTGCTTCGATGGAATTAATTTAATTTGCAACAGTCAAACAAAATAAGAAAGTCAAACGAAAAGTAATAAAATATCCTCAGATGTTTCGCATTTGCATACGTAATGAGACTTTCGAGACATACTCTTATTGCACACATTTATACCAAACCAAAAACCAAACCACTTAGCCGTTAGCATACTAAGGTACAAGAATGAATAACTTATAATATTACATATGAATTCAAAAAAGCTGATACTAGAACATCTCCCAAAGATTAACCAGAACTTCAAAACTTTTCAAATGAGGCGTACGTTTCTTATAATTACAATTTGACAGCACATCACTCTTAACTTGAATGCAATAAAATTCATTTGTAATTGTTTTTCTTTTTCCCATTGTAAAAGACTTGCTTCAATCATGACCAGTAAAGAATACCACAGAGGAGAATTCGTAAGATATTGGGAATCTTGCTTTATGCAGTATGCAGACTGTGTTGAAGTCAAAGGTTTAAAAAGAATTATTATTATTGAAAACCCCTGTACTTTTTCTCCAATGCTAAAATAACGTTTTGCGAAAAAGCTGTTTTTCTCAACGTAACTTCAAAGAACTCTCAAAGCCTCGGCGAGAAATGAAAAGATTTGTAACTTTGTACAGATCGATCTGGTAGAAAAAATGTTTTTTACCCCGCAATACATTGGTTATCAAAATCATTTCGGATTGTGTGGTTAACGGCAAAATAATATCCCTATTATGGTTTTATATACATGTGGTCAATGCAATGGTGTTATTTATAACTCAAAGAAGATATCAATCATACTATTGCGTTTCATGTGATATTAGATATTTTTGTGCATGGCTTGTCCAGGCTGTGCGCTATCCCTGGTCTGCTATCATTATCTAATCTTTTGCTCGACGGGGTTTTCGTTTTCTACTGTACTCAGAGACTTGGTGTCTTAGTTTGTTTGCGTTTTTTGTTTATTACTTTGGTGAGCTAATGTTGACGGGCTGAAAAGTGTTTTTCTTGGATTTGGTTTTCATTGTGACACATTATCGGTGAGTGACGATGTAAGAACATTAGTAGACAATATAGCCGATTAGAAGTAAATAGTGGCCAAGTAATAATTCTTTAGTGCCAGAGATAGAAAGGCTGACATAGTGCTCCGCCTTATTGATAGTGGCTTTGGCTTTCACACATGCAGCAGCTGGCAGCTTCTCCTTCCATGCAATTGCGTAGCATGTGAAGCACATTCTTCTTATTACGGTTTTGCAATAGTGCCAGATTATCCTGTTTTCCTGCTACTTCCGATCCTTCCATCCCCCATCGCCAAGTCCTCTGCACTTACTTCTCGGTTATCGCATTGTCTCTATCTGTCAGCTCTCAAGAAACCATTTCCTCTCCACAAAAGCGAGCCCGATCTAATTATATAACAGTTTACTGCATTCTTGCACACATATAACTTTCCTCTGCGCATTTTTGCCAAGATCCACTAAAATATCATATTTCACACTGTTAACTACAATCTGTACACGGTGTTTATAAATGAGGCCTCAGAATTCTATTAAAATGTTGGACTTAATAAAGAAGGTGGCGTAGGCTGAATTTGATTGGAAAGAGAATTCCTCGGAATACTTACGTAACCTCGTTTATCGGCGAGTGTTGTTTCTATATGACCAGTGAAATACGTTTTGCCCTGATGCTCGATGCTCAATATTTTCTGATAACATTCCTGTTTTATGGTCTCTGTGTCGCTATTACAGCAACAATGCACCATTATTCTCATTCGATATCCGAAGGAAACGTCACACAACCACTAACTAAGGATTATGTATTGGCATTATGGGATATAATAATAATGGATGGGAAAGCGTCAGGAAACTTTTATGAGATTTCGGTGGGCGGGGGTTTGGCGCTAGCAATAAGTGTAATCTCTTCACCAGATAGAGTACAGCACCAAATAACCGAAAATAAAACCTCCTCACTCCACTTCCAATCCTTTAACATCCTTATTTTTCACCAAAAGTAACTGACTTTCGACTCAACTACTACCTTAACGCTTTTCACTCTCTTGATATTTACGATACAATTCCGGTTCCAGTCCCGCCCATTCCTTTCTCACAGTTAATCCTCTCTTCTCCAGTACTTCGCATTTCCACATCCAAATCCTCACTTTCCAAATATTCCTATTCAATTGACGTCCAAACCGTTCCCTGTATAATCCATAACGCAAATCCTTCCATATTCCACTTCCAAGAAAACATTTCGGTAAACATTAATTGATGTAACAACACTTGCTACCTTGCTAGCAAACAACTTTCATTTTTGTAACTTACATCTGTATAAACTGTTAAAAAAATATTGACGAGAGGGAGAATCGAAAGCAAAATTCATTAAAACAGTCAGCGAAAAGTGCATCACACTGTGCACACTTAAGACATTTTAATAACAACATCATTGACTAAGATTTAAACTAAATACGTTAGAAACTAAAATATTTTTTTACTCAATATATAAAAATGACCCGTATATAAAAACAGAGAAACCGAGCATAGTGTATCCAATCTTTAGCTCCTTAAAATTAAAGGATCCAAGATCCAACAGTATCTTCTAAGCAGAAGGAACCTACATTTCGGGTGTTCCAAAGTAGGTGGTATGCTAATTAGAAGAGTATTATTAGTAGGGATTAGGGATTAGGGATTAGTTGTGAGGGATAGAGAGACAGTGTGTTGATTTGGGGTGCGGACTCGAAGAAGAATGACAGGGGTCTGGAGCAGAGGCTACATGACACCCGGGCGTGGAGGAACAAAGGCTGAAGGCTTCTCTGTGGAGACACATTAGAGAAGAAGGCGAAGTATCGATCGTGGGGGGAGTGAGGCTAAATACCGAGTGTTACATAATATGTAGTGGTAACTAGAGTGGAAAGGGAGTTCTGGCTGACTATCTTCAATCTGAAGACGTCGAATATGAAATCCTCGCTCCATTATTTACTGACAGTCTATCAGCGTCCACATCAAATCTCCTTTCCCCAGATCCAATTTCAAAAGTTATTTCCTTCAGCTCCAGCGCTCCCACCAACATTCCTCCGTATTATGCTAAACGCCTCTCCTCACTTCCTTCCTTCACTCACTCACCCAACAACAGTCAACTCTTCGCCACTCATCGCTCCAGAAAGAGTCCGTGATGAATGAGACTCACCAACCCACAAACTCTTTCTCTCCCAGACAGCATTCTTAACACCAACTCACTTAAGCCCATACAAACGCACTCACAATAACCAGACCTATTCACAGCCTCTGCCTTCCCAAACACAATTAACCACCATAATATTATTATTGCCTAACCTACTCCTCACTAACGCTCAAAAGCTTACAAATCATATCCAGTTTCATCATATTAGGGAATTTGCGTTCCAAAATCCATAAGTAGATTTATGCGCTGCACTTTTGCATTACGGCACATAAATATTTAACACAGGCATACAAAGTTAAATGCCAACTTTATTTTAAGGCAACCAAAGTTTTACTTTCAAAACTTATACTTAAAGTTGGATTATCATTTCGCTACTTGAAACACATGCAACTTATTTTGTTTTGATTAGAAAGGAATAAAGGGTAATGTTTAGGTTTGTGGATCTAGTTTAGCATACAAAATAGGATTCACTGTTTTCTGTATTATTTCAGCAGTATCACTCACTCACTGAAAGTAAGTATAAACACATGTGAAGTCTCAAAATGTCAGAGGTCACTCAATACCACTTCGCTACCCATTAATCTCAGCTTTCGTTTCCTGCACCTGAACTGCAACCGTAAAAAGTAACAGATTTGATTGAACACTTTTTCTTGTACTTCCGTACGTGTTAGGTACTTTCTACTTTACTTCTATGTATGTACCCCTGTAATTAGCATAATTAATAATGTGATTGATCTATATATGCCAAATGAAATAAGGTGATGCAAAATGAGTGGTGCACAAATAATTGCATACCTAATCAATTTAGATTTGTTTTTAGTTTACCACTGCCAATGTCCAATCTGTTGGTTATCAGCTAATCATATAAGTACATTTCAAGAATGAAATTTATAAAATCAAATCAAATAGTCATACCATGACCATAGCTTTTTACTATTACATTTTCACAGGCTATGTTTAGTAATTTTAATTATGGGTACCTAATAATGTCAAAGTCAATGTCAAGCACACTCGCATTTCGAATAAGTACCAAATAGTAAATGCTAGTTTGAAGTTGAGGGTTTTAATAAAATAGCTAGGTGTCTATTATAATCCGCGCTAAAAGGTGAAAGCACAGAAAGTCTCCACAATTTCACTAATTTATGTTTAAAGAAACGTCATAATTAATACGTCAAATGTGCACTTTTTTGAGAATTGTGAACACTGAAACATTTCGTATTTTGCAATGTACATATAAGTGATTCCGGCAATTGTACAATATAGTTAAGCTATTTTGCCTTTTGTGTATTCAGAAACAAAATGGATCTGTATATTTGGCTTTTGTGAGTTAGAAGCAAAAATGGGTCTGTAGTCTGCATAAAATAAAGAATGTAGACAGTTTGATGATAACTAATTTTAAATTTGTCAGCTTCACCATTTTCACTACCGGAAAATCCAATTTTAGCTGATTCAGTATTCCGGTACCGACAGAAATACCTTGGTGAAAAAGCACTCCATTTTGTTCAGCTCTGATAATAAATTAGCTACTTAAATTAATAATGAAAAAGCTGTTAGAATTAGGAAGCAATTAGTATGAGCATTGGAGCATTATAAAAGCTGCAGTTAATTTACTTAAGAAAGCCTATAATTACCTACTAGGCGCCTTGGAGTTAGTAATGGTGTAAAATCCTGAGGGACATAAAGGAAATGAATCGAGTTTTGGAATAGCGTATTGCCTGAGAGTTAATTAATGTTTACCATCCATGAAAAGGAGTTAAGGAATTGTTGAGTGTTGTTTGTGAATGGAATGGCGCATCTCTTGTTTAAATGGCGATAAAGAGAGAAACAAGTGAAAGTTTTATTGGTTAATGACATGAGATGAGACATTCCGCATTTGTTTAATGACGTACCTCATCCGGAGCCTCGAACTCTGTCATTTCTATCTTCTTTCTTGACTACTTAATTTGCGTAGCGGATCTCTATCTAAATGGTGCACTCTGCACTATCGTGTAATCTGCAGAAGGACAGATCGAATGCAAATGGAATACGTGTGAGGAATTGAATAGAGCTACAGTTACATTTGTCACTGGAATAGCCAGGCTCAAAACTTCACTGCACTGACATACAATACAACTTGCTTACTTCTAAGTAGGATTACGAAAGCAATCTAGAGTTGTGCAGTTTCGTTTAGCTTAGTAGAAGCAGAGACATACGGACTCTACAAAGTGCATAATAATATTGTGATATGAGTGTTACAAATGTGTTCCGTTGGCAAGTGAAAGTTTTCCTTGACGTGACACATGATAAAGAGTGCAGTGTTTGTAAGACACGAGAGAGAGAGAGGAGATAACAACAGTCATAAAGTTCTACATAATAATAGTGGAGGAAGAGAAGATCCTGCTCACTCCCCAACCAACAAGCACAAAGTCAGAACCGAGAGAATGGCACTCGTAGTTAAAAACTCGTCTTGAACAACTAACCAACAATAAACAGTACTTCTTTACGACTGGCCATCACTCTTCCCGTATGAAACGCTTTTCGTAAGCAACATACTCGAGAAATGTCTGTCCTCCACAAATATCCAACAAGTACTGTAGTAATTTCTACGGAAATGCTCCAGATATGTTGTAAACACGGGCCTACTACTCCAACAATGCTATGCTACCACCACGAATAATTTCACACCTCACAAAACGATGAAATTGAGCATAGTGGCACTGGAGTCTGCTAAACACTCTTAATTAACTTTCTCCGGGAGACTAGGGAAAGGAATTTTTATGGAGAACCTCTTGACTGCTGGAGCAGAGTTATAACTTGAGTTGGGAGCAGCGGAGAGTTGGCTCAGGGCCTATTGTGTGGAGCGAGGGCATGTCGGATGTGTTCCCGTGGTGGGATGATTCATGAGTGGCAATGAGAGAGCGAGGAGCGAGCGACTATTTGTGGATTAGTTAATGAGATGAGGAGAGACTGATGAGAGGAGCTTCTGGGTGGTGTTCGCAGGAGAGCGGCAAGAGAGCCTTACCCGCCGCCCGCGAGTCCTTCGGTTGCCTTCGCGGAAGAAAGTTCTCTGCTGCCCTCAGCCTTCCTTTCCCGTCCTCCTGACTGAACCAAGACAGGGCAACTGAAAAGTGAAAGAGTTCGACTCGAGTGCTCTCTGCCCCAAATACGCTTCCTCCAGCCAACGTGACTCGCTCCTTCACACGAGTCTTCCTCCCCGCACTCTCCACTTGCCCTATAGCGTCTCCACCAATGTCCTCACTAATACATCTACTCCTATTATGCACCAGAATATACTTTTATTTTCAGACTAGTCCTATTCCACTATTTATGTATCTTACTCCGATTAGGAAGAAGGCCTGCAATCTGCTGGCTTCGCTACGCGAGTCTTCCTAAGCGTAGCTAACGAATATTTCCGGGGGAGCTACCGCACATTCACTAACAGTTTTATAATTACTGGAAAATTACTGGAATGTTGAAAGAGTTTGGAGAGTTCAGGAGGGAATGAAAGTTTTGGAATTGTTGTTAGGAATTTTGAGGGATTGCTAACCCTCCCTAGATTTGAATCTTGGTTACGCTCTTGAACCGGGCTGCAGGCGAACCTCCTTCTTTAGCCAAGCTATCAAACCTTGCCACTTCTATCTACACGGTCCACAACATCACATCCATCCATATTCTCATGGTTTCTGAATAGCAGATGAAAATCAAAGGTGGCTCTAGTCTTCCAAAAAGTTAAATATTAACCGAGATAAATTCGAATTAATATTCTAACCTGATTCTGACAAAGTCTTCCAGGAATGTGAAAGGGTATCTGTCTGTGTAATCAGATGGAATGCATGCACAAGGTTTTTAGGGTTTTACACCCCGGGTCGAGGAAAGGAGAATCGTAAACCTTGATTGCAATGGAAATTATTCTGGAAACGACTGTTTAGGATGGAACTGGTACAAATACATCTTTTCAAGGTAGAGATTCTGACAGGAGTGTGTGCATAGAGTGAACCAATTTTCTCTCGTTTACATTTCATTGTATCTCCATACGCCAGCGACGTAGTTCCAATCCAGCCTAATGGTATCCCTTCCGATATTATGGATTTTGTAGTTACGTCCCGTATTTCCATTTGGGTAGACCCATTTCGGTCAGAAAACTATTTCGCACATGTCCAGCCTTTGGTCGTGCTATGTCAAGAGTCCCATTCTCTGCATTCCTTCTGAATAAATTCGCTTTACTCCGAGCTACGACCATTAGTGCATTTATTGTCGTGGCGTGGGCATGATTTGAGCGGGCGTTAGCATCCTGAACTCAACTTCCGTATCTGCTAAATATCATTAGCGCAGCAAAGGTACCTTGAATATGTACAGTAAATTCAGCTTTGGGCAGATATATGTTTCATATGCACTGTATTTCATTAAAACTAAATAAACTATAACTTCCGCTAATGTTGTACGCAAGTACTCCAACCAGCTCTCCTGTCTTCGAGGTGCTCTCGTCCTTTTACACCAGACCAGGATTTGTGAAGTGCTATTGATGTACATTGTTCGCAGAACATGTTATACGAAAGGTTTCGAATGCCTACTGCACTACTGCTGCACTTCTCATACGTCTATTTCCAGATATATCTACGATGGTACTAAAAGTCTATTGATTACCTAAACGAAAAGTTTTCCTCGTAACTGCCATTATATTCTCAGCCTTGACTTTCCAAACCTATTTTATAGCAGATACTAATAGCTTAGCGTCAATTTTAAATTAACTGCAATTGACGAAACTAGAATTTTTTTATGGTTTTAGTTACTTTACAACCGTAGTCAGATGTCCTTTATTTGACATGTGAATAAACACAATGCATACCGTACTCTCCATTATAGAGTCCTTTCTTTTAGAAATAACACAAGGTAAAATATTACATAGTGAAATTTTCTCTGCTATATTCTAATCTTCCTTAAATATGTTCAATTAATGTAAGTGATGAAAACTTCAATAAATACTGGGGGAATCTTCAATTTGAGAAAATATTGTGGCTTGTAAGGGTACCATCTTGTATACATTTCAACAAATACGGTAAAGCAAATTTTAATTTTTTAACCTTTTCAGTAAAATAGCATACGAATACTACACCGTGGATACCATTTGGGTAATTACGGTAAACCTGCCGTGTTTTGTTTTCACATGCTTGATATTTGATATGTGAGTAGACAGAGTTAGGACTAGTAAGCCATTCTTCAGATACTAAGGTTAGTAGCAGTAATATTTAATGTGAGTGTACGCAATGTAGACATTTTGTGTTGTCTGAGAAATGGGAGTCTAACTGAAACTAACGGAGTGCACTGTATTCAATAGAGATGAGTCGTGTTATGTAACGTACGAGTCAGAGACGGATTCTTGGGCAAAGGCAACCTAAGCATGCAAGAAAGTAAACTTTAAACAAACACGCTACACATCATAGTGCGGCATTAGCTAAACGGCTTGGCTGTGGGAAAGAAGTAGAGCAGATAATGTTTCTTAGTCACGTATAATTCTTCCTAACAGCACATTGTATTTATTTGTACATTTGTGTACATGCACCACTCTGGCCGTGGAGTATCTGCAACAGACGCGCTTCTTTTATCTCACAGCCAAGCGTCATTCAAACTCCAGATCAGTCAGCGTCACTTTGACTCAATTTTACGGTACATTGTACACTACACACATCTCCACAGACATTACCACTACAGTGGTATGTTAATGCATCCAATGTGTGCAGCTCCTAGGATAAAAATATTTTCTTTTGTTAAAGGGAACGTTTCATCTTTCTTCAAACAACGCGCCTGTCAGGTAATTCAATTTCAGTTATAGGTATCATTGCACTTTCTGCATATCAATAAAGTTAGGAGAGAATTAAGTCCACAAAAACAATTTTGCGAGCCAGTTTTACCAAACTGTACTTTGTAATTTCTTAATATTACAGAACAGCCATAAAGGGCACCGGTTTTTACTGCATAGACGAAACTAAATTTTTATAACTCTTTACAAATCAGCAAAATTTGATTTGGCGTAATCTTGTGCATAAATAGAATAGGTGGTGACTCTTTTAAATCGAAGTAGGTAACATGCATATTTCTGTAAACAAATAGAACCGGTAACATGTGGATTATATTTATTTATATTTTGTAATTTTATATTTCGATGTAACGTCTGGTTGAGATGAGAGGAAATAGGGTGAGTAAAAAATATGAAAATATGTTCATTCTGAATGGCATTTCCATCTTCCATCCAGCACATCTCTTTACAGAACAAGCAGCTAGAAAGAAGTGACATTTAGGCATATCAAAAGCGACGTCTGTAAGGATACATATACTAATATAGCCAGTTCCGCATGTTCTTCCGTAAATATCTTATTGCCAGTTATGTGCATTGTGTATAGAGCAGAGAACTTAAGACAACTCTTTGAAAAGAAGACTTAAGGTTTTGTGTGAGTGAGAGGAATCTTTCTTTCTCCTCTTCAGCCAAGTCTCTCTTCCGTGGTAGAAATCCAAATGCATGTCTCTCCGACTTTCCGCTTCATTCCCAGTCGAGGTGGATCAATAATGCACTGAACTAGATGAAGAGTCGACTGTGACTGAAGTCTCTACCCAACTGCCCCTAGCAGTCACTTTCCATTCTCAGCCCACCTCTCAGCTTTCTACACTCTCACCCCTTTCCATTACTCTTCCCCTTAGGTCATCCAATTTTGGTATTGCCGTCGGTATTTTAGGTACTAATACCGGTATTATCGGTACTAGTACTGAAAATTATGTTCACATAATTAACCATAAAATTAACCAATTCAAATATTTATTTCAAATATTTATCATTAAAAGTTAGGTTGTTATTGTGTTATGCAATTTTTAATAATAAAATATTCACTTATTATTCGTTTTGTTGTTGTCCGTTTTGCTCATTTTGATGAAAATTTGTCTGTAACTCCTATTCTACTTATCGTAAAAGATCTACAAAGACAAATCTGAAAAGCCAGTAGAAAACACTACTTTTATTAACAGGAGACAGTAAGGGAAAAGCACGCAAGAAAAAGAGATTCTTAGATTTAGTCAATTATGTAATGTACTATAATGCAAATTGAGGGTGACAGACGAAATACCATCTACCGAAATGGCTGTTCGACTAGGTTTAAATTATGGAAGGGAAGAGATAAGAAGCTATAGGACCATAATAATTATACGAGGAATTATATAATAATTATACATTTAAATTATACGAGGAATACTTTCAGGGTTCATCTCAGAGCGCACATTTGCCGAATTCTGAATTGGTTGTTCTACAGCCTTTAATCACACATTATTACGGTATTACCTATATTCCAGCAGTACCGATAGTACCGGTATTTCTATATCGATATAATTTCGATTTGGATTCCCTGGTCTCACTGTCCCAGTACACCAGAAGTCAATTACATTTTGTAGACAAACTAGGTTCATAACTTTATTCCATGTGCTAAGTAAGGTTTCAAATTGTCTTTTCTTACAATTACTCAGTAATTGGCAATTAATTCATAAACACATTTCAATATGAATTACTAATGCTTGATGACAAACGCTTTAATACTGTACACTTTAAATGTGGTATGCGATGCGGTAAGTTTGTTGTGGAAGACGTGTTTGCATTTCGCAGCCCACAGAAGTAGAAAATCGTCAAATCTTATTTCTGAAGAAGAAATTCTACCAGGGCGGCCATCTAGCGGAGGAACTTGGAATTTTTGTGCACTGAGTTCTTCTATTTGAATACCAACTGCACAGAAAGTCGCTGAGATGGTGGGGAAAGTCAGGGAGTGAATGCAGAACAAGCTTTTTGACTTTCACCATTCTCATCTCTCGGCTTGTTCTTCGCTTTACTACTCGAGTGACAGCGCAGAATATTTTACATTAGTCTTACAAGTGGAGGTAGTCCTAAATTATTTAAAGTTTCTTTACAGTGACAATTTAATAGCTTTACATTTCTAGTGGGGCATTAAGGCTAGTTTCAAAGGAAGTCATTGAACTGATTTATTTGTGAGAGAATTATTATCAGAATCAAAGGGAAAGTAGTGATAAGGAAAAAGAAGTGAAACTACAGTAGGGAAAAGCATTAGTGGAGTTTGTCAATAAAAAGACAAGGCAAGACAATTCGTTATTTCCAAAGCAGCCACACCCAAAGCAACCAATAACCAAAGTAAAGAAGTCCATCAATTTGTTTTTTCCACGTGTGTTGAGAAAAGTATTCGTTTGGAATTGCATTTGCTAAGACTGAGAAAGTGGAGAAACTATTTGGGAGAATAAATAGGATTATTTATCAACAGATATTTGTGTTTAGCTGGTGATGTATGAGAGTGGACTGAGCACACAGACTGTCCGTGCAAATGAAAAGAGCATTCCAAAGAGATTCGTTTGGTTGTTAAGAATGTGGAGATATTCGTAAGATGCATTGGTGCGTATGCATGTGTGGACTCCTATAGGGTTTATTAATAGTACAAGTGGGGAGAGGAATGGCTGTGAAGCACATGGAATGCCTCCTCATTCTCTAAATCATATTCTATGGGCTCTAACTATGAAAGGAATGAGAGAGGGATTGAGAATCTTGGCAATTTATTCCGCCAAATCCTCCTTTTATACCAGCATATGAATACGTAATAACCAACTATATCACCACTACCCAGAATTTCAACTTATTCCTCCCTAGAACACTTCTCCGTGTACTCACTTCTGTAACTCTGTATAGCATGCACAGAATAATTTAGACAAACTCTGAATGTGATGCACCTAAATACACTAGTAAAGTTGGTAGCGCTGTTCTGTTCGCTGTTCTCTCTGGGCCCAGGCCAAAAAGAGGAAGGACAAAAGGAATAGTGCAATAAACTATGCAATAAAATTATACATGAGGTCACTTCATTCATAATTTACATTTTTCCAATTGTTTTAAAGAAATGACTCCCACTTGATATTCTACTGCTCTCCCAAAATAACAAATTAGATAATTTCCTCAAAACTCTTGGCATACAAACGATAGGTCGTAAAATCACTAAGGGCCTAAATATCCTTTCGAAAAGACATTTCTAGGAAATGCCAAGGTAAACGATCATAAATGCAGCAAAGGTACTTATTAAAAGTAGCTCTACGAAGGTAAGGAAGGAATTATCATTTTTATGATAGCTAAGTGGAAAACTCTTTAATAAATTCTAACGAAAATTGGAATAATTTTTATAAATGTTATATGATCCAGAGAAAGTTAACTTTCTCTTGAGTTTACTTGACAAAAAACTTAGGTTATACCAAGAAAGGATATATTCTGATATTACCTTCTTAACTAGGCGACTTATTAAGTAACAAACTACATCTTCAGAAGAAAGAAAACTTTTAATGAACTGGAGTTAGTGAAAGAAGTCTCGTAATACATTTTTTACATAATAATTGCGTATTCCCATTAAGGGACAACTACTTACAATTAACCTGGAATTTTGCGAGTATATTTGGTTAAGGATAAGTGCTGCGTCCTTCAGAAATTTGTTGGAAGTATCTGTAGAGTAGTAACACTAGTTAGGCTAGAGTGGGATGTTAGAAAGTTTGTGTCTAGCAGACAAGGGAAAAGTTAGACTCATAAGGATGAGTTTGTCAGTTGGATGGAAGTAATCGTCAATCATTTGCGGAGTGGCAGGACAGGACATGGCAGTGCTCCACTATGCTGTCACATGTTATCTCATCGGCAACCATCATCTCTCCAAGTTTACATCATGGGCTTATGCACACAGAGATAGCGAGTGTCGATACAATGCTCGTTGACATAGGGAAAGTTCCAGTTTGTGAACACAGAAATCTTTCGAGGATTACGGGAAGCAATGCGCCATGAAGATAACAGCCCGCTACATAATATTTCATCGCTTCCTCCAACAACTCCTTCTTACGAAGATGCACAGCAATGTCGATGCACACCTTAACTCCAGCAACTGGAGCGGAAATTCTCTCCGTCGAATTGGTTTTCATTTGATTGCAGGAAGGAACAATGACTTCTTTCTCCTAACAGACAACCTTACTCATCGCAATATCGCTGATTGCACATCTCATGGAGCAGAAACAACTTTATTTAGATACCATTTCTTTTTGACTCAACTCCATTTATTTTGATTGCAACTACACGTATTCTATTTCATAGAAGGACCTTCATGTCCACTCTGTATTCAGTCAGGAGTCTCATTCATTTATAAATACATACAACTTAACCATCCACAATACTACACAAACTTGCAATTTTTGTAATTTAAATAAATCGTTGTGCAAAACCTTTTCAAAATCATCCACCTACAATAATCATCAGTATACGAGTTCTCTTAACCGTGAAAGTAAAACTTGATTCTTAACAAATATTCACGGGATAAGTATCTTAGGCCAATTTGAGTTTTCTAAGGTATTAAAATGCAATACTAGTTCTAACGTGGTATGACCATCATAATAAAAGGAGATTGAAACTTTTTCATGTCCAATTGAGTCCTCATCGTTACTTGAAATGAAAACTATAAGTACTCCACAATCATTACACTTGAACAGAATCCAAATGGAATAAGTAGAGAGTGGAGCTGAACACATTTCTATTGAATTCCCGTAATCAAGAAGTTCTGCATTTGACAATTGTAGGAAAAAATGAATTTCCATTTAAATGGAAAGTGAGGGAGGCGTTTTTGCAATATTCCAACCGTGAAAAATGGAGGAGCGTCTGAAATTACAGCGGGAAAAGGGACAAGGGAGAAAGTCGAAGGTAACAATAAAAAGAAGAAATTCTTACTTTGTAACAAAAGAAAATGAAAAAGTAAGTTGACTGGAACAACAGCCCCAAGGGATTCCTTAGCCCCTTTCCAATAAAACAACGGGAAAAAGTTCGGTGGGGAAATATTCGAAAGGACAGAGGAAGAGTGATCTCAATGTGATCTGGATGTTAGTCGCCTTGCCGAAAAAGGATAAACGAAGAAATTGCCTACGATTTGAAGATAGTAAAGTTTGATGGTAAAGAAGAGTTGAGTTGAGGACAGATAGAGAGAGCGTTATCTCTGTGATGAAGTAAGACATGAAATTCGGTACTCAACTCGATTTAAAAGAAAATAAAAGAAGACTTTTGGCTTGGCTTACCTCTCGCTCGGTTTACTCCACAATCCTAAGCAAATATTTCTGTACAAAACGCTTACAACTGTGTTTGCCAAATTTTAGACCTGTTTTCTCCACAGTTTTCTCCAAGCAACAACAAACTCCACCGACAGATATTTTAAATAGTATGCATAGTTCCTATATACATGCATGGCAATTGGCAATACATGACGCAACCGAAATGCTGAACCAGTGATGGCAGTTATTGCTTTTGAGAAGATAGTCTTTGTGGCATTGCATGAAGAGAAAAGAAGTCTTTTAAGTTTAACTTCAGTTTTATTAAGCAAGTTATAAATATTAAAGTGTTCATCTGCATTGGAGAGAGTTCATAGAGACGGACGGACATTTACGACAGAGCTAAGCTACTAAGGCGTGGAGACATTGTAAATATATTTGGAAAACAAAAAGAAAAGGATTTAAATTTGTGTTTGTGCCATAAAGAGAAGGAAGTCAAGGCTGCTACCATAAAATGGCAGTTGTAAGCAGCGTTAGCAGACAGGCACCTACTTACAATTAGATTAATCGCGAGACTGGCTGCCTACATTGGAGTGGAGACGTATGTTGGAGACAGAGTGTGTTCTGACGTGACCGCCATTCGCTACTCAATGAATTTATTAACTGCAATTCTTTATTCATATTTTCCAAGGGAAGATTTTTTGGTGACGGACGAAGACAACAAATCTTCCACTTTATTCTGCATTCAATTCAACTTAACACTGGCATTCTTGTGCAAATCCAGATTTACTGCAATGCACCACTTCTCTCCAAATTGAGATATCAACTCAAATCCTTTGTTACACAGCATCATAAAATACTTTCCTATACTTCCTCCTCCTTCCAAACTTACATGTATTCATTATCCAAACCAAAAAAAGTTGTCACAACCAATGTTAGTTTAGCATTTCATTTCTCTGTCTTGCATCTCTGTAGCCTACAGCCAAACTCTATTTACTTTTCTTCTTATGCAAACTTATTCATACAGCCACTAACTGTAACTCAAGAACACTGATGCTGAGTAACACTCGCAAAAACAGGAAATTCCTTTTATCTTTCCAACCTAGAAAAATACTAAGATTTTGGTTTATGGCTATGACGTGAGGAAACGATATTTCCAAGTTCCTTCAGCATCCAAAAGTTTTCAACAATGTCACTGTTCAAATCCTCCTTAAAGGAAGACCCAGTTTAAAGGAGTAAGCTTTCTTTTCCTTTCAGTGATAAGTGCTATGGTAGTGACACAGTCAGAAGTAATGACAAGAAGAGATGGGGAATCACAATTACACTTATACACATTTAATGAAGATGCTCTCTCTCCTTTTCCACCGGATCTTCCTATACTTCCTTATCTTTGTACAGAAAAACTCCTCTCCTTCTTTGGAAAGCTATGGGAAAACAAACTCAATCGAGATATACCTAAAATTGCTTTTCTTATCTCCACTGACACCATTTCCAATTTACAGATCTACAAGTAAATGAATATAACCATAACTGTTGGTTGTAAAAGGAATAAAAATGCGTTTCCATTTGTACTGTGCACGCTATAGATACTCCGATCACTGCGATCACCCTACATTACCATGTCACTTGGCCATTTTTATGTTTGTTTCATGAAGTTTTACGCCAAATTTATTCAAACTGTGCATAGTTTTAAAGTGTGTAGTTTTAAAGAATGTTCATGTCGGAACATGAAGGAATGCAAAGATGCCATTAAAGAAACAAATGTGTCTGTAAATTACATAATAAGAAGGCACTACAGCAAAACAATGATGTACGTGTCTACAATATAATGCATCAAATATAACCCTGCATTGCAAAAAATTAGCTTACATTGGTAAAAACACGTAAATAATGGACTTGTTTGATTTCGGATGAATTTCCGCATTAAGTGCTGAGGTTAGTGCCCATGAGACGGCAGTTGATTTGAAGAGATCGGTTGCAAATTGTGGGAAAACCGCATTTCTGTGAAACGAATACTTTCTCCGATAGTAAACATGAAAGAGTACAGGGTCCCTCTCTACAAGGCAGAAACTGGATGCTTATTGAACAGTCTCAAACTTTTCTCTTGTTTTAAAACCAAAAAAAATCTAACATTCAGAATCAACGAGAATATCCTGGAATATTGGATTTGCATTTTTGGCCACTGTGGCCATTTAGAAGTAAAACTGTTTCCAGGTTTCAGAAAATGTGGTCTTATCTCACAATTTCTGCTTTCATTGGCTCAATGATTTCCGAAAGGAAGATTAAGGTACGGTAACCTATGATGGAGTGTTTGTTGACAGAGGTCTCTTGGCTAACCCTGCACCGATCATCGACTACGATGGTAGGCGATTGAGTGTGGCTAGAATGGGTAATCTGTCACAAGGGATAAGAAAAGCGGGCAATCAGCCGTCAATTCTCCAAGTGGGCCATTTGCCAAATTCAACATGCCACACAACGCTCTATAATAATATGAGAAAAGAATTACTCTATCCTCCACTATTAGCCGAGGGGTATAAACGAAGGTTTTAACGTAAATTGACATGCAGCTCAAAAACATTGCCCAAGAAATAATTATCAAATATTAATTAAATAAAAGAACAATTAAGCCTTATTTTCAGGTTTATATTTAGGAAGAAGATCAATGAATGATAAAGTTTGCTAATTCATCCGTCTAAAAGGATAGAGTAAGCAATGAAATATTTCCTTTCCGATATTTACCCAAAATATTTCCGGACGTTAGCCTTACCCCCGATCTCATAAATCACGTATACACTTCCTTTCACAGAATTATCAAGCAGGGATGTAGTCAATCTTCTGTTGAACTACTTTCCATAATGAGATAAAATGGTATAAATATAAAAGATGATTTTACCTAAAGTAAAAAGTTAGATATTAAAACAATGCGCCCCGAGAAAGCAAAAGCCCCGATGGTCGGCATATGGTGAAAGACATGTGGTTGAGTAGTACAAGCAGTTCAATATTTCGTCAGAGAAAGATAAGAGGATCCTTTCCATTTTTCGTTGCTAGTCTCTATTACACAATACTTTTGGTAGAGAAATTGCCATTAGCAGAATGGAGTGCGGGGTCCTCGTGAGTTGCCACTGATATCTGCTGCGTAAGAGAAAAGGTTGTTTGGAGGAAGAGGCTCTTTGAACCTTCTGTTCCTTTTCCATCATTCACAATTACAGTCTCCAGAACTTCGCAATCCATTCCATTACATTACACAACCTTCATGCAGTAAAACTTTCCAGGCTCCTCAGCTATTTATGTCCATACCATACATAACTCGTTCCCATGCGTGTCACTTTCCAACATGGGATCGCTATCCCGCATTTCGCCACTCTTCCGTAATCTTCTATATCACCGAAAACCGACCAAATTAACAAATTTCGTTTCCTTCAGCAGATTAGCTGACTTTACCAATTACCTTGGAAAATTGTTATACTGCACACTAAAATTCCAAAGTGGTAATCGATTGAAAGATAATAATCTGTAGAGTTTTCTATTGCTGTATGCGAGTTTTATTGTAATTTTTATAATATCAATTTTATTATGGCAAAAATAATAAATAACGTGTAGAACTTATGAATGTTTGTATAACTTTCCAAAATCTTACAGCGTTATTCAAATAGCATGACTAGCAAATGCAATCGCATTCTCAAGTATTTGCGAAACAAGAAAATGTCACTAACAATTACACCGCACATTAAACAGCCTCTGCAGAAACTAGGTATTTTTATGGCTGTACATATATATCTCTATTCAGTCAGTCAATACCTCTATAGCGTAAGTACTAAGTACTTAGGTGGCCTGCTATTTAAGTATATTTGAAGGATTGCTTGAAGTGAAGCGATAAGCACGTGTGTTTTTTTTATCTCAAAGGTACAAAGCCATTTTCTGTTCCAAGAAAGTCAAAGTATTTGCCAACAAAGCAATTTGCAGAGAATGATCGCATTTATCATTATTTCTTTTTTGTCGTAGTGTGGTTGAGGAGGTGGTTGAAACAGATCTCATCGCTCCTTTCGCCAAAAATAAAGCGTAATTACACATAATTCTCTGACAGTAATATGGCCTTAGCAGTTTTTCTCTTCTTGAGAAACACGATATTTACCCATTCACTTTGCTTCCTCTACAGTAAAACAAGCAGGATATTGCCAAATAATTCAATAGCCGTGGCCTTCATGCAGAAACCAATGGTATTTAAAATCACCTTTATGAGGTCAAACTTACCCTCAATTATCCGCAGAAATCTGTCCGAATTCAAAGTGGCCAAACGTCGAAAACCAAAAATTGTATGCAAAGAGTGTTAATATATCAAAGCTACTAAGGTCGCAAAGATATTTATTCCACGTACGTACGAACAAAGGTCCAATGACTTTTGTTAAATGTCAAATCAATTAAATCATATTTTCTCTAATCATAAAGTACATGGATTTGGTGTAATATGCTATGTCATTGAAAATACGTTACAATGGTATAACGGTATCGTTGTTAAATGTATTACTAGTTTCTTATAGGTAACGATTAAGTAATAATGAGCAAGTAAAATCAATAATTAATTGTCCAATGTCCAGCAATCCAAATAGGCACACGTAAACAGATATTTCAAATGTGCAGTTTATTGAGTACACATTCCAGATTACTTCATGTTGAAAAAGAACAAATTGTACCATTACCATTAACCATTTATGAGGTATTTCAGAAAATGCTTGATAAGTAAAAGCAAGTAAATATAAATTAGAAAAAGGCCTGTTGAAAGTCTGGTAACTTAATATCCTTTATTTGCTGAGGAATGTTTATATTTTTAACCGCAGACATCGCCCAAGCTGGTGCTGACGACAATCCTGCCTCTTGTTTTTCAATTTTATTCTGCTCATCTATGCGGGTGTATATTTCTGTCATGTTAGTTTCCAGCACCATACCTCCCATGACAATTTCGTTTAAAATATAGTGGACTTTGTCAACATGGAATACCAAATCGAGTTCACACACGTTTTCAAAGCATTCGTCCAATGTTTCCACAAATACCTGAATAAGATCTAAGATTCCCAATTCGGACTCGGATGAATCGACGCAGAACACAAAGTACAGAGTAGCATAGTGCCTGAATATTAATTTATTGTCTGATCCTCCTAATAAACTTCCACTGTCTAAAAAATTGCAAACACTATCATCTCTTCTTGAAACAGAAAGGAATGTTTCCTTGATTATCTGCTTCTGCACTTCTTCTGGAATGTGTTCGTAGAATTTACTAAGACGAGGTTTGCCATGATTGTTGATCACTAAAATTGATTTAATCATATTGCTCCTCAATAGTACTCAAGATGATTTATCATTCAAAATGTCAAATAGTAAATTCGTTTCTTCACGAAAATAATAAATTCGTCCTGCACTCCTTTCGATTCTGTCAAAATATATCACTTGTCATAGGAAATGGAAGTTTATATCTAGGTTGCAATAGTTACAGATCTTTTGTAACTATAACCATTTTTACCTCAGCACGTAAAGACAGGTGTGGTGGATTTTATTAACCATTAAAAAGGAGACTGTTCCCATTTTGAAATAAAATCATGGGGAAGATCATTTACATGTAAAGATGATAATACACCTTGATTCTCAGATTGATTTTCGTAAATTCAAAAAATATATTCAAAACGGCGCTTCATACCTTATATTATCGCATGATTTGAAGTATTGAACTTTTACATCAACAGAATTTGCTCTCATTCGTTAGCTGCGCAAATTCGGATTTTCTATGTTGGCAATAAAGCAGTTCAAGCGAGTAGAATGGTTACCGAAGGAGCTTTTGGGTATTAAAGGTGGCTGCGAGTCCCTAAAGTGGAACTCCTGTCTAGTCAAGCCATCTTGAAAATTCGTTTGCATAATTCCTGGCGGAAATTGAGCAAGTTTTTGCCATAAGTAAATAAAGAGTGATGATGTGAGGGGAGAGAGAAGTTGGGTTGTTTGCGTCGGAGGAAGTCGTTTCCTGGCAAGCAATTCTCCATGCATGAACCTATCTGGCAATTCCGATTCTCTAAAACATTCCTAAACCCATCATGCAGATTCTTTACTTTAGTCTGTTTACTTGAATATTGCAGAAAGAAGGTCAGAGGTCAGAGATCCATTAGTGAAAAAGCGAATTGGAAAAGAAGGCTGGTTCCTCACACACATTGCGTAAAAGTAATAAGAAGCAGGAAGTTAAGAAGCTAATACTGGGGTGACTCCGCCCATTAAACTAACTTGGGTCCATTAGGAAAGGTAGTTGCATTAGAGGAGAGTAGACCATTTTCGAGTTAGTATTATGATAACATTAATGTCAGTATTCATGTCTTTATGTCCTCATAAATTCTCAATCAGGCGTGTACAGACCGAATTTCTGCAGTCACTACACACGGAAAGATGAATCGATCGCCACATGCAACTCGACATTTAGACAGCCAACAAAAAATCACGTTTTTCGCTTTTTCCTCTCCTGCATGCTCTCTCCCGCTTACAAACTACTTAAGAACCTAGCTTTGACATTTCTAGTCTAAGCTACCAATTAATGCTTTCTCTAAAATACTACATGCTAACGACGAGATCGAAAGAAAACGCTGTATGAACTCAATTATTAATCGCCGTCTTAATTAAGACCTTGTCTCAAAAAATTCGCATTCTATTCTCTTCTGGAGTCTGGAGTTCATTTCCCTCTTTCACTTTCACTTTTGCAGTGTGTATTACAAACAACTGAGCATCTCCTGTTTTTGATAAACAATAGCAACTTAATGCAATTATACAGGATTTCCAAATTAAATTACATGGCAAAAATCAAAATAGAAGCAGATATGGGTGAATTCTGCATTGATACAACAAACTTCCAGTTAATTTTCCATATTTTTCATCATTTCGAGAAAAGGAGAAAGCTAACACATGAAAACCCTTCTAATTTGATATGGTTTTATGATAAGGGATAAATATGCAATATGAAACCTATATCTAACTAGCCAATTGGAAGATAATTACAATATTGTGAAACCGACTGATTGAAGTGAATGCTACACTAAGTAATTAGTAGCATTTCAAAAGCTGTTTTGCTATAGGTAGGTTATTTTGTCAGATAGGTGTAGCGATTTTAATGAGACTGTCACTTGGAAAGCAGGAGACCATCAGAGCTGATGTCGATCATTCAAAAGTTGTTTAGACATTTGCAGAGAGCTGTAGCAATTATACGGAACAGTATTTGAAGAGATTGTTTTGTTGTGCATTCGAAAGTGACTAAAGTGAGTATGTCAATTCAGAATTGGAACCGATGATTAATGCGTGTGAATGTGAATGAAATAGCTGTCATTATTTTGCATTCATGGGGACGAGCATATTCCCCGTTTCTCCCACTGCGAAATTAGTTTATTTCACCTACTTTACTCATCGGTTATCAACAGTGCGATCTGACCAAGAGTTTTCTAGTTCTGGATCACAAAGAACGGAGGAGATTAAGTTTTTTCTTAGTTTTTCAATCGTAAATAATTAGAATGCGGAGTTTAAGCTGTGTGTGGAGCGACAAGGCAATTAACGAGGAGTGGGAGTGGGACTGAAGTGCGTCACAAGAGGTTGGCTTTGGGGAATGGAGTCCAAACGACCAGCTCAAATCTTATGAAGCGGATCTGTTAGATTTAGGAGAAGTCTCCTCCGTGGGAGAAAGGAAGAGAAAGCTGTTCTGTTTCGGATTAGGGTTAGTGGAGCCTGAATGAGTCTTTTCTGTCTGAACAAGAATCCAATTTCCTTGCATTTCGTTAACTTATCGTGAGTTGAGTTACCTATAGAAGTGGTCTTGAGAAAGATAACCATCTGATCCTGCGAATCGAATGAAGGACAGCGGAATTGCCAAAGGATCAGAAGACACAACTCCGGTCAGCTACCCAGAAAACAAAGGAGTTGGGAAATACACAAAGGCTGGCTTTCTGAAAGAACTTCCTATGGACTCCCTTAAGTTCATCACCAACAAAAAAGTACTCGGTGCATATTGCTGAGAAACTGATATGGGTATGACAAGACTAAAGAAAAGTTATCGCTGATACACTCTGTCTGCTCAAATAAAGACTCCTTCGCCATTCACGTGGAAGAAAGTCATCGATGAGCTATTCATCTCTCGAAAATCAAAGAAAAGAAACTTGTCTGCAAGCAAAAGATGAAAGCTTTCTCCTACTTTTTCATTTACAACCCATTCAAACTGATAGACCAAATAAAGTGAACCTTACTTGCCGCAAAAGAAAAATACTTCAGCTAACAGTTCCCAATCTTGTGAAAACTACTCGTCATTTCTTTCCAACTACCACTACATGGTAGTAATATCAATATGTAATACCAACGCCCTTCGGCGTATTAGGTATCTACAATCTACACTAAGCATCACTTTCCCTTTTCCGGAATTTCCCTTTAAGGAGGACAGAAGTAGATATTGCAATATCATTTTTCCAATAAAAGACAATTTATGAGCACGTCACTCCTTTTCAAACTAAAAAATAAAAAAGAGTAGCAAAGAAATAAGTATTATGTTAACACTCACAATCTTTTTGCGCAACTAAGGAAAATATTCACTAAAAGTTTTATAAAAATGGGTTTAATAGGTAATTGAAAGACAACATTCAATTGGAATATATGTCATGATATTTCATATAGATAATTTAATGCTTTTTTTCTTACAATTCTTCACACATAATTTAAGTAACAATAATAGTTACTCAATCCTTTTATATATAGTCCTTTTGAGGTATAAATGCCCTGTTTAATGTTTCATCCACAAAAGCATAATAGAGCTGCAATTTATTTTCTTATTTCAGGTATGTTAACAGTTTTTGTGGCTGGATAAATGCAAGTCATCATTTATGGTAATTGCAAAGAAGTTCTTCGATTGTAGACCCATGTGAGAAACATACTGTATTAAGTCGATTTAAAAGACATTATGAAGGAATTTATGGTGCCTGTGGAAGCGTATGCGGAGAGAAGTTGTAAAGAATTGGGACTAGGAATTGATTTCTTGTCTGCCTGTAGCCCGTGAATAAGTTAGAAGAAAAACACAATAAATGTTCCATTAGAGAGGCAATTATGCAGAAAGATGGAAAGCCCAGTGGATGCATATCTAAGAAGAGGGAAGACGTTGAAGTGAATTGAAGCGGAATGTCTGAATGAATTAGTGAGGACTAATGTGCTCTAGTTTACATGGGACCGCCAACCAATTTGCTAGAACAAGCAAAGGAGCTGAGCCGGCAGAATGCCATCGAAGGGATTTCTCCGACTGTCTTCTTCCCCAACTTGTCTCCAGACCCAGACCATTTGTCTATTCCACAGATATATTTGCAGTTGACATGCAATCTGTGAGTTTGACATTTAATTCCCCTAAGACCGGCCTCCGCTCACCTCATTCATACTCCGCACTTCCAATGGCCGAATCTGCTCCACTCTCCTTCAGTGCATTTTATGCACCACAACACAACCAACACAATCCCAAACATTCTTAAGCACATTTCTTGCCATAAAGTCCATACAAATAGTAGTGGGAACAGGGCCTTTCATTCGGAGTGAATGTCCGAGAAATAGAATTTTTTCGTTGCGATTATTTTATTGTCCAGTCCAAATACAAAATTTTAAAATTCTTTGGTTGCAAAGCCTTCAGTTAATTAAATTAATTTCAGTCTTTTTTGCGAGATACAGTAAAACATTTCCATTAAGAACACCCTGGGGCGAGAGTTTTTGGTCCGATCCGAAGGGAGAGATGGTCCGCAAATACAGGCCCTCCCCAATGCAATGGGACCAAAAAGTTCAAAAAGTGGCCTTTAAAAGGGCTTTTCTATTTATATTGTTTACTTTTTGAAATATATTTACAAGATTCAAGCGATCAATTAAAATTAATTAATTTTCCTTTAAGGTTTCACGGCACCTCAAGGGGATCGGCGACGTAGATCCCGATGAGTGCTGTCAGTAAAAGAGTGAGAATTTACATTGCGTGAATTTGGGGTGAGAAATATGGTCCTATTAGGGAAGTGGTCCTCTTATAGAGGTGGTCCTATTGAGAGTTTTACTGTATTAACATCAACATTGCACGCTATGCACACTCTATTCCCGTCTACGGATTTAAAGTGCGCATCGCATAAATCAATCTAACTTTTTCCATAATATTTGCATACCTACATTAACAGTTTATACACTTGCCATATTTTACTGGTACTCTTAAACTTTGGTTGGGTGACTTCAGCATAAAAACTAGAGATGTACATTTGTAGTTTAGGTAGAAAGTATTTTAATGGCAAAAGTTATGCTTGAACACGAAAGCCTTTTTGTTGCCATAAATAAGACTAATTTATTCTTAAATCAAATTAAATACTTTTTCCATTTCATATCCTTTCATATGTAAATTGATCTCAAAATTATTGACGTCGTTCCTTACGTCTAAGGATTACGTGTATTGTGAAATATTGATGCTCAAACTAAAAAACATTCTACATTTACTAGATATTTTTTAGTATACCAAAAGAGTAAAAAGTGCGTAGTAAATACATCCACAATAATTAATAAGGATGTATAGTAAAGTGATTTGTGATTAATGTCTTCGTATGAGCCATTGTAGCATTTCACGTAGTATACGATCTGTTAGGATTCCCCCGTGGAGTATCAAACGAAAGATGTGTGGAATTAATGATGCTGAAATTCTAGAGATGTCTTAAAGAGCTTATTATAAGAATCCTCGCAAAAAGATGAATTTCAAAAGAAATCTGATTTCATGCTTTTTCTTCACTTGATACACTTAAGTCAGCATATCCCATAATAATCTTGAGGAACGTGTAGTATACTTTCGAGGCTTTAGGAAATTGCGAGTCTCATGGGACGCTCTCAAGACGCACTCTGTAATTCCGACACGACAAAGCACTAGGCGTTTTGAAAGAGCCGAGCACTTTCTATTCCTCAGCTATTTGGAAGAGTAGCTCACGAGTTGCCCATAACTAAAAGTGACATGCATGTGGTACCTACGGTGATACACCCCAGAGTGTGGAACGAGAGTCGAGACGCTCTCCTTCACCAACAACAGCCAAGACAGCTAAGAAAAGAGTTTTTAAGTTCCACAGGAATTCGGGCAGAGGAAAGCTAAACTAACCGTGGCAGAAGCCAAGTAATGCAGAATGAATGCGCGCAAAAACTCATGAATAATTTTTCTCTGCAAATGATGAACAATCCCCTCCTTTGTCACTCAACCGACTTTCATCGCCTTTCAAGCATTTCACCTCAGTTCTCGTATATCCTTCGAAAATGTTCAAAAGTTTTGCTAACCGATACTTTCACCTTAAATGAAGACACTTTTATCTTAAATATAAACTTGTGGCAATGGCACACTTCAACAGTAATATTGTATGTAGAATTTTCAAACTTAAAAGTGTGAAAATTAAGTACAAACTTTATTAAACTAATAAAATGCATTTTTAAACTTTGCAGAAATAAATAATTGATTCAAGTGGGACTTTATAAGAGCTGTGCTAATTCAGTTTTCTTGTAATTACTAAAGTGCAGGGCACTTAAATTCCCTGATGCTGGTGCCTAATTTTTCGGAATTGTAAAATAATCTAAAAAGATGTCAAATTGAGAATGGGAGTCATCTAAAGAATGCATTAATAATGACAATGCAACAAAGTATGATTCTAATTTGTACTTCTGCTGAGTGAAGAGAGCGTTATTCGTACCTATGTTAGGATTATATTTATTAATTGCGCATTTGATCCAGTGAGGTATTTAGAACATGAGTTTCCTGTCTTGTAGACAATTTTATTGCATTAGAGAGGAAGTAATTAAATTATTCCTGAGTGCAAGGGGAATGAGATTTGTTCAGACTCTTCGTCTCTCCAACTGGAACTTCGAAGCAGACAATAAACTGGAAGGAAGCATAAACTTTCTCTTTGGTTCTGTGAACAAGCCATATAATTCTTTATAGATACTTGATTTAGGCATCTAATATTTCTGGGCAGAAGTGCCTACATCCGAAAATGAAAGACTTCCTCTGTTCTCTGTATTTCGGAGTGCCAAAGCAATTTAGCTATTGGTCGGATGTAAGGTGACAGTAATAACCCTGTGAGGGGTGAAGCTGTTGTCAGACACGGAGATGAACCAATAAAATCACTTTCTCTTTATGGAATCATCGCGTCATTGCTTTCCCTCCGGCGGAGAAAGTTTAGCAGAAACTTACTACGTTCTAATTCTATGTGTTAAGCCACTAGTTCTCAGTTTCTGAGCAAATACCACTTGGCTACTTCACCAAACGACCCTATTACTGTAATACAACACTTCAGTCTCACTCCTCTATCTACGGTGGCAAACGCAAAATTGGCATACTCCCTTACACATATTTAACAATCATTACCATTAAGCTTACTCACTGTTACAATTCATTGCAGCCACAGGCAATTGAGAGTCAACACATTCATTTTCTATGTACTTTCCACAATAAAACAGTTAAAAACTTATTACACATTGGGGATTACTAAACATTTATGAGTCACAAGGTATCTGTTGTAATTACATATAATGTCTCGTCTCGGCGAGTAGTAAATTAATTTCGGTACCATACCAGTGTACTTTCAAACTAACGGATGATGGTTATTATATAGACAATTAATATCGCAAAAAATTTCTTTATTTTAATTATCAATTTTCCGGGGTTTCATATAGTTTATGGTTTGCCAAAAGAAATGCGTAGAAATCTAATATTCTTTCTGTATTTTCCTGATTAGTATTCTTCACCATTTATGGGCTGACTGTTGACTGTATAAAATGCTACTGTTTCTTATGCTTGACCCCTGTTGCGGCATGTTTTGGTCGGCAGATAGGAAAAAACTGTTTGCTTCTGTAGCTGCAGTGAAAGGAACGAATGGTGACTATTTCATAACCACATGAAAAGAACAACTCGTAAATAACTGGAATGTGTTCACCGACACTCAGACATTTGCGGTTCGCACAATAGGGACTACAGACTACAGGGATACCCAATTCAGGATCTTTATGTTTTAGGAGACACGATTCTCCATCACCCACTAACTCGATTTTTCTCATGGCAAATTCACTTAGTTGTGTGTAAGTACGTCTAGTTACAGAACTTGCACTCTAACCAAGGGAAGATTCCTAGAAGAACTCAGTGTGTTTCATAGAGCAGTTACTGAAAGCAAGGATAATTTCATCTAGTCTTAAGAAAACGTGTTGCGCTCTTCTCACATTATTAGATAAGGATTGTAACAGATGGACATTTGCTCATCCTCCCTTGTCCTTTTATATATTTAGCACTCTCTGCAATATTCTTCGAGTTTCTACTGCGAGTAAAAAAGTGATGAAAAATATTACAGTGCCTCAAAACGTGTGTGCAATAAGGACTGAGTGTAAAAATGCCCGCCCTGCCATGCCTCCAGGAGAATATGGTTTAGAACTGAACATTGAACTCCGATTAAATAAGTAATTCAGACTAAAATGTATGGCAAACCATTTATAGGAATGGGAAATCGACTTTCCATGTTCTTTTGAGAGAGAAAAACATATTCCTAAAAAGCCTCAGTTCTCTGTTGCTTTTCCACTTGATTTCATTGCATTGCAGTTCCAGATGGAATTGAGTTGCTGGCTCCTGTGTTGTGGCTTATGTTGTGGCATGATCTCTCGAATAACTCTTCTCTCTATCGCGTCCTTACTCTCCTTTACCCATTTGAATAATAAGGAATTCGGCTGGCAAGAAATGCGTGCAGCCTCTTGAATGTCTCAATTCTTTGCTTTTCGTATGTAACTTGAGTTTCACGCAAAAAAGAAATCCAGACGGTATATTATTCTCCTCTATGGTATCCCTTAATGTGGGTTTGGCTTTAATGCACTTAATACACCGTAGAGAGATGTTGTATTAAAACAGACTGAAGAAGATGGTATGGAGTTTTATGACAAGCGTGCTGCATTGCAGTAGAAATACTTGAACACAATCATATCTACCTCCGCTCAACACAACATCTTACCTCACTACAAGAATTCCCCCTTAAACTGTACTTCTGACGATAACCTCTCTCTCGGCCGCCGTTCTTTTTTTATTCAGACTTTAGAGACGGTCGTTGGTCTATCATCATTATTATGCATCTGTACATTTTATAAAGAAAGTATTCTGGAATCTCCGTACTCACTTTTCTTAGGTAAAGACCATGAGAAAATCCGGTGGACATACATTGACATTTATTTCTTAAATAATGGGGAAAGAAAAGGCAGGGGAAAGTCAGAAAATGATGAAGTGAAAAGTTTGCAAGAAATAATAGAAATGAAAACGAAGGCAAGAAATAATAAAGAGGAAAATAAGAAAAACTGAATAAATAAAATAAACATGAAAGTGAAATGAGGAAAGAAATGAAAAAGTCAGAAATAGATGAAAATAGGTAAGAAGACGATCGAAAGGGAGACGAAGTAGAAAATATAAAAAACGAATTGAGGTTGTGAAATGATGTGAAAACAAGGAAACAGATGTAAAGAATGAAGAAATTAGGAAAACGAAAAAAATATAATTAAAAATGGAAAACAACAGGGAAATGAAGTAAGAAAACTTGAAAAATGAAGTCATGAAACAAACATGTTAGGGAGCCGTATGGTATTATGCTTAGGGTATATGAAAATACGGTATTTCCACCATCTAGAGGGTCTGCTGATCAGAATATCGAAAAACGGCGTTTCTTGTGACATGTGTTTTATATAGTAATGATTGTCTTTTATTTGCTTACTTGAAAAGAAAAAGTAATGTTCTAATTCGCAAAATCCAGTATTGGGTACGAGAGAGATTAGCTTTCAAAGAAATGACTAAGTCTGAAGGACAAAACTTGAGAAGTGGAGGAGTTCTGTCTGAAGAAGATGATAAAGTGGTGTAGTTTGTCCCTGAGGGAGAGAAACGAGAAATACGGGACAAGATAGGATTTAATTTGGTTCCAGGTCAGAGGACACGATCACACTGGAGAGACCAAACATTAGATGACAAGGTTTTGTTAGCGTAGACATTACACATGAACATTCTAATAGACTTTTACCATGCATTATTCACCACCGCTGACCACTAAATCTATCTATCTCATCACGCTCCGTAAAGAAGTTAGGCGCAATAAATCATCGTTCTTTCCACTGAGTTATTTACTTTTGCCCAACACTCTACTAAGCTCAAACTCAGTCCACAAGCATTTCATTCGACTGCGTTTACAATGACAAGAAATAAACTGCCTAATTAACACATTCAACATTTCTCATAATTATATTGTAAGCTAGACAATTCATAACGAGAAAGATTTGAAAAATGTCTTTTTAATTTACATGCATATCAACATAGTTCCCTTTCAAAATTTAGTTTTTGCCAAAGAAATAAAATTGCACTGAGTTCAGTGTAGTGCATTTGAAGAAAGGTTAATGAACGCTTAGGATAGGAAATAGAAACATGCATTTATGCGATGTTTATTTGTAAGAATATATGCTTGAGCATTAATATGTGTTTAGAGAAGTTAGTGAGGAATTGCATGGAGAGAGGACTGAGGTTAGGAATATTTATTGGGCCATTAAAAGGGAAAGCGTTAAATTGCGTTAGTTTTATCTGTGGACATAGCAAGTAAGCATAACACGGTTACATAAGTCGTGGAGTCCGTTATCTGTACGTAGGCAATAAAGTTAATAAAGAGGAAATGAAAAGGATTCTCAGTTATTAGGGAAATGTTCACAATGTTGTCGGAGTTAGTCGAGTGGAAAAGATTGGATTCCCTCTCCTCTTCTAAGAGATCCCGTCTCTTTTAAAACATGCATGTAATAAGCAGCAGTACAACAAACCAGTCCCTGTTCTGGTTCTGCTTGTTCTTCACACATGAGTAGATTGCCCGAAAGTCTGCATAATGCTTAGTAATATGGAAATACTCCAAGGAATGCGAAACAAAGAAAGAGACACTCAGCTTTTATGTAATGCCCGCATTTTCACTGATTGTCAGTCCAGCCGGAGTTCCTTTCTGCAATTCCTGCTTAGCCTCTCTCCAAGTGCTTCAGATTTCCTATCTACTTGTCTTTATCTGCTTAAGTGCATGCAGTACACACTAACGGAGTCTACAGACTACAGTACATGCAGTACAAGTACAGCATTGCTCTACAGTTGTAGTATGTCTCATTTTACGAGGACAGACATACAATACGGGAATGCACTTTTATTACTCCAAATAAGAACTAGAGTAAACTAAACTGACATCAGAAAGTCATGAATGAAACTTTTCCTGTATTCGTCGCATTTGTCTGTAGTGGGCACAGCACAACTCATTATATTTATTACACCATGTCCAGATAAGAGCAGACTCGCATCACATACCATAAACACAATACTTGCTACTTTCTAAGCTCTAACGACATAATTTCGCATATCATGTTATCTTTTAGGCCAACTGCAGTATTACTATTTTCTTTTACTGCCCCCTCAACCTTCAAAGTCAAATTAACAAAGAAAACCCAAATCCTCCTTTGCAACATCGAAGGGAATTTATAAATACAAAGGTTCACCTAATTTCACGGTAGAACAAAAATTTCCAATGCAAATTCTATATGTTCATGTAGTTTTTCTCAAACTGACCCATAGAATAAAGCATGGGAATTCTTTATAAACAATTTCGGTCATCAATTAATAAAACAGTAATTTTAAATACTTTCCATAATTTCGGATTGTAATTTTGAAATAGAAATGAGAATTGTTGAGAACTTTGAAAATATTTTGGAGGTGCATTTTACTGTTTCGGATCGTGTCCAGTGCATTTGCATGCATATACAAACTAATGAACTGGGAAACAGAAAGAAACTTTGTGTAACCCACAAAACGGGGGTATTCAAGGATGCAGCAGACATGGGTTGATGCAGTGTAATGGAGAAATGTCTAGAGTGTATGAAATGCAGATTGGAGGATTATGATAATAAGTAAACGAGCGGAATGTTATCTACCTTATTGCAATTGCACCGAGAGTAACATCTTGCATAAACTATGCATGATAGCCACACGTATTACAAGTTGCAACATATAATAGCAAAAGTTGCATGGGAGCAGTTATACTTAAATTAATAGTAAAAAAATTGTATGATCTGCCCGTTTTTCTCGCCAACTTCAAAGAAACTGACTACAGTGAACATGATCTTATAAAATCTTAATGGAGAATTGCGTCTATTAGTATTAATAATGGAAATGTGTGTTGTAAGAAATAGGTGCAATCTCATGTAGTACAGCTGACTATCTGACTGTGAAACTTCTCTAGCTCCAAACAATCTGTTTCTTTTATGCAGTATAGCACTTGGCCCACTCTGACATCGTTCGCCTTGTGGTTTTCCTACAACTGGCAATCGGGCAAGAAGATTCACCATGCAGATAAAGAATCTCCAGTCTGGTTGTAGTCCGAGGAGAGCGAGAGAGAACATTTGTTCATTTATTATACAAGTTGTGCTGCCTTGAAACTTAATTTCGCAAACCTTAAGAAACTTGGAACTACCTTGAATTAAGAAATTAGAAGAAAATTCTTGGGATTTAGAAGATTTTTTAAATTACACACAAACGCAGGATAATAATGGGAAGCTAATTAAATCATCCATAGCTCCTAATCTAGGTAACCCACTTTTTAATCTTCTGGAAGCTCATGCAAATATAAAATAGTATTATCAAACGAAAAAAGAACGGAAAGCATTCCGTTTTATTTGGAATTTATATTACATACCTTAATTAGTACAAATTACATCTAATTAATAAGATGCGATGTTTTGAGCTTAATCTATTGTGAAATTACACCGTTTTAGCTTGCCTTACATATATTTCGTAATTACATTACAAATGCAGTATTTAAAAAACTTCCGGTCTGATACAGTGGCATTCTGCTTTCCCTTAGGACTTTACACATGGGTACATACAGTACATAGACCTAATTTTGTCTTTATAGCAGTAAGCAACGTCAGTGCATGAAAAAAGTCGTGCCAAGTAAATATAAGCATTCTAACTTTTAGATGAGGAACCCATACCTTCTTACCCGTACTGAAATGAAAAATGTAATACCTTATTAGTCAAAAATACAGCGCCAATATAAATTATGGAATATATGACTGCAGATGTGCCTCTGAGTGCAGTGAAGGACATAAGAAAGCATGGCATGTTTACCTAAAAAGTACCTGAAGAAACTCCAACCTCAAGGGAAAGTAAATTAATGAAAGAGAATGCGTGCAGAGAAAGTAAATAAATGTAATTTCAAAGTTAGCCTTACAATAATTGACGAATTTCGCTCAAATAATGCTAAGACATCAACCTAAAGGGTAGTACAGTAGATAAGTAGTAATTGCCATATTCAATTAAACTAACACCACAAAAATGATTACTGTTTCTGTAATAGCTCTTAAAACGCATTAAGTTGCGACTCCGATATTAATTACTCCGATAATTAGTGAAAATACTACCACACTAGCGGACTGGACAAAAGCCAACAACTTATAACTAAGGATTATTACGCTTTCCCAATTCCCAGCTGCTTTAATATTGCTGTAATACATAATAATAACTAATTGTCCACACGTGAATACTAACGAATACATTATTTTAGTAAATGTACAATTAAATTATCGTAAAATTAATAACTGTAGCTTCAAAATAGTAAAAACCGTCTTCTCTTTATCGATAGCGTGTTAGCAATAAAGTTCTCAATGGGAAATGTGTCTCTAATTTGTCCATTATTAGCATGCTGTTAATGATAACGGTTGTCTTTACGTCCCTCTGGTTGCGATTATTACCCTTTGCACACCAACCCCATATTCTACAGTGAGAGCCGCTACAAAGTTTACATGGGACTACTAGTGTATAAGAAAGTACATGTGTAAGTATGCTGCTTTATTCATATCCGCTCCACCTGTACACCTCATGAAATTTTCTCGTTCTAAATGCTTATTTGTTATTAATTAATTATGCATCAAATTGTGAATTTCCTTGTTTTCGTAACCATAATGCAGCTGACAATTGCCGAGCGAACTGAAATAATCAGGTTAAGTGGACAGTTGTCGTACAGGAAAACTGCACAAGAGTTCAATCGAAATCATCCTGGAAGACAGAAGACATCTGGTTTCAACAGGACGGCGCTCCGCCACATTTTGCTTATCAAGTTAGAGATTGGCTTGATGACACATTTCCACATTGGATCGGGAGAAGAGGAAGTGTTGAGTGGCCTGCAAGGTCACCTGACCTTGCTCCTCTTGACTTTTTTGTTTGGGGCCACCTGAAATCACAAGTCTTCCGAACAAGACCGGAAAATCTTGACCAACTGAAAGAGAGGATTGTGGAATGCTGCAATAATATTACACCAGAAATGTTGGCTAACACTCGGCGAACTTGGGATGAAAGATTGGACCTCTGTATTGCCACTGAACGTGGTCATATTGAACAATTGTCAACTGCATTATGGTTACGAAAACAAGGAAATTCACAATTTGATGCATAATTAATTAATAACAAATAAGCATTTAGAACGAGAAAATTTCATGAGGTGTACAGGTGGAGCGGATATGAATAAAGCAGCATACTTACACATGTACTTTCTTATACACTAGTAGTCCCATGTAAACTTTGTAGCGGCTCTCACTGTATGTGTAATAATAATATTTGGAAGCTTAACTAGAAACTTTGAATCTAGTTTCAGGCAAGTAGAAGACACACTCAAGAAGTTACAAAGGTCTCAAAAACACAATCACTTAAAGCCTCTTTAAATCTCCAAGTTTACAAACTTAGTTTTAAGCCAGCGTGAGTAAACTTAGTGGATACGGATGAAATTGACACAAGGATATGAAGGAAATTAGTTGAATAACTTTAGCAGGTGAAGGTTCTGAGGAACCTATTTGTGAAGCGATCGAATAATTGTGATGCAAACCGGGGATAATATTTCAGCGACAGAGGAGAAATAGATTTTAAAATCGTGTAATTTCCTGTGTAAGACGATTGTAGAAAGCGGATGGGGTTGGGCAAGGTTAGGGAGTGTGGGACGCCGAAAGATATTGGTTGGAAGATGTTCACGGACGGAGGAATGTCGTTGTTAAATTCATGAAGGAAGGTTTGCGGGGAGTTCGGATGGTGGACGGAATGCAAAATCAACTCTGAAATTGATAGCCCTGTCATGTCACACTTTGCCAGACGACACAGCCAGGAACCATCAAACAGATGACATCAATTCCGTCCTTCGCCCTCCCTGGCTCCTAGCTCTTCTCTACACCACTCCAAACATAACTCCGCTCCACTCGCCCTTTCCAACCACTACCAATGGCCAAGATTTCAATGCAGACGAATTCTGCTACCTTGCATTTATGTATGCAATCATCTCAATCGAATAACAGCGGAAAACCGTTCCCCGAGCACATTTCTACTTCTACATGTCTTTAATCGTGCAATTATCTAAGACACCTTATTGTTGTGTCTAAGCCAAAAGAATACAACCGTACAGAATTGACAAGGAGAGAGAACGGGTAGGTAACCCATTTAGTTAAGAATATTCCTATTATATTCTAGGTGCTACCCAGGGAGAAACATTTATTCTTTACACACAAGTGCCAATTTAAACCAGGAAATATTGAATCAGACCTTTTGCTCTATTTGTCTAAAACTGGATGTCTTGTTTGATAGAAAAAGTAAATCCGGGTAAAGAGCTAGCCATTGGAATTGAGGGCTTTTACCTACGTGTCCATTTAAGAAAACCGAGAAAAAGTTTCCGTGGAATGGTGGGACACATCCTTCCCGCAACACAAATGTATTCTCCTACCTCAGAACCTTATTTTCTTGGTCTTGTACTATTCTTACAATACTACTCGCTTTGACTCTAGCGGATCGGCTGTCCTGTCCAAAAGAAATCATCGAATGAGATCCTTTTTATTACCCGTGCTTATGCACTTTGTTTTGTGTCACTTCACTGACGTGAGTAGAACTCCGAGGGACACAATTTCTATCCTTGTCCCTTCTTGTTTCAAATCAACGAAGAATGTGCCAGACAAAAGCCGAAAATGTCTTCCACAATAACGGTTGCTATTCCCAATCCCAAACCAATATCTTTAACACAATGTATGTAATACCTTAATATGATACAATAAGACCGTGAGTCTTTGAAATGGTGGTCAAAACTAGGTTTGCTAACAAAGGGCAGGAGTAAGTTTTAGGTTTCAGTCGAGAGTGGGTGGGCTTATATTATATCTAGGGCAATAAAGGCAAACGTTTAGAATGGAGACACGAAAGGAAGGTTCACTTTAGGGGATAGTGAGGAAATTGTGTCTCATTCTTGTTTGGCTGGTTATTTCATTTGCGAATTGGGAAAATCCCGGATAATGGACTACGGAGGAAGGGAAATACTCGTGGGACTTCTGCAGGCGACTTTTATGCATCGGATAGCAATTTCATTTGGATCGACTTCTCCGGCGTCCGCATTTCCTCTCCAGAAAACACACCACAGCCAAACAGACGAAAACCAAGACTCGTCCCTCCACGTCTCTTACTCTCTTCTACACTCTTCCAGTAATGTCAAAGTGACAATTCAAGTCCCTCTTCAACAACGTAACGCCAATTTATCTAATGGAAGGAAACAGCTCTGGACCCTCAAGAAAACTTTCGTTCCTCTTGGTGACTTTAACAATACAAAACATTATTTGCGAAATCCAATAGAAACATTCCCAAGTGCTGTCCATCCAATTTCAATCCTTTCACATCCTACGTTCCTTTGTCTCTGTCTATTTGGGCTTCAGTGCCACTTCATTGTGAACAGCAACAAACAGATGTCCCAACCAATTTGCAATAATACGTAGATCAATTACTGCCTTTGAGTCCCTTTTCCTTACCAGAAAGATTAGGTACATTATAGTGACACCCAAAGAGGTTGTGCAACTTTAAATAGAATTTCCTTAACTTTAGTAAGCACCGGGGTTCCTCAGAATGTAGAAATCTAACTTTATTTCGGCTTGCATTATTGAATTTTTATTGTTCAAGATTCATATAATACACTTGCAAACTGGAAAGGTATCCGAAACGGAACAAGTATTTCAGATTCAAATTATTTTTAGAGTTTCTTGGTTATACAAAGAGTAAAGCATACTCCTTTTTTGCTTTCAGTTTCTGTCAATTAAAATAGAGTGTTTTTAAAAGCTTAAATTCTTTGAATTTAGAAAGGATTAAAAGCATCAACCGTGCAATGACTTGCAGGTAATAAAATGCTGAGAGAAATACTCACAGACTCCGCCGGTTCCCTTTTCAATTGAATAACAGCTAAGTAAGTTCTTTGTTCTGCGATTTACTTTGTTCGTGATATTCCTGAATCAAACAAAATTAGGCAGTCAATGTCTCATTCTCATGAAGAATTCATCAATCACTCTTTGTTCCGAGACAGAAAATCCTAGTGCACTCTTAAACCTTATCTTCTTTTACAGGCTCGACCTCTTTCTCATTTTATACTAAACGTGCATTTATCTGTACTACATGTACATAGAAAATTGGCAGTCAGTAATAAAACTTTGTCAGAACTCCGAAACAGATTAACTCATTCATTCAGTACTAGACTCCAAAGCTCACCGAAAGAGCTTTCCTGTTTTATTTGAATTTCCACGCCGTAACTGCTCTAAAAGTTGCATGTTCCTCTGGTCTGGTACTGAAAACAATAATGCTAGGTAATGGAAAATGTATCATGACTCTTAAGGGCACAACCCAATCAACTTTAGTGTCATTTTGGAGGAAGAAAGTGTAAGTCTTGCAGACTAAGCAACTAATTTACAATTTCAACACCGGAAACATTTGTGTAACAGGTTGCACTCAGTATTTACGGTACTGCATTCATGTACATTTTTAATTAAAACTACTTTCACTTCTGGTGAATTATAGTACGCTCTACTGAAGATTGTACCATATGAAATCAGGATGAAAAGATTTTTTCAAAGCCTTGGAAATTGATGTCCTTGATGAAAGAATTGACCTGTTTTAGTTTTGATGTGTTCCTCCATTGACGGTGACTATACAACTCAACATAATAAAAACTGTCTGGACTGGACTGGAAATGAGAATTCATTGTTGATTAAATCATGTAAATTGTACCACAGAAAAACATAACGATTTTCCTTTGCTTTACTTACAAGGGAATTCACTCCATACTACATACCTATACATGGTTAGAATTTCATTTGTATTTTATATGCTTTCTTGGTCATCCGTCAAACAAGATTTCTTGTTCAGCACATTTACTGTCGTTACACTGACTTTCACATTTCACTCAAACTTTTCCGCTGAGCAAACTTAATAGGGGTAGTGCTCACTACTGTAATATTTATAATTAATAAAGAGGAAAGCTCTACCGGGGAGTATTTGTCTAACAAAGTGGTTGACTCTACCCGCTAGCGCTAGCTAAAACCAGAGTCATTTAAAAATTAGGCAAATGAACCGAGAATTCTTGCCTTGGCTCTTTTACTGTTTCATCATATCCATATAATCATTTGCTTTATTGAAAATTTTTACGCATGGGTGAACAGTTCGAGAAGCAGCCATGCATACTAGTTACTAAAATGCTAAAATAGCAGAGGGAAAGGAATTTCCATGTAGGTATACATGATTACAGCAGTAAATATCCATATTATGCCTAGTAATATCTGATTGGTTAGGAAGTGAAGGGTAAGCTTAAAATCTCTGGCCGTTGGAGAAAATCGGTTAAGAGGAAGAAAATCAGAATATCATGGCTACTGATTTATTATTGTTGATAATTTTATCGGGGAATAACAATAATATATTGTCTACATTCCATGTCCTTATTCATCCACCAGGCCAAATGAAAAGGTCTCTCTTAATGTCTATAATTCCTATTGTACTGTTACCGTAACTTCAGCGTCAGATCACCCAACTTGGACCATAACAGGACAATACCAAGTCCATGGAGTAAAAAGAGATGCTGAGGGTTATGTTGCAAGACATGACAGATGAGACAGACTGACCATCTATTTTCTCTTCACCATTAACTAAAACTTTATCATGAGGCTTGACTAGTCCATTTAGTACGTATTAATAACTAAGCATTTTTCAGGCTCTGAGTAATAAAATTATTTTTCCAAAACGAAAACCTTTTATAAGGATCCTCTGTAAAATACATGCTTAATACACAGTAATGTTAATATACAAAAAGGGATTTCAATAGACTTAGACTTTATGCAATGTTGAGCAGCACAATCTTTCAAGTATCTAATTAGCTCTCATCATTAATTTTGTTTAAGACGCAGTCAACTATATCTGCTTAAGACTACATGATTGATAGAATTCCTTCGTGTTTGTTCTGCTGTATAAACGAAAGGAAAAATGCATACAAATAGTAGCAAAGGCAAGGCAGTAAATTCAATGCAAGATCGCCATTAAGATACTGAGAAAGCACTAAGGTTAGGAAAGGCGTTATTCATTATTAGGAACATAACAGCAGGATTAATGCTTTCCTGCTAATCCTGAATGTGTAAATACTTGGTCATAAATAATGCACTCAGAAGGCATAATTCTTCTGTCTCAGTTAAAGAACACAATTGCCTTAATTCAATCAAGAAAAGGCAAACCATTAGAAGGTTCCCCAAGATGGTGATTAACTTAACAGCTTAAGAGAATGTATTAACTAAATCGTCACTGGTTAAAGTTACGTCTTTGCAGTTTTACATTTTCACAAAATGTATTCCATTAAATATAGAAAAAGAATTCAAGAAAATTCGGCTTAAAATGTCATGTTTTTTAGTTCGTACGATTAATGCATCTTTTTCTCTTTACTATCTTTACGATATTTTTCCTGCCCATAGGATACTAACTATGAACGCGTGCTTTATAGGTAGAAAAGAATAAAACGTGGATATACCATGAAAACGGCATCATGAAAGGATAAAATTGATAAAGCACAGCAAGGCATCTTGGAGGACAGAGAAACAGGTACTGGAAAGGAATAAAGTAAACAAGATAGAGGAAAATGAGGTTGATGTCGGTGAGTTTATTAAGTGAAGAGGGAAAGACAAGGCACGTTCAGATGCGGTCATTTATTATAGCGAACTCCCGTGACAAGTTGTCAGGCCATTGGTCATGCTCCTTCCTTTGTCCGTGAGATTTGCTGTGGCACAGAGTACAGCTTTGACGCATTAGTATTAGTGCACGTTACGCCACTCTTTTCAATTTGAGGGCTTTTACTCTTTCATCCTCAGTGGCCGAACTGTGGAGACCATCTCCCAGAGGCTAATCCCTGACTCCTCGTGTCAAAAATGGAAATAGGAAATTAACGAAGGATTTTCATGTCCACAAGGCTTTTAGAACACAATTGCTAAATTACTCTCCCAATATTGACCGAGAGTGTAAAAATAGAGAGCCATCTGACATAGTCGGTGGTTGTATGTGCAGCGGACAGGGAGGAGGAATCGAATTGCTGCTGAGTGAGGAGAGAGCCTAATCGACTGGAACGAGCGGAACTAATTCTTCTTTTGTTGTAAAACCACGAGAATTACTGAAACATCCATGCAGCTAATGAATGCAAAACAAAGTGAACAAAATTGAAAAAGACAGTTCGTGCTGCTCCACTAATGCTCCACATTTTTCCGTCGATTCTCTAAATGGAAATAATGTAATAGGCCATTTCCATCCAAATTCATAACATTCGTTCCACTCGCTTACGCACGCGATAATAAAATATAGGATCCAGAGGGAACACTCTTCTCTGTCTTAGCAAAGTTGTAAACGTAAATGTAAAGGTCACTCAAGTCTAACTTTGATGACTCTCTGGTCGTTTGCGATTTCACTGCACGATATAAATCTACATTCACTGCTCTCTCCTCATTTTATTGAGCACCAGCTCCAACGTCCACCACTCCTTCCAACCGGGCTATAAATAAAATTCTATTATACTAAAATATCCAAAAATGTATATGTAACGGCCTGTATTTATACTTTTTACGTTCCTTCTATACAGATTCCATTAAGTAATCTCTCTCTTCAACTGCAACTAAGTAGGCACTATGTATATTTCTGTCTCCGTCAAAAAGGCACACCGTATTTATCTAGATAGTTCTCCATTTTATAGACAATTACTATTGTGCAGTGCATTAAATGAATTGGCTGTATAAATTGGGGAAAACGGGTTTTATTTATGCATGAATGAACAAGGGCAAAATCGCAAATACAATCTAGACCCGTACCTCGGTTTTATTTTATGCAATTTTGCAATCAAAACGGTCATTACAAAGCATTATAAGAAAATAACATTCTTTGTCTTAGTTTACAAAAAACCAAAGTAGTACAGAAAGATAATTTACTTGTGCATGATCCACTACTAACCAATTTCGTCCAGTGGACAGATAAAATAATTTAATCTTTTATCTAGACAGGTTGAGTACCGCTTTGGAGAAATACGGTTGAAATATATAACGTTTGATGTCTGCATGGATATAGACGTCATAGGTGAAAGTACGGAGTGTCCCGAAATAGTGAACGGGATAAATTGGAGAGAGGAGACCACACCTACTGCTCTCAAATCAAATGGAATCATGCAATCCAGGCTAGTCAATCATCTATCCTGCCTTTCACATGCACATAATTTTCTGATGCTTAACATGATTCCATTATCTAATACATCATGGTATAGAGGTGCGTTTTACGTGCACGAGTCTTAATTACCTTGGGAAAAAATTAGGAAAGTGGGGTATTGTCGGAGGGCGGTTGAGTAAATCGGTAACTTGTTCTTACAAAGTATTACAAAGCTGACGATTGTGTTTTTATGAAACTGTTTACGTAGTTTATGGAAAGCCCGTGAGCTGTGCATGTCGTAACCTTTTTCACTTTCAATTTATCCCATCCAGTATTGTGTGAAGTGAAACAAGACAGATATTTTGGTTGTCTCTCAAGTTTTCCATATTTGCTTACATTAACATGACTAGAAATGCTGAGAGTTAGACAGATGAAGTTGATTGGCAGAGAAAGGAAGAACCAATTTGAGAATTCCAAGGAGAAAGTGCTGGATGTTGTTATGACGGCTGAGCGAAAGAGAGTTTCTGCCCCGAGGCTGCAATCTTTTATGAAACAGGAGTTGAGAATGGCTTGTTTCGCTGATGCTTCATTCTGTGCATTTCTGTGACGTGACAGGACATGACAGACAATCTATTCTTACGTGATTCCGACTAACAAGGAAAGCTTTGTCAAATCATTTCGCTCCACTCCCCTACTCATCCCATACTCCAACTCTGGCTTTCTCTGCCCCCAGCAACATTCCACAACAACACTGTGTACACATTGCAAACCTCTGTCATTTGTTTCCAGCCTAAGGGAACGTCCATATACTGTGTAGATCTACTTTCTCCAATATTGACCATAGTCCTCCTATAAATACTTTAGATACTGCTATAGGAATACCCCTCCCCTAAACCTCGGTTTCGCATCACTGCTACACCTCTTAAATTCCTTTTACAAGTATGCTGTACATGACCATTTTGACTCACATAAAATATGGATGGACTATTTTGTAGGAATATTACTGTGAACGACATGGAGAGATTTGCTCAGCAGTTTTCTTGTTTGCTCACTCCCAGTCTTTTGTGTTTACAGAATCCCTAGGATTCCATGCCAGAGTGAACGTGGCCAACTGCCCACATTATAAACTATTGTGTTCTCTCTTTTCAACTGAGAAACAATGTTTTATGTATTTAGGGCTTCTTTTCACTCCAACCACTGAACCACACTGGAATAGTGCGAAATTTTGCAATTGTGTTCTGGGACTCTCACCACCAAAAGCTAAGACAGTAAACTTCTCGTTAGAAAGCTACCAGTTGTAAGAAACATAAAATCCTGCCTTTCCTCTGTTTCTAATGAAGTCGTCGCTCACGAGGCAAGCGAGTTAGCTTTGAAATGCATTTAGTGCTGAGAAAAGAGAGACTGTCATCCAAGTTGACTTGGCAAGACAATGGAACGAATGAGCTGAGCAGTCTGCTCTCCATTTTAATTACATAATTGTGTACTTACAAGTCGGACAAGACAGACAGATGGGATGAGAACGTGTTAAACATGACATGCACATTTCAACAAAGCCCTTAGTCACTCTGGTACTTAGCAGTGTTAGTATGACAAATTCTCCTCTGCAGCAGTTAGACACATACGAGTGTCTACGGCGAAAAGCACATCAATCTTCCTCCATCATCCTTCTTTCACTGTTATTGTTAGCGTTCCTCTGTGTAAATGGGGGCACAGCCCAGACTCGATTGTTCTTGTCCTTGTCTAAATAGTTCCATGAAAATCAGTTCCTAGTCCCTATCCTCTGGAGTTCCTTCCTTTCACTGCAATTGCAAATAGTCAGTCTTTCTTTATTGGTACAAGTTTTTCGAGGAAACCCGCATTTTCAGATAAACTCTTCGGGGAAAGGAAATCTCAGATCGCTTTGTTGGTTGCATTGTAGGATTTGCACAATGTGGTACTACATTCGTAAATTCTTGTACATGCAATAATATGTATTCCGAGAGATATGCAAGAGTGTAATGTTGCATTCGACTTTAGATTCCATGTTTACAAGAGGAACTCACAGTTTATGATTCCGTGGAGAGAGGAATAAGAAGCAGGAGACGAGCAAAAGTTTCGTTTGGCAGAACGAGAAGAGAGCGGTAATAGTAATGCTCTTGCAAGTTGGAGTAACCATAAATAGACAAGTCGGTGGTGTACAGCAGGGGCAGGGGGAGGGCCGAAGACTCCGCTCTTGATAATACGTATTATGTTTATATGTTCCATTATGCATGCAATTCCAAATAGTCAGGATGTACGTGCTTAAGGACGCCAACTTTACAACAACTAGCAACTCCACTTTCCATCGTCCAACTTGTTCCACCACTTTCGGAGACTTTCCAACTTGTGGTTTCCTTTCCGACTCGCCGCGGCCATTCTCTCTGTGGGATCTCTTCTCTCTACACAATAAAATAACTCCACTTGTTCTTCTTCTCCACTGACTTTCCTTTCAATGCACTCTCCATTCATTAATGTCTTAACTAACAAAACTTTCTCTATATCAATTCCAGGCATTCAGAAAATGCAAAGTCAGATCACTATCATACGAGTAACGAAAAATAATCGTTGACTCAATAATACCTATCGGTAATATTTTATTTTTTCAATGTCTTCACATTTTCTCTTTTTCCTATCGATGTAAAATTTTAAAAATGTTGAAAAAAGGACGAAGGTCACTATTTCTTAATTTGCAAAAATGAGTTTCTCTCGCGTACTTCTGCTTGAGAAGTATTTTATTTTCAATAAAGGTCACATTGCGGTATTTGTTGGTAATATTGTCAAGTTTATCTTGCTGGAAATGTTTTCGTCACCGAGTTCATGTGCGTTTTCGAAACCCCTGAATTGACCATAAACAACACAATTGACTGAGAGGAAAATCAAGTAGCGTGGCGATATTGCGTTATTGGTACTTGTACTTAAAATGTTATATCGATTGTTACATGTGTACATTTGGTTGGTTAAAAGCATATTGTAGATTGTAGACTGAATGTTGTAAAATAGGGGTTTGTGTACAGAAAACGTACGTGCCTGATTGGAAGCAGTAATAATGTGTGTGGTTGGGAGAGACGAGGGAATTTAGTGGGAAAGTTTAGAAGTGGAGGACGCAGTGACCACAAATCGGTGGAACAAAAGCTGATCGGGCAGATTGATGATTCCTCGTGGAGTGGAAGTACCTAATTCAAATTCCGTTGCTTACCTGATGGAGTAAAAAGTAACTGGCTTGGCTACACTAACGAAAAGTAGGAACACAGAAGGGAATCGAATGACTGAATCATGATTCCATCGCCAATCCACTTTCCCACTTTGAATTATACCTAACACTATTGTGTGCTCCAGACTGCAAAAACTCCATTGCAATTCTCTACTTTAAAGTATTATCTACTACTATTTGGAATTTATGGTCTCCTGACTATACTCCATGTATCTACTAGGTTGTTTGGATTTTAAATTTATACCCAAACAGCAAAAATGTACAAAGCGGGGAAAAGTACAGTTAAAAGTGGGACATGGACACACTGGTATATATTGGTCGCTATTTCAACCGGTGTGGCATGTCCCCAAGATATTTGGCCAGATTGGAGTGTTCATGTGATGTAGGGAAAGAAAATGCATTGTTTGATTTCCCATGAAAGTTTAGCCCAAACGCGACAGGGAATTGGGACGGAAATGCTCACATAGTTCATTTAATTCACATGTAGCAAAGCCAGCCTCGTCCAATTATTCGATCTACTTACTACTGCTTCATTGCGAGCTTTACATTAAATTACATTCGCACAGCAGGAAACCAGAGTAGGAACATACACTACACGACTCGAATTGAAAGCTCCGAATTCCCCTACAATCTATACTTTCACATTAGGTAATAACTGACATCAGTATACATAAATTTATTCATGTGAAATCGAAACCAAAACAATGCCCAATATAAATCTGGTGGAATCACGAACTGAATCCCCAAACAGCCACGTAACTCAACACAATATCGATTCTTTATCTCTCCTCACGTAATATTGCTAACACGCTTCCGCCACTTCTCGCCCCTCACTTCCTCTGTCTGTACAAATATTCATACCAATGTGCCAAACTACTCAGATTATTTACCCATCCGCCACCTATCCATTTCCGTTTCCAAATTCTCAGATTATAACATTTTGGCAAAAGATTTTAACAGTATTTGAAAATATTGACGTAGTACACGTTTTTCTCATTTTTTAATGCACATGTAATTGTAAAAAGTGGAATTTACAGTGTTATTCAACTGCACTGTATTCCACTTTTCAATAGATACCTTAATAAATATTTTGTTAACTTTCTTCATAACATTCTGCTGAAGATCCTTTGCTTAGCTACTTTTAAAAATCACTCTTCAAGTTTCCTTTTCACATTATTGCTTAGAATATTCGTTACAAGTACGATGTATCGCGGCAAACGATAATAAACAAACGGTTTGACATATTGAGAAATTACGTAAGCCAACACTGTTTCTGAGAAATATTTGTATAATCTTTCTCCTGAAATGACTGTTACTATTATAGGGATTTAAGTTAAGTTTAAGTTAACGTAAATCAAGATGGTCTCAAAGACTACGATTACAAGAGAAGAAGGCGTGTCCTTGTGACATTTGCAATTTTGCAATATCCCGGGCTTTTCTTACTATTTTTGGGACAGAATAAAGGACAGTAGCATTTTGGGTTATTGAGTTTGAGCCTATTGAAATTGGGAATAATGAAATCTTGTAACTGCATGGTGCATTTACATTTACATGCAGCACACACGCGAAGAATATTGAGTAATCCATGGCTATCACTGCACCGCATCGTTTCACGAAAGTAGAATGGCAGTGTAGGAAAAGGTGTACCTACCTATATACGATCACAATAACTGTGGAGAGAAAGGAGTAGAGCAACCGAGAATGTTCTTTGTTGGTCGTAGTGTTATTGTGCTTGGTCGTCTGCCATTGGGACTCGCGTGAAGAAATGATGACGATGAACAAGAAAATAAATAGATTTGACTTGCATGAGCTGTTCTCCTTGTGTCACGATCATTCCTGCGACTATGACTTTTGTTTGCACTTGCTAACTACATGGATGTCTATGTAGCACTGGGAAATTGGAAAGTGGTGTACTGTTTATTGACAATGAGATGAGTATGAGCAAGGAATGTGAGGGAAAACGTATTTGTTGCTACTGAGGAAAGTGAGAAAGAAATATGATTGTGGCTTCCAGTTTGAAGATGGAGAAATAGTTGGAGAGGATGATGGATGGATGAGTGCGAACTGCAAACACATAATTCACAGCTCAGCTGCACTAACAAAACAAAAACTCTTCCTCTCCTACCTACCTTTTTATTATGTATGTATCGTCTTGCACCTATTCAACTCACAGATACAACGCAAACAAAAAATTGCTTCTCTGAAGAATCTGGAACTTGGAACAGGAAATCAAAAAAATGTTTTTTTGAAAAAAGCTAATATTCAAGGTAAAGCATTTTCCTTAAAAATTTTTTAAAAACGTCTATTTTCTAAAAAATGTCATTATTATGGTAAAAAAGCACGAATAATTATCGCTTGTAAATGAAATTAATAAAACGCGGTAATTTTTGCAAATAACCGTGATTTTCGTAGAAAAACTTTTTCATTTTTGCAAAACCTTCTGGTTTTTTAGTAAAAATGCAACTGGGATTCGATTCCCTGGCAGGCAAGAAGATGAGAGCTGGAACTACATGCTCCAATCATGTATCCGTACATTGAGTAGAGTAATATGAATATGTACACATTTATTTTACGTTGTGCAATTTCATGAATAACTTAAGGCTGAGTGTTTCACAATGCTGTTCATTTCTGTGCCGGTTGCATTGACGCACACATCCACCGATTCCCTACCAGCAACAATACAATTGCTGCGTCTAACCTATTTCCAACAACAATATCTCTTCCGTTTCGAAAACATTAATATTTCTGCTTGTAATTCTGTTTCAGGGAGCAAATAAGCGACGTGCCAATGTATTTCTACGGTCTTTGCATTGCGAATACAAATTGTGCACACCACTATTCTTTGGCTGCTTAGTCTTCGGCTTGTGCTCTAAATGCATTTCCCAGAGAAATGAATGTAAATTATTTGGAGCCATAACTCCTAGCAGCGTCTTAGGTCCGTTTAGAAAAAACTGTTTTACTTCTTACACATTTATGTTCTAATAAATCTTGAATATGGCTGTGGTTCTGGCTCTAAGACTAACTAAATAACTTAGTTCTAAGCAAGTAACTAGTTACTGCTTTTTTAGTCGTTCCAATTTGAAGTTGGTTAGGGAAACCTCATTAAGTGTACTCAGATGCTCTTAACCCTTTTCCGTCTAAGCACAGTTCCCCAAATCTCCTATAAGCTTTCCAATACTAGGAAAAGACGTTGTAAGTCTGAAAAATGTGGATATCCACGTTATTACATTTGCGTGTTTCAAGTAAAAGCATTCTTAGCCCAACCAATTAAGTAAGCAGAGCCAAGAACAAGGAAAGAAAGGACAAGAGAAGAAAAACAGGCGCGCATAATTGAAAGCTATGGCAGAGGAGCATGTGCATTTATAAACAGCTATATAAATGTCAGGGATTAGATTTTTTCTTGCACAAAACAGTTTCCGTTCCTAAGAGCAATTCAAGCAAAGCTACATCCTTCATCTAAAAGGAATGTCTCAAATGTGTGCTCTGTGTACACATAAGAACTACTATCGTTATATGGTATACAACTTCCTCGAATTACGCAACGCCCCGTGACATTTACATTACAACAGCAGCAGCACTGGCCCATTAGCCTTGGTCTGTGGCTAGAAAGACTTAGAAAATAACGTGGTCGACAAATAAATAACACTACCATTAATACTCGTACATATTTATGTTCTTGTAAAACGAATCTGGCCTGGTCACACAATGTAAAGTCAATAGCTGTACTTGCAATACACAATTGGCAGTAAATATCGGTAGTACATCGTGGAGAAATGTCAAACTGGCTATTTGAGAGTGCGGCTGACAAATATGAAGAAAGAGTGTTCGAACTGTGTCGCACCGCAATATTCACACCAACATGTCCAGTTGAGCAGCACAAGAAATTACATGGCATTCCCTGGAGAAACGCAAGGCTGCCTTTTAGTGTTTCTCCGTCTGCTGACTAAGATCGCAGGATAAGAACATTTTCTTCGTCTACAGTCTGCACCAACATCAACCATTGCGTGTCAACCAACTTTTACGACAGGAATAAGTTCCCACGTCCCTTCCTGCTTATTATGCACCATTACTACGTAATATTGCAAAATCGCATAGCATTACTGATTTAGTACATGTTTGTTTCACAAGCTTGATGGTATAATTATAGAAATATGCTAAGCACTACGTCAAACTTGGGATTGCTTGTTAGCAATTATTATGTAAGTACTTATGGATGCAAAGTGATTTACTTTATCACCACAACACAAGTCTTGCCTCTTTGTCAAACTTTACTCTCTGGTGTGCTAAATATAGTTATTAAACCGATCGTATTGCCATTCGGTGTAATCTATTGCTCTACTGCCTTCTAAAATAAAACGTATGATTCAACTGTCAAATATTTTGCCTTAGCAGGAACCTACTTGTGACTAAACTGAAAGCATCGATTGTTGGTAGATTTTGGAAAGAAAAAGCAGAATAGTACGATATTCCTGTACAGACTTACTCATATTCTAAACAATAGACCACACCTGCATTCACATTCTTATCATGCGTATCCCTGCTGCATTACAAACTAAGGAGCATTGTCCCTGATGAATTGTGTCATTGTTGGAAATTCAGAAAACATGGATAATGGTAATGGGAAATAAGAAAAATTCTTTTAATTTACTACTACTAGACCAATTGTTTGTAGTATCCTATTATTTACCATTTTCTCCCCACCTCCACAGACGGGAAGGTCTTCCTTTACAGGCCTGTATTAAACTCCCCGTAAAAATCATCAGTTTTCCATAAACGAAAATCTTCATTTTTCCATAAGGATTATCCATTCGCCACAAAATATTTATTTTACACAAATTGATTATTCTTACAGGAAAATAACGATTTTTGTCTATGGAAAACTGATTATTTTATGGTAGAATAAAATTATCGGATTTTGCAAAAGGTCGTACGATTTAGATTACTAATTAGCGTAGTGAATTGATGCATAATAGTGTTTCGGACTTTCTTAGTTTAAAAAAGGCAGTTGTGTGAACAGTTGTAATACGCATTCACTTACACTTTTGTGTTACCGATATAGGCCCTTCAAATATTTTCCCAGATTATCAAACCCTCGTTCAAATCACCCAAAAAGTTGGTTCTACTTTTGGGAAAAGTCGCATTGACTAGTTCTTTGAAATGTCGTTGAACATAGTTAGATCCCAATAATTTTCTAAAGAAAGTTTGTCAAAAAATTTTCTTTCGGGAAATAAAATTCTGAAGCCACTACCCTCCTGCGTAGCTAAAGTTCACTTAAAATGCTAATGTACCGTATTCCAGTTTGACGCAAAATTGATTAAATTATGTTGATCTACCGACGCATAATGTATTTGCAATTTGCACCGTGTACAAGAAAACCTTAATTGAGCCCAGAAGTATATCGATTGTGAGTTGCAATTCAAATTGAAGGAGCATTGAAGGCTTTCCATTGTGCTGAAAAGTAGACAACCTAGATAAACATATTTTCCTTCAAAAACTAAGTTAGCTTCTACTGCATAAAATAGACCTTAAGAAAATCGTTGCTGAAACTGATTATTTTCCATAGGATCCTGATTAAATACCATTAGGGTGCATTTAAAAAAGAGTATATCCATAAACAGAGAGTGCATTTGCCCCAAAGACGTGGATAACCCTTAGGATAGTAAATATCTTTTAGTACCTGAATTCCCGTTTGAGTATCTGAATAGCAGTGACAAGGGAAAGAAAGAAAGCAATTGGTTGAATGTGTTTCGACTGCGTACCGTATAAAAAGTACAATAATGGTGTTCAGACTAAACTAAGTACTGGCTAAGCCTGAAGGTTTATTGCAGGCGGACAGATCGTTTGCAAAATGAGGTAGCAGTAGACATCCATAGTTAACTCCCTCCCGAATGGAAATACAGATCGAGTGTTGAGAGAGAGAATTTAAAAAGAGTAGAAAGTTAAGGATGAGAGTATTTAATGCAGTTGGAAACATTGAGAGAGGAGGGTCGTTGATAGGCGGCTTATCGTGTCTGTGTCGCTAATGGCACTACTCTTCCGCCTGGCGTGGTGGAGGAAGAACACTAGAATAAATGCACGGCCGAAAGTGAGAGGACTTCTGTTTTGTTCCGATGCATTAGTGTTCTGGGGAGTAAACAGGAGGAAAACGAGAGAGTCGCCCATTAGCCGGATTAGTGGTGCCCTGGAGAAAACCCTTTGTCTTTCTTCTCCAGTCAACCCAATTCTCTCTAACTTCTACTTTAAATTCTTTCCTGGACTTTTACTACTCTCCTGTCCCTCTAGCACCATTATTGTCCAACTCACATTATCTTCCTCGACTATCGCACCCTAAAACAGCTGCCACACTCTCCCAACTCCAATCACATACTCACTTCTCCAGCTACGCAAAGATTATCGGCCTCAGGCAGATTCCTAAGCCCTCCGACAAAGACTTAAGTCATTCCTGCATTTACTCTTTAAACATTAAAGATATTTGATGGAGATGACATTACCACTTTGGTGGGTGTACGAAAAACAAATACTTATTCCAAATTACTCTAAACGAAAAGTATGAATGTGAAGGGGATTTTATTATGTACCTATGTGTTTATGAATCAAGGACTCGGCAGATTTGTGGAAAACTTAAATGAAAGTGCAAGCCTATAAGCCATGAAGTAGAAAAGTTGCAAAACTCACATCCTTGTCTTTCTTCCCCATCCCCCCTCCGCCTTGTACTGTAGCTCCGGAATGCATTTTCCTTCAATCTTTCCCTTCGTTCCGAAAATCGGTCACTTCCTTAGCAGAGGAATTTCTCTGCGAAATTCTACCAACTTACAACTGTTCCATAATTGTACTCACAGTTTCTGAACACATTGCACTGTCTCACTACATTGTGATTCTACAAATGCTTTTCCTTTAGTATATCCTTTCACCAATGTTTTCGAATTTCAATACATTTATGCACTAATTTGATTTTAAGCCAGTTATAATTTCTACAATACTTTTTAGCACCACACTATTTAGAGAACGACACTACGGAGTTGCTAAGTAGTATAGGCTAATAAATTTAATTTATATTACGAGAACATTTCACCAGAAAAGAAATAACTAAATTCCCAATCAGTTGTTTTCTCAGCAATGATTGCAGAACTGGAATTTAATTCCTTAACTGAATTTGACAAGGTAATTTGCCTTAGTGCTGAAGAATAACTTTGTTTTGGGACAAGCAGGTTCGTAAGGGTTGGATTGATGAGAGTTGGAGTTGAGCAGACAGAGTGCAAGGGAGATGAGAGTGTTTTCGGTTAGGTTTGGTAACGGAAGGACTCGTCATGCTGTTACTCTGTGGAAGTACAATGGGAGACTCAAGAGAAAGTGTGTTTCTCCGTACAGCGTTTCTGGAGAGAGTTGCCTGGTACAGAGAAGGAAGAGTTTGACTTTGCACACTGCCTGACTCACTCACTCACTCAGCAGTCTCAACCGAACTGAATTGAAGGCGAAGGGAAAGTGGAGGAGGAATCGGTGGCCCCAGCCAAAAGTGAGCGACGAGGAGGCTCCGCTTTCTCTGCACAAAGCCTCTCATTTATTTACAACACACATGATTGTTGCGTATGTACGCTCACTGCGAACAGCTATAATGGGCTCCTCTCTCTCACTTGCTTCCACTTCCCAGTCTACGCGGATGCTCTGCCCCAGTATAATAAAAGAAAGCGAAATAAATAAAGACTTGTTAAGCTGAAGCGACTTGGACTGTTTCTGAGACGCCTGTATTCTTCTCTAATGCAGAGCCTCTCTAAGTTATGTACATTAAACCCTATTAAGTTAGAAAAGAGAAAGTAGACTGCACTCTTTGTCATTTCTGAGGGAGAAAGCAGGAGCCAAGGAGAGGTTCTCCTTCTCAATGTCTCGGATGTCTGAACATCTCATCTCTACTCCACTTGGAATCTCCTTTCCCTCACTCCCAGCTCATTTCACCAACCAACAACTCAAAACCAAAGACAACTCTCCTTTCCTACAATTTCCCCACTTGACATTTACACTGAAATAAGAATGGCCCCGTCTCTCTCCTTCCAACACTCCTCCTCAATTCTCCAGTATCTCCGCTAGACGAAACACATAAACAAAGAGTGTGTCACATCGCAGTAAAATAAATACCTACGTAAGTGCTTTCACTGCTTTCTGTCATCCGTAGTTCAAAGATTACGTTTTTCTATGATATAGTCACACTCACCTATTGCTAACAAGAGATAAGACAGTACACCGTGCATATTTCCAGGATTAGAGACACTACTTTGTGTTACGCCCAATTTAGTGTTATACGATGAAGGAGTGCGAGTCGGACTCAGTGTGAAGGCGATGCATGAACATTAACTCCTCAGCAGAGAAGAAAGAAAGTAAACGAGAATACTATCAGGTCATATCATCAGGGAATTTCCGAGCTGCATAAAAATGAGAGTGACTTTGAGTGTCACTCTTCGCCTCGGGTCGCTCCTCTAATCGACACAACTCAGAAAAGTTAACTCTGACTCTGTGTCGACTCTAATGCTAACATTCTGGGCAGGATGTTGTATCAACCATGAGGGGGAAGTGATAACGCTCTCTTCCGACTCTCACCATCGCATCTTCCACACAATGTCGACTGCCAACCTTTATTAATAAAAGTAATCTATACCATTATTTTTTGTGCTCTCTACCGCTCTCATTTAGGGAAATGGATTTTGGCACCTCGTTCACCCAAAGTCACCTCAGGGGACACACTTCAAGGATTTCTTAATTTTTTAAGTCGCTCAGAATTATTTTCAAAAAGTCTTCCAAGACACAAAAAGCAAAACACAAGTTATGGGAACATAGCAGTTTATCCATACATAAAAGTTGGTGTGCTCTGGAAAAGCTGCGGGAGTCTTTATCTTATCGCAAAGAAAATCTATACAAAGGCCACAAAAGTCATTCTGGGAGAGAGTTCTATTATTTCTCCAGATGACAGCGAACAAATTCAATAGCTGCATTGCATAAGCAACAAAATTAAATAAAAGTCAGTTGCTCTACAATACATTGAGCAAGAGATAAGTGTGTACATGTACACTGCAACAGAGCACAGGAATAATGGAATAAGAAAGTGGGAAAAGAATACAAGGCAGTGCCTGGTTAGAAGCACAACGAAATGCGACACAAATATGGAAAATTCCTTTGTGATGCAAAACAAATTCAGTCGCACTTGCAGTTGCTCGTCTCAAAGAGAAAGCAATTCTATTTCTAGAAGGCGACTGAGACTGGAGAGTCCAGTCTTTGGAGGAGACATGACACAAGTCACTATTACAGTTGGGTGGAATTGCATTAAAAATTCAATGGCTGTTCCTGTTCTCGCACAAGTGTTGCCAAAAATTCTGTTCACTTTCCTTTCGTAATGTTACGTTATTTTCCTCGAAATGGCATCTAATCTAACATCTCTTCTTTTGTTAAGGGCAGTCCTGCATATGTACTAAGACAAAACCCATTTTCACAGTACAATACAAATCGGTTCACAAACAATTCGGAAAGCATAAATGTTGGTAAACAATAATATTGGAAATATCTGTAGACGTCTACAGTACCATTTCTATTCTTTCAAATAGATTCAAGTTGTTACTGTTCTGTTATCGTTCTGGAGTAATGCAGTGTGTTGAATGTAAAACAGTCCTAACGATGTCAATTATAATACACTAAAAGTTTCAAGGCATTCATAATTCATGGAAAAACTAATTTCAAACACATTCCATATTAATTAATGCTCTATTTGCAACATTCGCGCTGTAGTATAAGTTAAGAAAATTTTATGAACAGCGGAGGACGTGAAAATCGCTTAAGTAATTGCAGTTCTCAATGGAAATGCAATTAGAAAGCTCTTGCCTAATTAAGCTTCAATTCTCACACAATGAATTATTCATATTTGGCTTAGGTAAACGCAAACTGTACAACAACGTCAACCAAACAAGTTTCATAATTCCCAAATTGCTCTCAACACCAGGAATGCACGATATCATGATATTCAAAATAAACTCAAATATTTCGATATAGAAAAATGCCAAAAATTATTATAAAATCTGCAATTTTTGGAAGTTTTCTAGAAAACCTGATGCTGTATCAATAGGTGACCTAAAAATAGTTTTGTTTCAGCGCTTTATAAATAGTTTGTGAAAAGTTCTCATAGATTAATATGAACAAAGCATTTCAGTTCACGTTATTAAGTAGCGGAAGCTACTTTATAATAATGCCCTTCACAATCTGTCTGTCTGTCTGTCTGTCTGTCTGTCTGTCTGTCTGTCTGTCTGTCTGTCTGTCTGTCTGTCTGTCTGTCTGTCTGTCTGTTGGCTCTATAACTCCTGAACGGTTTAATATAATTCGCTAAAACTTTTTGTGTATGTTCTAGGGGTCCCGAGGAAGGTCCCCTGCGAAAATGGGTGTGATCGATAAATGACATCCACTAAAAAAGTTGATTAATATAGAGCCTAGAATTCCATGTATTACTAAAAACGTTAAGTTTGAGGACACAGGGTGAACCAAATATTGAAAAATTTTAAAATACGGTCTTCACCGTATAAAATTTTAAAATTGACTTTAACGCAATTATACGGTGTAACCGATCCTCAGAAAGCGTGCGCACACAATATAGGCTCCATTCTGGCTTATAAAAATAAAAAGATTTAGACTACTAATGGGAACGCATTTTAAAAATTTTAGTAAAGCGTGGAGGGCTTAATGTTATTTTATGGGTCAGAATGGAGCCTGCAGCGCTCCAGCGCGCTTTCTGATGTTCGGTAACGACGTATAATTAATAATTGCGTTACAGTGCTTTTTTGATGATTTTTATTTTTGTCAATATTTGTTACACCCTGTGTCCTCAAACTTAACACAGGGCTAAAAGTGTTGTGTAGCTGAAAAGTTCTATAGAGAAAAGATAGGTGGCGTAAGTGGTGCATTCTTACTACTTATGTCATCTAACTTTTGTCTATGGGAAAATTGAGGTGCATTTTTAGCACCGAATTGAGGTGTTATAACTCTTGAACGCTTCGATACATATACTTAAAATTTTTCTATTGTGTTGCTACGGTTCAGAGGACATATGTGTCGCTTCTGCTACTTCATTAAGTGCATTGGTTGAATGGTTTATTTCCAATTAAGAGGAGTAAAGCGGACAGTTAGGTCGAGGACTGCGACTGGGCTGAAGGAATGTTTGGAAGTTGGCACTAGAGATACATGAAGCGAAAGAGTTGGGGTTTTGATGGCTCATTAAAAGATGCGGAATGGAAGTGTCTGGCTGCGATGGGCGCTGAGTTATTCTGTGATTTGTTGCATGCAATCCGTGTCAATAAGGAAGAAGATACTTGTGTCTGCAGACTCCCTTTCTACTTCATTGCCACATTCCTGGCAACGCCTTAAATATTAATTTGCCTGATTTATTCACCGAACCAGCCACTTTCTGCACTAAACTAGAAAAGATGTTTGCATTATGGAGCATCCTTCGATCCGCTTTTTCCCTTCTCCCTCATAAATCTTGCAAAGGAAGAACTCGAAACGTTCCTTCCAGATATGATATTCATTAAAACATCAGAACCAAGTGGATCTGGCGCGTCATTCCACTTCTTCTTCGTATAAATACAAATGTCATGTCTTTCCTTTAAAAGTAATGTCTTTAATGACCGTCTTATATGTTCCTTTGTATATAAAGTAACGAAAAGTTCTCACTCATTGCTAAGTGATACATAGAGGAATGAAATGGAATACTTTTTCTACAAAGTGGCAGTTTCACTTCATCATCCCAATTCCGAACTAAGATAGTAGCACTCTTAGTTTTTATATTATCTTTATATCTCACCGTCCTCATCTATTCAACTGACATCACTTATAATAAGCTCTGCACTACCCTATGAAAACAGGAAATAATAAAACCTCTACGGCAGAAACATAGTCACATATTTATCCATAATAGAGAGTTAGCGCAATCAAGTAACAGCACGTATCCCCAAGTCTTACATTTGTCTTAACACCAAGAGTAATATGCTTTATTTACGTAGCATCTTAGCGCTTTCACAGTTCGGCTTAATTTCTAGGTAAAATCAGTGCATCAATTACATAAAAATCATTTTGTGCACCATAGCTAATCGGCGACCCTTTGTTTGCTTGTTAAATGGACGAAGTCTACCTTATTATTTTGTTTTGTCTGTCTATCTATCTGTCTATCTGTGAGTGAGACCGAGTACTCCATAACTCAAGAACGATGAAGATAATTCGTTTAAATTATTTTCAATAAATCTGGCATTAAAATAGCATCTTCCAGTTCAAAGATGAGCACTCTCTGGCCTTTGAACACCAAATAAAAAATTAAACTAGGAATAACGAGATTCCAACTGTCTTTATCTATATCTAGCGAAATCATGTCAAACGAATGGCATGTCTGACTTGGGTGATTGACCGACTGACTTGGGCACACCGGTGGGGGAAAACAAACCTTGTGGAGGTGCACCATTCAGACAACTACCGGCAGTCATTCGGACAACCCCGACAGCCATTTAGACAACTCCCGACAGAAGTCAGACAGTGTATCCCGAGGATCAAAGTGTCACCACATAGTTTTCCACACCGTTTACCCCCAAACTGTTTACCCTTTTACATTATTCGTCCACTTTACCACAACGTTTACAACGGCTTATTTGTATACCCAGAGAAGAGCACACATATTAATTAAACTACAAGCAAAAAGTATAAAATATAAGAATGATTTTTCAATTTCAACCAAGTAAAGTAACGACTGACTTTTAAAATTCGCTTGCTATAGACTTCTACAATAAATTATTTTTTCGTGTGTAAATACAACTGCATGTCCGTAAAATTCCACAAGTAGTCGTATAATAGGTTGACACAAGACACCGATGCTGACATGCACAATAGGTGACAAGCGTTAAGCTTTTGTTTCTTAGCAAAATCATTTTGCTTTAAATAAACAACGTACAGGGATGAATTACGTAAATACGTTTCACGTTTACGTAATGCAATCTTCTGATTGCTAACTCCTTAATATGCTCAACACAGTTCTGCCGTAGAAAAACAAAATCAATCAAATGTGTCCATATTATTTTATCAATACCTACCTCAGCAATGTAAAAAAAATTCGTCTAGTGTATATTTTTATATTACGGAGTCAATTTATTCCTTGTCCTTCTCGCAAGCTGCAGACGCATAAAATAAACAGAATATGAGAGCCCGTGGCGGCGGAATTTTCAGTACGTTATGTAGAAAGATGATCCATCATCAAAGAAAATGTAGAAAGCCACATAGTGTGGGTCATCCTTTCTGTGTGCACCATAATTCAATTAAATTCCCTCCCAGAGAGTTATTTGCAGAATTGATACCCACCCCAGAATTCCAACGAGTCTCTGGACCCTGGAGTTATTCAATAGGCCATTGAAACTTTATCGTGCTCAACTATTAACTCGATGAGATGACATCTTGCTTTTGTGGATTCGACAGGACAGAACACTCTAAATTAATCATATTCTTCATCACAGCATTCCTCACCCATCTCCTTATTTACGAGTTATTCACAAAATTAATGTCCTGGTGTTAACAACAGATTAATTATTCTACATTACAAAAGCTCTACTCACTGTTTCTGCTTAAAACCACATTCACAATATGATGCATAAAGCTATATATATTTGGCATTCTCACGAAAATGAAACTCCCACGTATCTTCCTTTAAATCTCATCACGATACAACATACACATAATAAATGCCATGTTTTACCTTCAATTTTACAATTGTGATCTTAAAATTTCTTATAGCTTGTTACACATATTTGTTAGCGTATAATTATTTTCATTACACGAAGTTGTTTGAAAATATCTAAGGTAAAATCAACCGTTGTTGTTTCTCTTTTCAATTTGGCATTGCTATTTGTAGAAAAACATAAAAGGAAAAATTCGTTTTTGCTTGCCGCAGACAACTGATGGGGACGAGACCCTCACCAAATGATTGAATAATACACATCCCACGTAAATGCACCAGGATAGCAGAAAGATACCAAATGTCTACACAGTAAGGAATCAGTAAAGATAAAAGAACAGTTTCATTTGAGTTCGTAGCATCTTACGAAAATCTGCACTTGTAGCCTCTGTCGGCGAGGAAGAGAAAGTGGGAGAAATGCCGAGCACAAAGTCTTGCTGCAACTTTCTCCTTTTCCGCCATGAGGACATTTCAAGCGCTATTTCCTCCTGCATTCTACTTTCAATTCTAAGTGCAAAAGAGTCTCATGTAAGAATGAATGCAAAAGCAACGAGTGGCAGCACAAAGTGGAAACACTATTCTATGTTCCCCCGTTTTAACCACTACGGTCTTGTATTCGGTTATTGGTATGGTTATCTTTCTGCATGGCTTGCATATGCAGCCAAAACTCTTAAAAACTTGATAATCATGGTATTGTTACTACAAAAGGACTAAATGACTTTCTTTTTGGTACACTTACTATTCAAATTGGACAAGAACAGAAAGAGAGAGGAAACTTTCCCTACATACTTGAAATGATATATTTCTTTTCCTTGCAGCTATTTCATTTTCAAATTGAGTTCCAGTAAAGGAAAACTTTTTAAGAGTTACTCTGTATATTACACCGAAGATGGGTTTCACTTCTTAGCCAGGCGTACCTCTATTTTTCATTTTTCTGACGGAAAAAGGAAACTTCTTCTCACTGTCATTGGCTACGACAGATAGCAATGACCTGATAACCATAACGATATTATCTTCGAGTGTGTCTTCACCTATTTTGATGCATGATGTGAGCACATCCTGCTCTTTCCATGCCACCGTTTATTTTGTGCACAATACCAATGGGTTGGCGCAGCATAAAGCGTTATTTATATAACTAAAATATATAAGAAACCTCTACAAATCTCTTGGCCCAAAGTTCACCAAACGATACATTTTGTAGAAACTGCCAAAAAGAAATTGCAAAATATCATCATCAACCTTCGTAAATGTATAACCATTTTACGTACTCTTAGTACCCTGAGACCCTCCTCTTTTTGTAATAATTTTAATTTCAAAGAAAAGATTTTCAACTTTGTGGTGAAAAACCATATTATATTTTTAGCTTAACAGAAATACAGATACAGCACTCTTATAGATAATACATTGCAGAGAAAAATGTGTTGTAATAAAAATGTCTCGAATTCATTGCTGAAGTTGGCATTTTGGCACTGGAGTTAATACAAGATGTAGGTGGAATGAGAATAATGTTCAATCGCAAATACTGTAAAATGTATCTCGCGTAAGCAATTGCAATAGAAAACAAATTAGACAAGAGTTGTGTCTTGGCAGCTAATACTACCTGGCAAGAGGATGAACCAAGTGAAAGTTAACTGGATTCAGGTCGGCGAACGTCAAAAGCAGCAAGTGAGAAAGACCAGGAGAAGTACCAAAAGGTGTGTGAGCAGCAGAAAAGCTGTACTTCCACAAAATACGAGCTCCCTTCTACTTTCATTCTACTCCATTCTACAACAGTTCCTCCTGGCATCCTGCCACCTGTCATATTTCATCTCTTGGGCAAAAATAGAATCTTTTAAAGAAGTATTAATATAAAGCAGGAACACAGGGACAAATATATAGTAAGTGAGTACAAATATTAGTACACATAATATTTACTGCAAACAAAATATTTAGTTCCCCAAAGTTATTGGATATTTAATATTGCATTGAATTTCCCATTTTGAGACACTACTTAAGTATTTTTCCTTTTACAACCCATTTGAGACACTGGATACTAAATTTTTCCCCTAACACACCTTTCTGAAACACGGGATATTTAATTTTGTATTTTCCATCCAATTTTCAATTTCAGAACTAGGGCAGACTTTGTAAACGTGTGCCTACTTTTGTGAGAAAAGCTCAAACAGCAATAGTCCTGATGTAGCAGTCACTTTTACAGACTTAGAGTAAGGGTGACATCGGTTGATTGATGGATGAGATAGATGTTAAGCATTTTATTTCTTTCCTGGGAGGAAAGGCGAAAGAGAAAGTACGAAGATCAGCAACTACGAGATGAAATAGAGAGAATTGATCCGAAAGAGGAAATAAATAGCGGCGACCCACACAGATAGATTGACACTTCCCAATGCCCATTCATTTCCCTGAGACAGTTTGTTTGAGAAACAGATAAAGAGATGTTCGGCAACCATATTAGTACGTATGCGTAAACAGTCCTAGACCCGATATGCAGTCAACTGTGCAGTAGAGTCGGAAACCAGATGGGAATTCCGCTATTAAAATTGGCTTTCTTAGAGACGAGGATTAGAGATGCATAAGAAAAGTTAGTGGGGAGGGGGGAGGGGCGGGGTCTGCGGCGGGCGGCGGGATGTGCGGAACGACAGCCTTGAATTTCATTATTTTCTAAGTGAATGAGATTTTGCATTCACCGCACTTAATAAATCTGAAGGCCCATTCAAATGTAAACTACCCACTACCCGGTCTTGAAATAGTGATAGCTGCGCTTTCTCTCTCTAGTCTTCGGCAGGAACTCATCCGTAAGACCCAGAAATTGGAATCTATTATAGAATTGTTATTATCGGCTACAAAGAATAGCATTCCACAAACCAAACAGAACTGTATGGAGAAGAGCAACATAAAATCCTGACTTATTGCCATACAGATGTTTTAGTATTCATCTCCATCTAAATTTTAATTGAATCCATACAAGTCTTTTCAGTGGCCAGGAATTCCACCGTTTCCCATCCAGGGCAACTTCACCAGAGATAACACTCACTATAATCTCATGCACAAAGCATCCTACTCATTCTGATTCCACAATAAGTAATTGCTCCATATCAGGCACTTGGGGGAACATTAAGTGCTTCAGGAAATGTCATTTCAGTGGCACACCCCATAAACTATTTCTTAATTTACATGACAGCAGTAATCGATGTGCAATGCTTAGCGAAAACCCGTATTCTGTTCTGTTCTGTTATAAGAGGTGAACAACCTTCTATGGAGAAGGTGTCCAGGGCTCAGGCCACATAATCGGGCTCATTGCCAACTCCTCTGAGACAGGCATTGTTGTTAGTTAATGCCGAGAGGTCAAAGGCTGTCATTAGATGGATTCATAGTCTCACTACACACACGAGGTATGCCCGATGGGGTTCTGCCCTGCCATACCCGGAGTCCTGCAGCCTCACAGGCACTACAGTACCATCACCCCACAGTTAGTTTATCTATCTTTCCATTCGTGCGTCGCACAAACAACCTCTGGCCTTATACCCCAAGCAGGATTTGAACCCACTACTGGCAGCGGACATAGAGATTGATTATTCACGTAAGCCGCCTAGCCAGATGTGCTTGGGAAAACCCGTATTAGTCACAGACTACTACGTGGCCATGTTCATCCACAGGAATTAAGCAACTTTCACAGAAAGTTGTAATGGCAGTCAATCACTTTAATGTAATATGCTGCGCAATACCAAATATCCCAAAATAGCTTTGTGTGCAACACTATCATTTACAACACTTTGTTTTATCTCTAATAAGTTAATGTGGTGTGTTCTTGCGGCTAAGCTCAGTCTATCAATCTGGATCAAATGTTACAATGGCCATTAGCAGTAGATATCTGATCATATTGCAATGTAGATATGTTTTCTCTTTTTATTTACCTTGTGCACCCGAACGAAACTAATTTTGCAATTTATTTGGACATCTGTTAGAATTTCCTCGTTATCTTAGATGCATACGTTTAAAGCAATTCTTAAGTATACATTGTACGCTTACAATATCGTCGGTTATAGACATTTCTTTCAATTGTGGTTCTTTTCTTTTACAACAATAATAAAAATAAATGTCTCAGTATTTAGTAAGACACGAAAGGAAGGAATCTTTGTGGGACTGGTCGAAAGCATCCACTAAGGGCAACTGACAATATCCAAGTGAAAATAAATGGAAAAGGCCACTAACGGTGTTTTAAATGTTACTGTAGGTATGTAGTAACATTGCGTTGCTTGGAATATGTTGTCGTTTTATTGTCTGTCCAAAAAGCGAAAAAGCATCTTGTCACGGACAGGGTCACAAGGATCCCCAATCTACTTCGCATCCACTCATTCTGATTTCCGTCGAGGTTTTGTCCTCCCTAATGCTGTCATGTCATGTCAAGCTCATATAATGATGCACTTAAGACGAAGCACTTTAATATTGACTAAGCACTAGCTCCAGGACTCCTACCGCAAGATGTCTAATGGAAATTAGTACTAAAATCTTACCGGTACTTCCTTAAGTACCGGAAGATACTTTGTAGAAAAAAGATTAAAGGAGTCAATTACCAGTTAGTGATTAAGTCTTGAAGTTTCTAAATCCGTGATGTGACTTTTCAATGAGTTGATAGTTTGTTAAAACGCCTGTGTGTGAGTACCTCAAACGCTTACGATAGATCCTTGTTAGTGGAGTGATTTTTCGATTCATTGAATTCAAAGTCTGGAATTGCAAAGGTCTATCTACGTATCAAAGAGAGTGATAGTTGGGTATTTGCATAAGTAATTTGGGCCAAAGGAGAGGCAGAGTGGGAGTGGAAATGTGCGAATGCCCACTAAGGGATCCTTTGGGTGTTGATGGAGGAGACTAGAGACAGGGAGGTTGTCTTGAATTGTCTTGTGTCAGAGTGGAATTGCATGTGGGCAATTGATCCCGCGCGTGCTGTTTGGCAAATCTAGTAGCATTTCTGTGTTATTTGTGTAATTCGAAAGAAATGGGTATTGCATTTATTGTAAGTAGGTCACGTCACGAGTCGCTACTGCAGCCACTCAAATTCAATTCAATTTGGTTTCTGTTCATTTGTCTCAAAACATCATTCCAGTTGGATGTTATTGCCTTGCTAACAGAACAGTCTCTAAAGTGCTCGCAATGTTCTTCAATAAGCTCACTTGCATTCTCCTCCACTTTAGGTAACTTTTACAGAGCAGTCTCTCAGACACATGCACAAAATGTTTGTCTGAGGAAAGGACGGTGAAAGCTCTAAAACAAAATGTCACGAGGATAAAACCGAACTGCCGACTCAGTCAGTCAACCCTGAGAAAGTCGATCCCCACCATTTGTAAAGATTGTCATGTTGTTCCACCCGAATATCTATTGCATGTGCTACGACTCAATTACTGTCAACATTCTCTTCCCTTTCACCGCATTCTTTTCTCCTGATTAAAAATTGTTTACATTACACGCAAACATTTGCATCATGCATCCGAAATGGGCGTTTATATTTCACTATTTCATTGTTTTTGTCAATATTCTCATCTTAGGTATAACAATATTAACTGCTAGTAGTATTGATCATTATAATGTAAATATAAATGACCTCATTAGGGAAACGTCGTTTTTTCACTATCGCGATACGGGTTAGACTTTCTGATCTACCAGAATCTTTCTTTCGGTCGTCCATACTCACTCAGTTGTGCATTACACACTTTACAAAAAGAATTATGAAAATTGTACAATATTCTCTTATGACAATATTCAACATATATTTTTTAAAGAAGCAGTTTGGAGAAAGTAGAGTTAGCTCTGGATTAGTTACAATTACTATCTGATACAGCAATGGTTAATAAATGTGAAACACTAGTAATTAAATGATAATGTAGGCCACTTTAGATTTCTTGTTTCAACATTAGGATGTGTAGTATTTTGTACTGAAATGCCTTAGGAATAAAGTATGATGGATACACGCCTTGAGAAATGTGGCCGGGTGGATGATGCGTGCAAGAGAGATATAGAAATGGCTGAAATGCGAAATAACGTGACTTGGGAAAGTGTAACTATCTCGCAATAGCAAAGGAATCCAATTACTTCGTCGAAGGAAATGTTCGGTTGACTGATTTCTGTAAATCCTCTGACTGTGCCATGAATTTTCTGTTGTCGATTTGACTTCATTATAATGAGCTCGTAATACGATCAGGATGGAGTAAAAGATGGCACAAAGGACAAGGGACATCGCTTTTTATACGTGTTCCTAATAGCAAACTGGATATAACTATCTTATGAAACAACTTCGTCAAAAAATTCTACTGGAAGGATGAAGGTTACAAAGAGAAGACATTTCCAGGATTCTTGTGTAGATATTCCTAGCTGCAGTTGGGAGATTCGTAGATTGGATTCTTTTCTGATCAAGTGCAGGTGAGCGTGAAGGGAATTCAACTCCCTTCTCTCCCTATATTGTAAACATCTGGAACTATACTAATCAACATGTACATATATCATATACTTTTATTTACGGTGTATCGGTTTTGTATTTTACGACGTCTTCCCAACCATAACACCCTGGACCTTCACATTTACATACTTCCAAGTCCGATTCAAGAAATTCCTCTGAAATACCTTTGCAACCCGAGAGGGTTGCTATGCTGGTCAGAATGGTGGAAATAAAGAAAATCATAGAGTATGCTATATAAGTGCACAAAGGATGAATTTCTCCTTTGAAGGTTGTTTTAATTTTCTTAAATATCATACATTCAGCCTACCGTATTAAAAATTCAGAATCTTTTTCTTTGTGATTTATAATTTATAACTGATAAATTCACGTTGTTAGTCAAACCCTAATAGTCGCAATTCTTTAAATCCGTATTTTCTTTTAGCCAGATTACTTATATGGGAATTTGACTGTACTATATAGGAAGGCCATGGGAAAATTCTGAAGAACACTTAGGATACGAATATTCTTCTAGTGAAACCGATTGTACTACTTGCCTACTGAAATGGCGACTCTGCAATGCATTATCGAATATAAGTGATATTTTTTGGTCATGCGTGAGATATTCCACACCTTTTAAGTGACTCCATATATGTACTTTATAGGATGTACTCCATAATTGCAAGGTATTCAGATGTTTATATTACTTGCAACAGTATTTGTGGAAGCAGTTGGAAGTTATCGAATGTTGGGTAGGGAGTGGAGTATATTGGTGGTTTGAATAGCGGAGAAAGAAGCGGAAACGATAAATATGTTCTTTTGAGTAAACATTGGGACTGAAATAAGCAAATAAGGTTTAGCTTGGTTTGACAAGACGAAAGTCGTAAACTGTAGTGAAGTGGTGTGTTATGTTGTGTAAACTAGCGGAGAGTGGAGACGAAGAGAGGAACATGGAAAGTCTCTCCACGAACTCCGACTCACAATTGCACCGCTACCTCCGCACTCTTGACTCTCGCTTCACTTCCTTTTCCTGTCAAAAATCAGATACAATTAGGGGAAACGCGCTCTCCTGCCTCACCAACCGTCTTCTCTTCACAGACTCACTCCACTCTCAACTCGCAGTCCCGAAAACCCAGCGAGAAGAGACTTTGTTTCGGCGTGTCTTCATATTCTCCATTAAGATGCTCAGATTTATTATTCTTCAGACTTTCAGTTTAGTCTTTCTCAGAACGATAATCCGAATTTACAGAGTGATGCGTAAACCCTAACTATTTCTACTCTTCCTATAGTGTAACACCATAACTATCACAGGAAAAGCATATGTGACAAGCTTTCTCTATCTTTATCAACCATTCTTTCATTCTCACCAGCACCTACTTACCAAACTATTGCGACGTCACAATAATATTATAGAACCGTTACAGGGTTATGAAACGCTTTGAGAAATTCGACAACCTAGGTATTCGAAAATATGTAGGTCTGCTTTAAATGCAAATTTTCCAAGTTTCAATGACCACTTGACCACTAATTAATTACAAAACTCTGAGTTACTGTAGTATTTATCTCTCATCATTTATTCTGAAGGTTAGTAGTACACAATTATCGACCTAGATATGGATGACCTCCATGTAGTAAATTATTAGCAGTGGGAGTGTGTGTACCAAGAGTTTCAAATTTCGGCCACGATAACTTCATTACACTACATATTACAAGAGCAATTAGAAAACAGCATTGAGATCTCTGTTTGAAAGGTTTGTGAAAAGAGAGCAGGAGCACTCTAGCACACTAAGAAATATATGAATCACATGGAATGAAACAGGAAAGTGAAGGCAGCGGCTGTTATTATTACTGCAACAAGACTGTAATTTGAGTGAGTGATCCTGCCCGTATCTCTGGAGAGGAAAGAACAAAAGTGGCGTTGTGCCTCAAAATTTGAAATTTGGCTTATCTTTACATTGTTTCTATAAGAAGATTCTTCATATGCGGAGAAATGTAGTATTCGTATAGAGGTTCGATTTGCGTAGGTATGGAACTTCAGAGGAATCTCTATCTCTTTGTATTTGATTTTTGACTCGTACTTGTACTGCCTTAGCTCATTTTCGCTGGAAAGTTAATAGAAGGAGCAAATTGGCCTCAATCCATGTTAAATTTAGTGGTGGAAACTGAGGAATCCGCAGGGGAACACTTACAGTTTGACTTGAACATTAAAAATGAGTCAGTCGCTTCCACTATTAATGCACGTCTGCATTGCTCTCCATCTTCGGGTCAAATATTCCAGTGACTGAGGCAGAGGTCGGCTTCCAGTCTTGTCAGTTCCTCACTCTCCTCATAAAGAATTCCATTCGGATCTCTCTAGGCCCCAACCTCTCCTATTTCTACAACAATCCCTTATTTGTATGGCTCCTCACTGCTGTTTCCAACTCCATTACACTCGACCGAACTAGACAGAACCTACTTGCTGTGGCTCTAATGAAGTCTCACTGAGAATTATTATGCAAAACACAGGGAGATCCATAGGAGAGAGTAGGCGAATACCAATGGCCGATTTAAACTTAACAGGATTATGAGATAATAAAACTGTACTGTAGTTCTCCGAATACAAGCAGTTTATTAAAATGACAATAAGTTACCCGTAGTCATCATCATGAAAGGACACACGTATTTTGAAGCCCAAGCAGAAAATAAAATACCGACACAGCACCAAGTAGATATAGAATAATAATATTTATCTTAATATTTAGATTACGCATTGACAATTTTTAATAATTAAGTAAAGACTCACCCGAATGAACTGTGCAGTTTTTTCGTCTTGAATGCTATCCTGTCTACGATGTAAGCGCGTCGCGTGCCTCGCGCCAGAAGAACCTCCTGATTGTCTTTGGGTCATTAGGACAGTTTACAGGATATTATATAGGTCAATCGGCACTTGTTGGAACAACCGAACTGAGTGGAGTGGGACTGCTGAGGGCAAGAAAGCAATACTCGATGACAGTCAATGACCAATGGGAGGACAGAGTCTACAACCGAAGCATTTTGCACTTGCCGTAAGGTTGACTCTGGATTTGCACTTCTACCCACTCCATTTGTGTGTTGCCAAACTCGGTGCTCCTGAATCACTGAGCAAAAGCCTCTCAATGCCTTTGCTCTCGCTTCCTCCACACCAACAATCAAATAAATTAGAAGCGTGTTTCTACTTATTAGATAAACACTGCTGAACCGAGGTCCACCTTGATTTGTGTAAAACGAAACGAGGCTGAAAATGAAAATATATCTGCACTGAATTCTAGATGCAGGCTGTTGATTTTGACAGAGTACAGATTGGAGAGTTCGGAGAATAACGATCTGGTGTGCTTAAGTGCCATGTGTGTTGTGTAGCGTTGGAGGAGTGAGCTGACATGACGCGAGGGGAGAGGTGGCTGATAATTAGATGAGGATGCGGGCCTATCATTCAATTAGTTGGTTAGTCGATATCCAGTGAGTCGTCATTGACACGACACTCAACAACGCACTCGGAGAATGCACCCCCAGACTTCATCAGCAGAGTCAATAGCATTTCAGCCGAGATGTATGTACCTAATTCGAATGACTGGAGATCAGATCACCGCTCGCACTCCCAGAACTCCGCTGTTTGTCTAGTCTGTGTAAATTGCAAATGCTGTGTATATGCATCAAGCTGTGCAATATCATCCGCTAATTCAATTGCACACTCACGATAGAGATCAGATCTCTCCCAGTTGATCCACTTAATCAAACGAATGCGCAATGCAATCCAACTACCCAGAAATTCAACAGACGAACCAAACAGACAGTCACGAACCAAGAACAAATTCAAATATTTCCTTCATCGTCTCATGTCAATCCGCAAATCCACAATCAACAGTTTTCCCAATCTTTTTCTCCTCTCTCTCAACAAACATTCTACTACACTGCTACTAGTTAGGAGGAATTCGCATGTATTTATTAGTCTCTCCTGTGATACGGGTGTGCACATTATAGGGTACACAGTACTTTTGTAATACCCTGTAGTTTTAATTCTGTACAGATGTTTCCCGGACTCAATTTCAATTCACAGCACTGTTAAATATCTGGGTATTTAAAACTCCACACTAGACTGCATACAAAATTGCTTAGTGACCCATCTCTGTGTAAATAGTGGAGATATGCATACCGATGCCATAAACACAAAGTAATGAATACTGCTAGGTCTCTAATTGATGTCCAGACTAGTTTTTGTTAATAATACCCAAATATTTAATTGAGATGTGCTCTCCGTCTCTTTATGGTTTCAAATGTCAGGGGATATATGCTCAAATGATAGGACTTCCCTGTCACTCACTTTCCACTCCATTGTCACACAATTCCTTCTAATATCATGTACGGGAGTGAAGCTTGAATCAGCTACCTCACCGTTGTCTTATTTTCTGTTCGCAGCGCCCGTCGGTTCATTGTGAAGTGAATATTGTGTAAATTCACACGTCACTCACTTCACTATGAATAAATGAGGCATCTAATCAACTTCCAACTAACAGGTATCTCTTGTAATTACAATGTGTGCAATCAATAATGCAATCTCTCAGTCACTATGCAGCTGTTCCGTATACAATAGTAACCTAAAAGAAAATGGGATGATTTTTAACCAAGTTTATTAGTAAAATCTTGGAAAATATAACTTCCAATTACATAATTCGGGAACGTGAATGGTTTGAAATTGCAAGTACGCCATGATTTTTCTGTAGAGACGGGATTTTGCAAATTTTCGTAGAAGTACTTAGATTCTATTGTGATTAAGTAACTTTCTAACTGAGAGTATTCTGTAATTACGGTATTGCACTTTGGAGAAATTAATATGAGGAAGTTTTCTGGCTGGTGTAGAGGAGAATGGAAGGGAAGCCATTATTAGAGGGAGGGGAGGTGCCTGATTGAGCATTGAACGACTCCATTACATTGAGAGTGGCAGTAGTGAAGTGACTGAGCTTCGTGATCAAACGATCGCCCACAAAACACAACTCAGATTCTGTCTCTGACAGACAAGCAAATAAAATTAACTTTCGCATGTCACGCTCGCAAATCAAAAGTCGACTCTCCCAATCCTCTTTAGACGTAATAATTACTTATTGTTAGGAAAGGAAGCCCTGCAACGAGCTTTCTTCCACTTCCCTCCCCTTAACTTCATTTCCAGACAAATGACTTCCTCTTATTCTATTGCAGTGCCGAGTGCGTACTACAATGGTCGTAAGAGCCATTGCCATTACTATTCAAAGTCTGAAAGTTGCACTAAATAGATTAAGAAGAGGCAAGTCGAAATATTAATAGACTTAAAACCAATTCCCCATTCTGCTCTCATTTTAAAATTCAATTCAGAAAGAAATTGCATCCTGTGATTTTGAACGACAGCACAGACTGACTGATGACGATACGACCTTAATGCTTTTATGTAGAGAAACGAGCATTTGTCAAAGAAAGTGTATTATGAAAAGAAAACTGCCGCATATCTGGAATTTGTAATTTATAATAACTAAAAATATATTTACGGAATAATAGTATCTTTCTCTTGTGAACTGTCCTATATGGCCAGGAAGGTCTCGTTCTATTTGACTGGTGACTTTGCTATGCGTTCACAAGGATAGTGGGATGAATGAATAAGGCTATTATTAGCGTTTATTATTAAATGTTCGTGTTCTCTCTCCCAAAGAACGTAAATTTGAAATGTCATCATGAAAGTTTAACTTGACTGGAGCATTTGCCTCTGGTTTGACAGAGTCGATTTACACAGACTATACTCAATCGTCTTTCCTTCACCAAATCCACCAACGTACGCTAAAAGCTCTTTCATAACAAGTGTACACTTTATTGGCATATTATGTTGATGCTCTTTACCCGCATCCCGCACTCTTCTCTGTCTCTCCTATGAATAGATACAGTAAAGTGATAGGATAGAATTTCCTAAATATCAGCATCCTACCAGCAACCTTTTACGCTCACTGCAAGTTATATTGGTATAACACTCAATGAAAAATTTTGTCTGCAAAAGACAGCAGCAGCCTCTTCTCCATTATGAAACGACTATACATAAGAGTCTTTTCTTTCCCGTATTCAAATAAACTGTTAACTAAAACTTCCTTCCAAATGCTTTGCCACAGTTTCACTTTGCCTCTCTAAATTTTTTCAGGCATATTATACGCATGTCACTGTCAAGCACGTTACACGTCTGTTAGGGTAACCACTAATAATTTATGATGAACAATGGTAAACAGTGCAATAAAGAAATTGAAATCCATTTGCGTAGTGCTCTATTAGAAAAACCAACAGCAGTCCTATAAATATACAAATTGAGAATTTACAGCAGTTTTCTTTATCAAAAAGAAATTTCAGGTGTTTCCACTTTCCAGCCTTTGGTAATATAATGAGACATAATTTTAACACGACCAGAACAGCAACTGGATACAAAATTTTGTGTAGTCTAATTTTACTGCTACGTTCAAGCATTTGCTTGAATTATTCAAGACAGTGACATATATCTATGAAGTATTTATACACATGGATATACTACCAGAGCATAATAGCAATACGAAACACTGTAGCGTACACTATAGAATTAATATAGGGAGGCATTTATTCTAGTTCACATACGACTGCTAGATTCAATATGTAGTGTAGAAAGAGAAACAGTGGTACGAGAAGACAAGGAGATTGATGCTTATGTATATATCTGTATTTCAGTTTTCTTTCCAACTGTTTGTTATTTACTGTTAGATTTATTTGCAGAGATGCTCTCCGTGTACCATTATGGACTCTAATCTGGCGCTAAGTATTGGAGTTGGTGACAGCCGCTGACACACTATTTATTTTTGTGCGAATTAAAAAAGACTTTCCTTGTTTCTTTCTCGTACCTTCCTTTCTTTCTATTGTTGGTCACAATTGAATCATCTGCACCCTTATCAGTTCTTCGTCTGACTGCGTTTGGCTTTGGCCAACTGCCGTCTCTCGTCTTATTGAGCACGAGTCCACAGTAAACACGATTACACATAATATTGCATTACCACGCTACAAAGACTCAGAGTTGTCAACAAGAGAGATGTAGAACCTGGTGACCTAAGGAGTTCTGGAGTCATAGCCATAGGCAAGACCCCCGCTATGTAATGGAGAGTGAATGGCAGAGAAGTGAGTCAATAGACAGACAGGAAAGGCGATATTGACAAAGTGGATGTTATCCAAGTGAACCGAATGTAATTGAATGCAATCGTCGTGAAGATAGGAGATTGAGAGAGTAATGTCACTGGGCTGTCTGCCTCAGCCCTCTGAGCACTAATATTACTTACTGGAGCAGTTTCTCTCTCCTACTCCGTAGCACACACAAACACGAATAGGACACGGAGAAAGCTGGAGCCTGCTATTTCAAATGCGTCTCTGGGAATACTAAGAGGAAATGAATAAGCCCAAGAAGGAACACGTGGGCGAAAAACCGAAATGACTCTAACAAACAAATTTCGTTAAGATGTAGCATCAGCTTCGATGAACAAACTAAAAGCCTTCTCTTTTATTCCTGGAGACCCACGAGCTCCGTAATTAGAAAACCATTGTCTTTCCAACGTCTCGCTCCCGTTCTGCCTGTCACCAACCAAATATCGCCTTTTGCGAAAGGTTCCATAATTTAGTGATCAAATGGGAACTGTTACAGTTAACTACTCTCCAGACGTCATGCAGTCAGGTCAAACGATGGAAATGGGGTTACAATTTGGGTGCCATACTCATTAAAAGTAGGCTAACGTTTATCAAGCCACCAAAAAACTAATTAACCACACCAATGTGCAAAAATCTTTAATTGCCACTAAATATTATTTTGCCAGTAAAAAATAAAAAAGTGTACCCGGAAAAATTTAGAAAATTCTCAAGACACTACCAATTACCAGTAAAAAATCAAAAGATGCCACCAAAGTGGTTGTGGCCAGTGAAAAATTAAAACCTTCCTTAACTTCCTCGGCATTTTTTGGAATAAAATATATTGCAATGGTTTGTTTTGAGAGTTGAGATCCTAAATAGTTTGTCAAAGCCAAAGCATGAAGTTGTTGGCAAATGTGAATAAAATAATGTAATTTTAATAATAATAAGTGCAAAATCAGATGAATAAAGGGTTAAAAATTAATTAGTGGCGAGTGGAATTTTTCCTTGGTAAAACAATTTAAAAGAGATAAAATTGGTGTTATCTGCGAGAAAGTAGTTATTCCAGTGGCTCGCTTAAAGTAAATGCGTGAAATGGAATAGGGGATTGGGTATTGGAGATGGTATCTTGGAAAAGTGTATTTGGAACTGGGAAAAGACTGTTTTTGTGAGTGAAAGGCTTGTGAAAGGAGCGTATGATATTGGGGTTATTGATTACGTCGAGGTTGGAATGGTAGTTAGTGCTAGCTTTGCGATGATGATCTGTTGGAGAGTTGATAGAGAGAAAGGATTGAGTGAGGTACTTGAATTCTCATTTGAATGGGAGCGGAGCTGAGTGGAGTGAATCTCCATGCAGATTATTAAGTTGTCCAGATTTGACAGCTGTGTCTGTGTGCGTCTAATGTAGTATTATGAAGGAGGGAGGGAAGCCAAGAGCCATGCGAGCACAAAGCTGACGAGAGAACGAACTTTTCTCTTTCACCGGAGAAAGATGAAATGATGATAGGAGAGATTATCAATCGTCTCCTGCCTTTCAACCTCCACTGCCAATCCACTCTCCCAGCACAGACTAAACTCTCTAAATACTGCACAATTACCACTCACTCTCCAATCTCTCTCCAGGCAATCCCCTCACAATTACAACTCTCCAGTCAGTCCAAACGGAAATCTAAATCATCCTTCTCCAGTTTACAGCCACACTAATATTATTACTTTTCCTATCCGGAGAAAGTCCGGATCGACTTTGTTTGCCTTTGTTCACACATTTCGGTTCTGTGGCTCACTTCCCTCCCTGTTTGTCTTCATCAGAAACTGAACTCCACATTCGTCGTCAGACCCTATTAGAGCCACCTATATCTCAGATCCATTCTATTGTAAGTATACTTCTAATATCATTTTATTTACGACGGCTTCTCCTGTCTCTCCGGATTACCACTGAATTGAGACTCAGTGATTCTGAACCCAAGTCCGTCCACGGACTCCAATGTCAGATTGGCTCATGCAAAAGTCAAAGAAAAACTGTTTTCTAAACATAATGGCGTCTGCACTTAGGAAACTCATCTCAATGGGAAATGGAATACAAATTGCCAGTCCGGCTTCGCCATCTGATTTCATCTGCAACAGAATTGATCTCAATCCAATCCCATCTTCAACACAGAGAGTCCCTTTGGATTCTCTGTCCAATCTGCTCTTCTATGAAATCTTTACAGAAACCTACTCCTATAATAATGAATCGAAATATTTACAATACAGATCTATTCCTATTCAAAGAGCATAAATTACGACTCTCCTTGTACAACTTTTCTCTTCAAGTATTTCGTTAAACAAAAAGTTGCATTTTATTTGGAAAAGAACATATTAAACTCAGTAAACAACTACAATGAAAATAAGAAATATGTTTGTTGGTTTTAGTTAACCCTTTACCAATTATAATAGTACCTAAGTCATATTTCATGATATTTGGTCCACAGGTATTTATATACCTATAACTTAAATATTTAAAGAGACGGAGGAATAGAGAGAGAGAGTCGCAGCCCACAGAACCCACAAGAACTGCCCACAGGAATTCAAGTCAAGTCAGGAGTAATCACATGAACCGCAAAGACAGAGTGGAACTACAGAGAAGATTGGAGGAGTGGAGAAAGGAGAAGGTAGAGTTCCAACTACACAGTTCCTATTTACGATGTGATTGATGAGAGTCTGTGTGATTGCAAGGTGGGAGATGATAATATTTCTTGGTCTGCGCAATAAGTATATCATTCAGGGAGAGAAAACACTGACAGAGAGTGAAAGAACGCTAGAGATATGTACGAATCATTCAAATAAAGGCATTATATCAAAGATGAAAGTTGAAAAAGAGAGACGGAGAAAGCCCGCGTGGATTAGGATCACTGTCCCTACTCAGATATACTTTCACCAAGGATTCTTGGAAACTGTCGTGTGGGTGTCCTGAAGTTGGTGCATGTCTGTTGTACATACTTAAGTATTAATGTCGTTCAAGGTTAAAGAACGAAAGTTGTTGTATATTCAGCCTACACCTCATCTACCTTGTTAAGTTCTCAATTCTTAATGCTGCATTTCTGTACGATATTAATATTAGAGTGGAAGTGTTTGAAAATGAAGTGAGAGCATAAGAGCATATCCCCTTGTAGTTGTAACTGTACCCATATAAAGAGGAGTCGTAAGGAAGAGGTGTTTTTATTTGCAGAAAGGTCTGGTGCTGTGTGAGAATGTGATACAGCGGAGTTTATTACGTAGGGAGTGGAGTTCCATTTATAATGTATGTGTTACTCAGTTGAATACGTGGATAGGGAGAGAAGGAAGCGGAATTGAGTCCGACGAATCAAATGGTGGCATATGGCCAGTAAATCCGCTTGCGATGATTTCCTCTTCTTGGTCCGTTCAAACAGTCAGTTTCTGTCTGTTCTGTGGTGGGTGACTTAAGCGATTGGACAGACAGACAAGACTTGCTACTCCTGCTGGGAAATACACGGAGGATTCCAATTGCAGAAGAGCGGAGCGGACGGAGCACAGAACAACTCTCAATCTTAGTTACTTCTGTGCAATTCAAACTCCGCTCTATCGTTTTCCTCCTCCTTGGGGCTCTATCTTATAAAGTACGACTGTTAAGTGCCACACGCCGTGAAGACTCCTCGGAGACCGATTTTAGTCGTCTAGACCTCTCTTGACTACCATAGTGTCACAAGGAGGGAAAGGAAGAATGAAAATAAATATTTGTTTTTCGGAAATCGCAATAAAAATCGGAATGCAATTCTTGGAAATAACTTTTGTAATTGACCCCGGTGTTTAGCGAATATTTACGGCAGGGACTAGATTTATCAATGTAGCAGAAAGTAACAAAATCCTTTTGCCGTGCAAAATCCGGACATTATACAGTTTGAATCTGTTGGAGCAGAAAAGGCTGATGATACTGACATCCGCCCGATTTCAATCCATTCATAAACACACTGAGAGGGACTAAGCCGAGCCAAAGGAGATGAACAAAGGCTTTTCACAGTAATCGCAGGAAAATCCTAAAAATCCTAATGGACGTTAGTATCGGAGCAGAAGAGAAAAGGAGATCACCGATCTTGACGGAATCAAAGTCCAAAGTCAAGAGAAATTATCACATTCAGCACTTTCCAATTCGAACGCAGATTGTCCCACCCACTAATCACAGATATCGCATTTACCAGTTCGTTTGACGTGACTTGGCCTCAAGCACTATTTACGGTCCCTGCACATGATCAGATCTTCGCAAGTGAGAAAATCAAACCTAATATTTCATTTTATTGGCCAGTATTCACTGAAACCATTAAGGTACTCCGTATGTGTTACCTAGCACCACGGTTTCTCGAGAACGCACAGTTTCCAAAAAACCAGAATTCACCCCCAGCCTTAAAACTTGGTTTTTTGAGAAAAACAATTTTTGTGAGTTGTGAGTGTGGCAAAGTGCAACTGAGAAAGATATTTGTATAATTAGGGGCACTGTAATTGATTTTCTAGGGCTGACATGACACAAAGAAGTTGTTTATTTGTAGAAGAAAGAGATGCACGGTAGATTTTATCGAGCGGAGGTGGTTGGTTAGTTGTGGGGATGGATGGAGTGGAGAGATGGGCACTGGGACAAAGACACGGACCTGGAATATTTACGACGGAGAGTAAACAGCACTGAAATGGAATAGTGGATGGAGCGTCTGTGGAATTGTTTCAGTTGTGGAGCGAGGAGGAGAATGTTGTTTGCCCAGGTTGTGCTGAGTGTTGCTGGTGTGACGAAGCTCTGGTGAGTGTTGACGGTTGAGCCGAGCGGAGGGCGAGTGACGGAAAACTCAACGGAACCAGAACAGAAAGAGAACTGAAGAGCGGGAGGCGAAGTGGATGGAGGAGAGCTGCCGTGGAGTGGAGGAGTCGCGAGTACACTGCTCCTGTTCTCTGCTCTGGTGTCGAGTCGCTCGGAAGCGAAGGCCAGGCACTTCCACTTCAACTAACGCAACCAACATGATTTAACATCGCTCGGGAAACAGAATTGGAATTTCTGTGCAGAGAAAGCACACTTTCTCCCTACTTTTATCTCGATGTTTGCTGTCTGCTCGTGTGTGTTCTATCTCCCGGTATTCATAAGACTCTGTCACATACCCTTACACATGCACACACCAAACACCTATTTACCACATTTCCAACGTCAACATTCCCTTCCCGATGAAGTGGTCCACCTTTCTTTCTTTGTCACTTCACTTGACGTTTCCTTCTGCTCTCCCAACTCAACCAACTCCTCTCCTTTCACTAACCTTAGCTTTCCCTTTTCTCTAACTCACTTCTCCTTACATATACTCTGTCTCCTCAAAACTCACCTTTTCCATGTCCTACATTTCTCCTCCTCTAGTAAATAATACAAAGTCATCCTCTCCCTCTTCCTGTCACACATTTAGCCTCGTATACCTTCACCACTCTCAAAAATGATTTTCAGATATTCAAATTCTTCACCTACAGGCATAAGTACTACTGTCGTCATTTCTTGTACAACTTAATTATTAAAACATCCTAAGAACCACCTAATTGCCAAAGTAGGGGGATTCAAACATTAAATTTTAACCCGTGCGACCCTGAGTTTCATCTTTCTCATTTTGGCAGCAAGAGAATCTCCAATACTACCGTATGCAACCGTACTGTACTTAGAAAGCACCCTTCTGATTAATAATGAGCTGGTCGGAGAACTTGTGACATCAGTACAAGAAATCACTTTGAAGCAGGATTTCGTGACATTTTGCTTATTCTGTTTATGTTGCGGTGTTTCTGTTCCTACTGGGCTGTCAGGTTGTCAAGATTTATCAAGGCGACTCTCCCAGGTTGCTTGACTAGCAAAACTCAATTAGGAGGTACAATGGATTTAATGACACTACTAAATAAAGTAACCCATAACTATTCGCCAGGAACAAAACAATACAAGAACTACATCATAATAACTTGGAAATGGATTGCTCTCCTAGCACACACTTCTGGATATGAATATATGGAAGTAGGCAGTTCTCACTCACTCTATTCTATTCAGCACTGTTAGTTTCCCATTTCTTTGTCTGCCCTTAATGCACATGTACATCTAAGTAAGTAGTTGTACCTTCTATCTCTTCTCACTCTTTCCTCACCATGTCTTACTTATCTTTCGATTGTTAACTTTCTCCATTCATGCTGTCCTCCTTCTCTGTCTTATCACAAAAGCTAAACACACTTTCTCTTGTCATTACTTAACGGTCTTAACAAAAAGAAAAGAGCCCCCGAGAAGTTAGTCGCTCCACTCGTCTCCTTACCTTCCTTCGCATCAGGAGAAACACGACAACCCATCAGCAACGCTCGATGAAAGCTTGTGCAAATTTTTTATGTCTCTTTGGCTTTTAACAGACACCGCTCCAAAAATCTTTACTGGAGAGCGGTGGCGTAGCTGTGGAAGCTCCTGGGGTCACATCTCCCGGTTTTTCCCAATATTGAATAATCTTATATTATCATCAGCTTTACTACTTATCCAAAGAATAATCGTTGGAATCAATGCCCCTCCCACACAAAATTTAAAATACGCCCCTGATTTTCAAGAGTGTTTATAAGTTTAGGGTGTCACTAAACTATACTCCTAGTATTTCCTGCTGGCTAAAGTGAAGAAGCACACTGGTATGGTGATGGATATTTTACAACTTGCATTGCATTACGAAAATTTGTTTGTGAGTAGAGAAATGCCATTAGTCGAACAGCTTTTGGAAGAAATTCCAGTAACTACTACTACTACAAGCTGGAAAGACTGTTTGTGAGATTATTCCCGACTTGTCTTACTGGCATTGATACTTTGTGTTTAGGAATGCTCCTGGATAATAAATTCCTCCTCCTGACCTGGAATGGTGACAAATGAGTTCGGAAAAGTATAATGCAATTTTTCACTGAGAAGTTTGAGTGTGGCTAGTTAAACTCTCACGACGTCACTTTTGAAGACTGAGTGACTCTGCCTTGTGTTTGGCGATCCGCCCAGCCCTGCCTCAACCGAAATGTCAAGAAGACTCGGGTCCTCGCAGGAGTCTCAACTCAGCTGAGCAGAACGAGGCGGTGAAAGTCTTTGTTTCCCTCTCGACGCGGAGGCTGGGGAATAAAATGAATAAATGGAGTTCTCTCCTCTCCGCTGTGGTTAACTCGCTCTGTCAATCACAACTGAAAACATAAACTGGGAAATATGGGAATTTATTATATGTCAAAAAAGTTCTTTTGTGAAAGGAGAAACTAATTTATTTTGCTACTTAGCTCAAGTCCCGTCCTCTTTATTAGATCCAAATGGAAAATAATACTACAAAGAGCTTAGTTTGTCTTTGCTCACTCTACACGGAATCAGTCTCTGCTTTTGATTTAATAGAGTGTGCAGTCTTCAGAGTTTCTATTGCTTACGGTGTTGTCTGTTTGCTATTTCCTCGTCAGATTGTTCTTTGCTGCAGGATGTGGCGTGAGTGAATTCAACCACTTTCACCTTCCAATCACAGCAACCTATAGCAATCTACCTTTCTCTCTCTTTTCTCTGTCGTGTCAATCTCTTCAATGCTAACGGCTATTGCACACTATACACTGCCATTTCCAAAAATTATGTGTATTGTTGGTAAACGTGAGAAGAAAGTATTATAGAGAAAGTGGTATACGGAATGTTGACGATTAACTTTAACTTCAGCTGGTCTGCTGCAATGATACGGTATCTACCATATGCAGACTGATAGGACGGCAAAGAAATAATTAAAGTGATTGTGGGAAAGAAACGATTTATTTTGTTTTCTCTCTTCTACTTACTTTCCCCTCAGCTCACAACAAAAGTTCAAAGAAAGCAAATATGAAACGGAAAAGGAGAAAGTCCTCGCATGGGGCGGAGTAGAACGGCTTTCTTTAGTCTTGAAGCTCCCATTTTCTTGTTACCGTTTGAAAGTAACTGGTTTGATGTGGTTGGTTATTAGGATGGCTTTGACTGGTGAAAGAGGCATTTAGTGAGGAGCGCTCAAAAGAACTCTCATCTGCTTTGGCTTTCTCGCAATTTCGGAGAAAGAAGTGCTTTGAGCATTAATATGTGTGTAAGTGCCTTCTCTTTATCCTGCTCAACTCCTCCGCACACTTGAGTACCCACGACACACCGCACGGCACTGCTTTCACCAAGTGCTATCTCTGCAGACGCGTGCCGTGCAGTCTGTCGATCGAGCGGAACTGCAAGCGGAAGAGCTGACTGACTGACTGCTGTTCAGATGCCACAAACTCCAGCACAAACTACACACCAACAAATTTCGGACAAATTGTCTTTTGTTTGCAGCAACTTTCATTGGGATTGATTCGGATGGATGGGCTCGCTGCATTGTGAGGAGTAGTCAACTTCCTAATCTGGTTAGTCTTTTGTTGGCTCCATGGAAAACTAATCAACCTCTTACTACAACTTTCTCTCTTCCCAGATCAAATCCAAAATAAGATTACAGATGTTTGCTTTCTTCATTCAACTACTTTCTCCACGCCACTGCGCCTCTACAAACACATCTCATCTCTCTTCAAATCAAAACCCACATTTACCAAACTCTAAGCAAACCATTCAGAGCTGTCTCTACTACAGATCTCACCTGTATACTTTTTATTTTCATCCGGCTCTATTCCAAATCCCAATTCTAACCCACTGTAGTCACTACACCTGATATACTCCCAAATCATACTACAGCTGATCAAATAAAGAATCTCTTTAATACAATTCGAAGACGCAATTTGATATTTCAGTGAACATACTATACTACCATAACATAATAATATTACCTATAGTCTTCATTATCAAAAGTTGCATGTGAAAGCCTCCATTGTACATGAGATTATTTTCAGAAATTATAGTAGAAGTATAATACGGGCTTTATTCGGAGGCTTGGAATGAATTTATGTACCTTTAGAAAATGGCAAGGAAATTCCTTATGCTAATATGCATTGTAGAAACTTAAATAGAGTAATATTCAGGTGAATATTTTGAAAGCGATATAGTTAGCATAATAGTCTGTGTTTTACACGTCGAGTAACCGTGTGAGCACCGAATGCATTTACCGGATGTTATTTAGGTTGGGATTGCGAGGAACAGGTGTGCAGTGAAGAGAGGAGGTCCACGTGACTACTGCCAAGTGGAAATACTTGTACTAATGGGCATAATGTAAGCGTTACACATGTTTCAATATCCCTGCGTCACCCAGTGACCTCTTCTCATTTCCAGTTGCGAAACTCGTTTTCAGTAATAAATGGAACGTAAGAAGCACTTGACTCAACAGTCATTTGCCTCCGACTCTCTAACCAGCAGGGAAATGAGCAGATTTACTTTTTTCTCGTTGGAAACTTTCTCTTCAACTCTTTCATTGCTTTCTCGAGGAGGAATCGTTATTTGGAGGGAAGTCAACCTTCAGCATGTCAAATCCCATCAAGACTATAACCAGCTGTCGCCATTTTGGGTCTATAAAGAAATTCTTTCTTCGCCATCTGTTTTATAGCCATTTGATGGGAAAACTTCTTTTAGCACTCCATGTGCTATCCGATGAGGAATCTCGGTTAAAATTGAAATACTTTCAAAACAATTACATACGTGCACGTATAATTTTCCTTACCATAAATACACAGCTGAGATTACAAATACAAATGCCAGTACTTACAGTATTGTCGGGACAATTCATTATTCCTGCAAACGCGCTATGCCTACTGTGAAGGCTATACAGGGGCAAGTGTAAGTAGCATAGGTGCGTGCTTCGATTTGTCACTTGACACACGCTCAAGTTTTTGCTGGTGAAAGTAGATACACAAAGCAACAAAACTTTATAATAATGATACTGGTACACTGCTCCGTTTATGTTGCTATTTACGTTGACACTGACATGTGTGTTATTTTCATTCATTTGAAACTATTACAGGACTACGTGACTTTATTCGGGAGAGAGAGTGCGGCGACGTGAGCGGGGACGAAGAACACAAATGTGGTTCAATAGTCGTCGATGGAGTAGAGCTGTCACTGTCAAAGTGTCAACTCCCCTTTAGCCACGCTAAGAGTCAGGACATGAAGCCAATGCAAAGCCACTCTTTAAGAAACACATTTTTCATTCGAGTCTCTCCGATTCGCTTGACATTCACCTGTCTGCATTATGCCTCATCCAGTATCCATTCAAAAGTAAGTGTGCAATATACCTTTATGTAACTCACTTTTACTTCGGGTACTTTTACATGCTTTTGTCTGTATTCTCGTTCTACCAATCAAAACATTGTAGACCGTTATTATTTCACCAACTTTTTCGTGATCGATACTTCCCATTTATAACCAACACACTTATTTGGCTTCTTTAATCAATATACGTAATCTAGCACAAATATAGCACAAGTCACCTGTCCACTAAGGATATATTCATCTTTCATCTCCGCTGAAAATAAAGGTGAGATCACCTTTACCTTTCTCCAAAAGCGCCTCGGGTACTAAACATAATAAATACACTTTACCTAAAGATAATCTTTTCCCATTTTAGCGCTTTTTCGCTCAAAGGCACATTACAAATTACAATTGGGCATATAAATATACTTCAAGCCTAGAATGTCTCAGGAATAAGATTATGAACTGTGATTGAAGATTATGGTGTTTGTGATTGAAATGAATAAAATAAGTCATTTTGATAATTAAAGCATTTGTAGACTAAATTTGAAAAAAAACCTTAGGCTATGAATACATTAATTTGATTAATTTAAGTTTTATGACAGCCGTGGACCACGATGCATAAAATTCATAATTGTAAAAATGATTTAGTGCTTCAAGTATGTGGCAAAACTGTAAGGAAAGCAGTTATTCACTTTCGCACCCGACATACGCCAGTTTTATTCTTTGAAAACTTGATAATATGTTGACAGGCAATTATCATGCATAATGTATTATTTGTCTGTGTGACCATTATTCCTTAAGGTAACAGAGTTTTTGGCCTTCCTGTATGCAAGAGACAAAGCCGAAGTGTGTAATAACGTACTTTGCACACATGATGTGCGTTATCCTGGAAGATCAAGGAAAGAAGGTGAGAATGGGCTATCTATGTACATGAACACACGTGGTACATGTAGAACATGGTGGATGGACAGAGTCGGTGGGAGCTAACCTCTCACCCATAAAGATTTATTACCTAATTTTCTCGGGTTGGCAAGACACGAGAAATAGTAAAACTTCTTTTTCTTAACGCTTCGTTTCAGCACCCGAAAACATGGGATCCGCCAAATGATTGTTAGCGCACCGTTTCTCCAGCAGACTTACAATCAGCTCACCTGCACCTTTTGTTTCCAGCTGCCTTATTAAATTTTTTTTCTAGGATTTTCATGGCTGACTCTCCATCACCATTAGACCTGCAATTTGTAGCGGTCATAGATTTCCTAAATGGAGAAGGCAGAGAAAAGCCAAGCAAGGTGGGAAAAGGATCGAGGCCACCCGTCCCCAACTCTATTGCCACATTAGCTGTTTCCAAGCCAAATACAGAGAGGCAGCTAGGGACCGTCCATAAACATCAGTTAATTCAGCAAGATAAATACTTTTTGCTGTCACTACAAAATTAGCCAATTATTATAAAGCTATTTGTCAAACTGTTAAGGAAATAAGACGCAAGCCATACCTAGAAAAAGGCCACGAACTGTAAGTTTTAATAGAATCGTACCAAAATAACTGTCGTAAACGTTATCTGAGTATGATCCCTTAAAACGGTGGCCACTGTGTATTCAGTAGCCAAGATTACTTTTTCGGAGGATGCGGTTTCTGGTTATATTATCTGAGTGGAAGGGAGTTTAGTTGTCACCGTTGATAAAGGAGCGGGTTGCATGCTTAATAAGACAGGGGATCGGGGAGCTGAGTTGGAATGATTTGGTGTGGCACTAAGGGAAACGCAGTGAGGGTCTAAATCCCAGTATTTGTGGCAGAAATGGTTGGGCGAGCTGACAATAAACCTCTTAGCTGATTTTTCTGTTGTCAACCTGTCCTTATCCATTATTCCGCGTTGTACGCAACCAACGGTGAAACCACCAAGCAATGGAAATAGGTGCAAAATCAATTCCAGGATTACAATTTTTCTTTCTTGTCTTACTTTATATCTGTCTCCAATATTTATTTGTACTCTTGTAGAATATACATAGATATACTGCCTTCATTCATCATACTTTCCCAAAACATAAGAACATCTACTTCTAAAATATCTTCCTTAATTCAGATAAGTTGTTACAAATCCGTAATAACAAAAATTTGGAACGCCGTACTAAAAATTGTGTTCTTATCATTACGTTTCATCCGTTTCCACACTTCTTTTTGATAGTTTTTTTAACATTTACATTTGTAAACCAATTTTTATTTCATGTTCACATGAACCATAATTTGTTTCACATTTGTATGGGACGTAGGACTGCCTGGCCTGCTTAATACCCGTTTCCTCAGGCAGAGGTAAGTAAGTCATTATAGATCCACTAAACCATTATCATAATTTAAGTCATCGTCAGCAGAATTTATTTATGTGCTACGCATACACTTGCCTTTACAACAGCACAGGTCGTAAAAACGTCTGCTTGGGATTCTGGAAACGAAAGTTATCGTGCGACTGCCTGATATAATATGCGTGCATATGTCAGGGACCGATAACATCAGTGAGCTTACTGACCTAGTCCAAAGGAAACGCCTAAGGACCCGAATGTTTAAAATTATTTTATGCAGAAAACAGCCCTGCAGTGAATAGTAACCGAAAAAGCAATATTAAATTAATAAAAAGAGATGGATGAAAATATGGAAAAGGGAGAAAAGTGAGAGAGCCCTTGGCAGAGCAAGTATGGGAAAGACGAAAATAATGTAATAGCTACCTATTTCATGTACAGTACAGCGTTTTATGTGCAGCAAGCTGGGTGCGTCCAAGAGGAAGAGAAAGTGGGCTGAGGCTAACTAAAGGTAAGCTTACGTCGGTGATAATGATAGTATCAATGATTCATGAATCTCGAGAAACCACAGAATACTAGTTTAGAATGGCTAACTTTAATAGCCTTGCTGGAGATAATAAAGCTGGAAGAACGTGGCGTGATCTTGCTAGTCTTCCACTTTCACCACGGCCACCCCACAGGCACAGGCAATAAACGAAGAGCTCATCCCACACGGAATGGAACAGAGAAATTGCTCATCCCAAATAGACTTTCTCCCAGTCACGAGTAATTATTGTCAACGAGTTCTTCTGCCCACATTTTATTATTCCATCCTCAGATCTCCCTGGACATTAGAGTTTTAACTCGCCTAAGCTGTAGTCACGTGCATTGGAGAAGAATTTAATATTTCATTCATTGTTAGTGTGCCTTTACTTTAATTTCCTTCGAGGAACTAACTTTCACATCCAACTTTTGACTAATTCATTAATTGTAAGGAAGAATGAAATTACCTACATTACGGTTAGGAAATAACATTGAAGATTTTCCATAGCTTTAAAAAGCAATTAGTTATTAAGCCCTGCACAAAATTATACGTAGGCGTAGCAAGAGTTGCAATTTAATTTGAGCAAATAAGACTTAGGCGTAGCGAAAACAAATTTGCATGGAGCTGAATAGAAAATCATGAATAATGAGTAGACATATGTACTAATGAGGAGTTTAGAGGGGAGGAGGTATTGATAGGGAATGAGATGCAGACAGATAAACAAAGACATTAATTAGGGATGGGGAGTGACAGGCGACTTTGAATAGGGATAGTTGGAGGGAAGGGGGAAGAGGGCCGCCCGGAGTCTGAGTCAAGTCATTTATCTTTAACGCAGTGGACTGTCATGTACACGGCGGTGTAAAACAAAAAGCGCTGTGTCGCACGAGAGCCTGGGAGTGACGGCGTTATAAGCTCAGGTGAAAGCAGCCTCCAGCCCAATCTGACTCACCACAGCTCTGCATTATTCATCTGTCTGCAGGATGGACCCAATGCTTTCTCTCACTCTATCTCCTCGCATTAGTAATTCATTCCGCTCTCCAACTTCACCAGCTCTCCTCTAAACTGTCAAACTTAACTCACCTCACACTCCCTTCTCTCTACAAACCCAATCTTTAACAACAAACAAATAAGTACATACATCCACGCTCACTCCGCCCCTTCTTCCTTAACCATCCTAAACCTTATAGTCCAACTCACAACTTTCACCTATCTTCCCTCTCTATTCTTTTCTAATAACCCCCATTAGTTCACAAGTTTCCGGATCACAATACGATCACGCTATTTAAAATCACTGGAGATCAGGTTTCGCACAATTAGCCAACTGATTAATGAGTAGACATATGTACTAATGAGGAGTTTAGAGGGGAGGAGGTATTGATAGGGAATGAGATGCAGACAGATAAACAAAGACATTAATTAGGGATGGGGAGTGACAGGCGACTTTGAATAGGGATAGTTGGAGGGAAGGGGGAAGAGGGCCGCCCGGAGTCTGAGTCAAGTCATTTATCTTTAACGCAGTGGACTGTCATGTACACGGCGGTGTAAAACAAAAAGCGCTGTGTCGCACGAGAGCCTGGGAGTGACGGCGCTATAAGCTCAGGTGAATCCAGCCTCCAGCCCAATCTGACTCACCACAGCTCTGCATTATTCATCTGACTGCAGGATGGACCCAATGCTTTCTCTCACTCTATCTCCTCGCATTAGTAATTCATTCCGCTCTCCAACTTCACCAGCTCTCCTCTAAACTGTCAAACTTAACTCACCTCACACTCCCTCCTCTCTCCGAACCCAATCTTTAACAACAAACAAATAAGTACATACATCCACGCTCACTCCGCCCCTTCTTCCTTAACTATCCTAAATCTTATAGTCCAACTTTCCACTACTCACAACTTTCACCTATCTTCCCTACCTATTCTTATCTAATAACCCCCATTAGTTCACAAGTTTCCGGATCACAATACGATCACGCTATTTAAAATCACTGGAGATAAGGTTTCTTGCAATTAGCCAACTGATTTTCAACGCTCTTCTATATTAATACTCTTCCAAGTTAAAATCTTCACCAAATATATACTTTACTAGTGCTGAATAGAATTCTCTTGTATAATTATTAAAATTAAAAATTTAATTAGACATTCAGCTACACAAATGCGTTCCAGCAATATTAATTTACACTATAACCCAAAATGCTTTCACCAAAACACAAAAGAACCAAAGAACCTTCGAATTGCTCAAAACTAGCCTACCAGCATTACTCTAATACGAAAGTAGGGAAACTTGAAATTTTCTTGAGCTAAAAGGAGAGATTCACCTGCCACAGTTAAATTAGTAAAGTCCACTTTATCTGTATTTGGTATACGTTTATTGTAATTAGTGTGCCAATGCAAACGCATCTTTATTTACCGACCTGTATACAGTATTAAAGTATACAGCTTTATTACACATTTAGAGAGTTATCACATTAATTAAAGGTAATCTTATGTATGATTATATTACTTTTAAATGAAAAACTTTGTTGAAAACGCTAGCAATTTTATTTACTTGCTAAACAAATGTGTGTTAAAGTTACCGGGTTCGCTGGTAGACCAATTTTTATGAGTGCACACAGATAGATTGCAGGAAAATAATTCGCAAGTTTGCTTACACAGCTACATATCAAAAGGAATAAAAAATGGGAACCGTGGACAGAGTTGAAGTAGAAATACAAGTTAAGCTTAGGTAAATATTTTGGTTGCTGTTATATTTTATGATTTGGAAACTGTCAAGCCAAAAGGAAAAGACTGCTCTTTAAATTGCATTACATGACAGATCTCGACTGGCTATTAATTCATTATTCAGATATCTTTTGGCACTGCAACAGTTTCATTTGCGTAATTTGTGGGGACAGACCGCAGATTTACACTGTAGCTAATCTTCATATTCAAAGGGAAAAGTGGAAACAGGTTGCAATTCCGAACATGTATATAGTTTTCCTTTTGATGTGTCGTTTACTGCTTTCGCAACCAGCTCCATAATTTACAGTGCTGGCAGAATTTAAATAGTACTTAAGACCACATGTTATAATTTAAAAGGCGAGGGAAGCGAACACGAAATAAATTGATTATAAAAGCTGTTGACCATTTGTGTTGCTTTATATGATATGGATATTAGGTACAGCAGAAGATATACATTTGGTTATTATTTGCACAGAAAGCGTATATTTGAAGTAGTTCTCCACTCTGGGCAAATAGAAAAGAGTAGCCTTTTGTTTGTGCAGATGTTCTACAGTTCTACTTACAGTTGTAACTAAAGATGTTTGAAGAATAGTTAAACTGAGCGTTGTAGACGGAAGAAGGGACCACATGGACTTGTTTATGTTCCTTTTATAACACACTTAGGAGCCCCACTAAAGTTGTAATGCCGTATAGTTTCTCCTGCCTCTTCGTGCACAAAATCTACACTTGGAGGCACACAAGACAAGTTTAACAGAACATGGTTACAGAATTTAAGTGCGTATAGCTACCTCTGCTGAATGTATGTGTAGGATGCTTTGTTTCGCAAGTTTGGCTCTGAAATTCCTAGATTAACAGAATTTGGGATGAGAAAACAAGGAAGAGTAAAGATAAATAACTGGGTACTATTATACATGCACATACATAAGCGGAGCATAGTTTTGCAGTTAGTTATTCGACATGCACAACTGTCTGGTAATTATTAAGTAGGTAACTGGAAATAATACGAAGGCTGGAGCAGAACTCTCAAAGAAGTTGCTCCGAGTTAAATAAAATGCCGCCTCCTCCTCTCCTCTCCACCGTGCAACGGTAGAAAGAGAATTAGCAATAAGCCGAGGAAATGAATTCGTCGTAAGTATTCCACTTGAGCACATAGAGCATTACAGCAGGGATGCTACGAGAGTGGAAAGTCCATTCTGGTGTGTGACTACAGCACTACAGATTGAATTGGTGCAGGGGAGCGCGAAGAAGGAAAGGAGAACTCGAATTCATTTCACACAGCCAACAGAATATTTTTGCACAAAATTCTGCACGAATCACTAAGCATTATTACTTTCTACTCTAGCAACTACTAAGTACGCATTACATATGCTCTACAACATAAGTCCGTCCACACAGATCGCATTTAGTCCACCAGGCTCAAAATTACACGGAGAAGCTGGGATCACGCTCCACACTTCCACAAAACCATCCAGGGATATGCAAGCAGAGTCGAGTGTCTCTAGATCCACAACAGACGTGGCGGCTAAAAACTCCAATCGCAGTTCACAGGAATATTACATTAATCTGCTAAGCCGCTTCCTCCTTCCCTGACTATCACAGTCACATATCATATCCCATCCTCTCACCATGTCATCTCATTAACAGAACAGATCAGATTACGCCCCAACTACCAACTCACGTTTTCCAACTAAATGTACACGGATACAAAAACTTCTCTTTTCAAACACACGATTTAGAAACACTAAAGAAATAAATTACCACTACTTTTTCTACTAATGATTCTAACTAGCAACAATTTGGTACATTCTTTATTATTTGAAATATACATATTATTATATGTACCTAATCCATTTAGAAATAAAATCCGACTCGCTAAGCTTGTAAAAATGAATGAGGAGTACTTTGGGCCTTTGGGGAAAGTATTATTTTTAAAGCATCATTTGAACCTTTTGATAATATATTTTATTTATACTATACTGTAGTTCAGAATCGTAATTTAAACTGGCCGTGAGAAATAAAGCCAATGATAACAGATGTTCATTTAATTTTCCCGACATAAAAATGCAAATTAGCAGTTAGCATTTGAGACGAACTTCAAAGACATAGATATTTGAGAGAAGATAGCGTAGAAAGTGGATGAGATGACTAAATAAAAATTAATGGTTGAGAGAAGTCATTTGTTGCTCTGAATTCGGAGGGAAATGCGCAGAGTAAGTGTAACTGAATAAAGCAGTTTAATAATGGAGGTAGTAGTGTGGTTATTAGGGAGAATGATGGAAGGTTTGGTGTGAGCGAGGAAGGGAAGGAGAGAGTCTGCTGCTTGTGCCATACATCGCCGAAAGGAGAAAGCAGACTCAGAATACGTCAGAAGTAACGCAAGAGTGTACGAGTGCCCACTAAATGCACTTACATCTTCCATCCCATATTTCTTCCCAAATCTCATTTAGTCCTAGCACTCTTATTAAAGTCTCTTCAACAAACCACTGCATCAAGCTCTCTTTTTCATACTCCTCCAACCTCCAATCAATCTTTTAAACATGGAACTGAATTCATTGCCCTTTACAATTCCAGCAAGCGGCTTTAAAACTTAAACAGCGCCATATTGCATTGGATGCAATAGAAATGTCAGAACAGTAAAAAGTACAATGGGAATTAATATACTTTACTCGCATAAGAGAAATAGTATTCTGCTTTGGACAAGTGACTAGTACGTTTGGCTGTAGCAGTACGTGGTACAATTCCATAGATATTATATGTATGGAAAATACTTCCACTCACAAAATATATCAATACTTCACTTCTATAAACAACCTGTTGAGGTTGTTGAAACAGCATAACACATCTCGACGTGGAATTGGTTTTGGTATGACCACTGTAAAAAAATGAGACCTTTAGCATTATATTCAGTGTCAGTGATTATTTAGGATTGTACTGAATTTCTGCAAGAATTACATTGTGCATTGATCTATATGGCAAAACCTCAATTATTACTTTATATTTCCAAGGATTTTATGACTTTACCAAGGCCTTCGGCTTTCCAAACTGCGTCTTTGAAAGAAACTTGTTTTACTTGTTTATGGTAACAAGGATTATTATTTCTACAATTGGGAACGTATGTATGCAGTTCACTAGCTGTTCGAAAGTACAGCAATGATATTGATACTGGGAATGGTTGTTTGTTGTCGTACAGGATTCATGTGCATGTGAGGTGAAGTAAAACCTTATTTAATTTCATCTTTGTGTAGTAACAGCGAGCACTTTGAAATTTAATACTTGCGAGTTTTACTTGTAGCAGTAAAACTGAGATAGTGCATCATGGCAGCTAAAATGTATCTGTCAGATTTTTTCTGTGTTCAGTCAGACAGACAATCTTGTCAAGATGTCTGTTCCACTGGTTGTATTATATAGTGGGGAGTTTGTAAAGTAACTGGAGAAGCCACCCTTTCTCCAAATGATTGATAATAATAAAAGCTCCGTCTGCACTTCTGTTACAGTGTTTCCTATCATTCCTACTTTAACTTACTACTTGAAACAATAATACAGCGTATAATCTCAATTTACATTTATCCAGCTCACAGCTCATCATAAATGCCATGTCAAATTATAACCCTTTTTTCCTTTGCCAGCAAATGTCCTTATGGTACTGTATGGAAACCATACTCTCAAGTCTAATGTTATTACTTTGTTACTATCATCCAAAACTTTTTCCAAATAATAAACTACTGGGAGTTAGACTTGCATTGCATCCTTAATATGCCTCTACGCCTGCAGTAGGCACTAAGTGCACTACATATTTCATGCTAAGTTTCGTATTACCTTCTGCTATCATTACTTTTAACGAACCTTTTACTTTTATAAATATTATGCAATAAAATTATTATACAATATTGAATGGCTAAAAAATTGCATTATGTACATGGAAAAGTACTTTTATTTGTATGAAGCGTACTCTACTTTATTGTAAGTATTAATATCTGGTACTATTATGGTCTATATTTCAAAAATACAGGTTTTCAAAAAATTGTGCTTTGGGTACCATGACTAAAGCAAGCTAAGGGACGAAGAAAGGTGAAAGTTTGATAACAGTTGCACAGAGGAGGAAAGTGTGAGGACGGAAAAGGAGTGCGAAGAAGAGGACTGAGAGGAATACTTTTATTTTGATTACCTGATGATATATTCATGAGGAGCATCTCAACAGGGAATATTTTTGCATAGACATTTTGGAAGGAAAATGTGAAAATGCTAATTTTCATCTCTGACATCACAACAAAACAAATGAAAGGCAAATAGAAGGGAGGCAGAGCGACTGTGTCACAAAAGAAAACAGAGTTTCCACTACGAGATGAGGCTGATTGTGAATGTATGAGTGAGAGTCTGTTTTGTGTCTCCAGTCCGCTCAGCCTCACTCTTTATGATGTGCAAATATTTTTGGAAGAGACAGTAAAAATTCTGCCCCGTTTATTCCAAGGCGTACTCAGGGGATACTCAAGGACATTCCCGCAATTCTGCCTTTACTTACGCAGTTGGCCTTACACGAGTCCCTGCACCCTCCCAAATGGTTTCGGTACACGCTCATGAGTTTGTCAATACACTTCTGCTGGAATACATCTGGGTATTAGCAGGTGTTTATGTAATAGCTACTTCGACTTCTTTTCCCTAACTCAATTTCATTTGCAAAAAATGCGGATAGTTTGTTGCTGAAAATATGTGAGGTGATTTCATATAAAAAAGAAGCATACTGATATAATATATGTACGTATCTCAAATATAGAGCTGAAAGAACACCGTGGCTATTTCCATACATTTAAATTGAACAAACAAAGAATGAGAAAAATAACAGAATAAAAGATGTAGTGCTTATTACAGCTGTATATCATGCTAAGCCTTTTTCTCAGTGTGCGATCTCGCTGTTCTCCCACGCACTCATTATCAGCAAACATTACGTGTCTATTCATAAATCACATAATCTCTCATCTCAATTTTTCCCCAATCCACTTTACGTAATCACAAATGTTTTAGTAGCTAAATAAAACCGAGTTCCAAGAAAAGAATAACTAAGAGTATGAAAAATTTCCTACAGATCAGGATAGTTTTAGTATTTCAGTCAGCATTTGAATTTAAAATACATTTTTACTAAGAATATTAATTGTTTACTAGGAATATATCAACTGATAACTTGTAATTTAAAGTCGGTCACAGTCGCAATGTCTGTAGCAACCAAATGCCGCGTAATGCCTTGAACTGCGAACCAAGAGCTTCCCCAATCTGCGAAGTATAAATTTCTACGATATCGCGATTTGTTTGAGTGTTTCCAACTACATGTAAAGAACAGCAGTGGAAAAACAATAATATTGCTCAGCGGAAGGTGTGCTTTCAGATCTTGTAAGCCTTTTATCTAAAATGAATGGAAACTTTGCAAAAACACACAATAAATTAATCCAACTCAGCCGTAAAGATAGGCAATCTTCGAAACTTCTCAGACTCACGATCAAAGCAGAACCGACAATGTCTGAAGAGCTGGACACGGGATAAGTTACGTTCTGGATTTCTCCGCTCAGTCCACGTTAAAGAGATTACACTGGATTTCCGTTTGGTCCGAACGACTGATTTATCGATGCAGACGCCAAATCGTATTACCTTAAATGTAGATAGAAGCAGAGTGGAATATATTGATGTTTCTTCGGCTAGGCTTACTTAATGTACAACTTACTGCACTTGAGTCGACAATTTCATTTCATACTTTCACGAATCGATCCCAACTTTTTGTCTGCTGAACAGCCGAAGGTATGCATTGGCATAGCGAACCTAGAGGTCCAACTTTCTCTCTATTTCGTCGTTATGTCTAACAACTGCCACAATAACCGTAATGTAGAATAGTTTTGAAACTTTGCACGTGAACTCTAAATATTAGATAAATTAAATGGTCGGTTCTTTGATTCTGCTAGTAGCCCCTTAGAACCTAAAGTTACGTCGCCGCCATCTTATTACCATCATTGTTAAGAGTTTTGACCCGTGAACAATATCCACATAGCGGGAGGTCATCGAAACAAGTAATACAAAAGAAAAGAAAATTTCATTATAAACCATGTAACATTTTCCAAAGTCCTTGTCTGAAATGGAGAATCTTTCAATTTTAGTACTGTAACCTCAGAAGGCTTTGGTATACCTATGTAATAGAAGAACTTTTGCATTTCGCAGGAAAAGGCAAAGTACCTTAGGGATGGCGCCTATTTACTGTTTACTGTTTGGTGAGCATAGTAAACCGTCAATTTTTTGCAGTAACTTAAGGATAACTGGCAGTTTTTCTGGAACGGACAAAACTTACATTTTCACAACCTCCTCTAATTTTGGTGGTTTCTTTAGGGAAATGGTATTTAAAGTCTTTCGAGTCCGTCCGAAAGTATAGTAATACTTAAGTAATTGTTTTCTATACTACAGGATCGTTTTCTACCCTTTTACTTCTATGGGAAGCATGCTTCCAGAGTTCCATTTACGGGGTCAAAGGTTAGTTCGCATGAAAAAATCTCAGACTTCCAACTTTCCGCATTTTTGTCGATAAAACATTTAAAAATTCTGACTTTCAAGAATCTTTCGAAAAAATTTAAATTTTATGTGACCTGACCTTTTGTCAAGTAAATGACATACGATCAAGATGAAATTTGGCTAATCAACTCACATCAGTTCCCCAATTATAGATAAATTTGCATATCTCCAGCTATCCTGGAAGTATTCTATCCTGGAAGTAGAAGGAAAAAACGGAATAGCTCTGTACATACAAATATGTCGTGTGAATACAAATACAATTATTCATTCTGTTTTGAGGTTTTCAGAAAAATGTCAAACTGAATCACATAATTATTATTGCTATTTTATCAAACAATTCGGAATTTTTGTGTATTTTGAGATAATTCTTGATGTACATAGAATTTTTGAGTATACCACTCTTCAGAATGCTGACAAATGTGACAGATTGTAACTCATTGCTAAAAGCGATAACAACGGATCAATTGTTATTGTTATTTGTCTGCTTTTACAGGTGATCGCATCATAGCTTTGCGAATCTGATTATCTTTAAGTAATAAAATGTTAATGGTAATAGAGCAGTTGTTCATGTGTGCAGTATTTCCATAAGAAAACGTGAGAAGAGGGCTAAGACTAAGACGGTTTCAATAATGCCGTGCATTGTGAGATTTGGTATTCATAGTAGTTTTGTTAGGATAAAATAAAGTTACCGAGAAAGTTTTTCAAAGAAAGCAAGCAAAAGTTGGCAAAAGTGTTTTCCATTGTCTTCTCATATCGTTATTGGCCTATAGCCACTTATTTCTTGAGCATATTTTTGTTGAATCTTCTACAATATGTGCTAATAGTATGCATTACTACCGACTGCGATATCTCCACCAAGTTATCAAGATTAGATATAATGTGCAAACGTTGCTTGCTTGAATTTAAACAAGTATTTAATTTATCAACTTTCTCGAATCTATGATGCTCACTCTTATTGGCGATATTATATATAGTGTACACACAATGAGTTGCATTTAAGGAGCCATAATATGATAGAGATACATTTTGTAAGAAATAAGGAGCTTACTATATAAAATAACTCATCTGCCTCATGAATATACTACGTCAAAATTTTAAATATACCACAAGAATGAAAGTCGCTTACCATAGTAGTTGAAATTCAAAATACTCAAATTTGTACTATCATTTTAACTCATAAACCCTTAAAGATTAGTCAAAATGTGCCATAATTCCATGAATTGCAATTGTGGTAAATGGAAATACAATTCGGACATTTTGAAGTTACATAGTGGTACTTGTAAACAAAATTAAGCTATTTTGAATTAGCCTGTATACACATTAGACTTTGGTGGCAATAAGTTTAGAGTGAGAGCAATGATCGCGATTTTAGTAACATAGTGAATTAGAGAGGATTCTTTGAAGTGTGCAGAATAATTGCGAGATGAGATGGAAGGGATAATGATAGTAATGCGTCGAGGGATTTGGTATTTGTATCAATGTCGTTGGTTGAAATAAAGTTATCAAGTTTCCTTGTGTAATTTGACTACACACTTGGTGGATCCGTGTGACAAGAGCGGAGCATCTATGAAGATTGACAGAGAATGACGTCATGAAGTGACTTTGGCCTCGAGTGCCATGAAAAGGCTTATCGACCGTGGGTTGGGAGATAACACCTCGGAGCAGAGATATTGCTGCCACAAAGTTCACGTGGACGAACCACCATGGCACTAAGACCCGCCTAATTATCTGCTATTCATGAAATTAAATACTTGTCCTGGGATGTACTTAATCATGGAGTTCATTACTTAGCCCTTGTTCTCCGGAGACAGAAATAGACGTGCGCTGTTAATAATTTTTGCATTCTCACGTTACATAGGGAGTTCATGCTAATTGGAGTTAATGAAAGGACGTGAGTGCTCGAATTGGCTTTCATGTTCCTGAACAGTGAATTTGCTTTGCAGAGACTTCCCCAGCTGAGTGAATAAAACAAGTCCACTTGTCAGCCGGAGAAAAGAAAGCCAACCAACTAACTAAGCTCCCATTGTATCCTGATCATAACTCATTCACAAAGCTCTAATTACATACGAATCCGTATAAGGCATTTCCTCTGCTCCAAATTAGAAAACTTTTCTCTCGCTTTATGAACCGTGCAACTTTCCAGACCGTAAATCATTAGCCGATGTGAAGCACTACACAGGGGAAGCGGAATCATGTTAATAATCATTTCATCGAGGCTAACTGCGAATTAAATCAGCACTTATGCAACATTCTCCATCACCAAACCATATGCACGACTTTTCTGCGAAACTAATGTAGCGCGCTACAACAAAAACCATAATGTAACGTACTAACCTTATTGATAGTGTGTTTAAACCCTATTATAGTATCACCCTCTCAATTTCAGATGGAGAAAGTAGTGCAAATCAGTCCCACGGCCAATTTGCACCATTTCAGCTTACAAAGCGCCACACAGCGATCCCATTATCGCTCATTTGGCACTAAGAGAAATACTAAAAATAAGTTCAGCTGCTACACTCAAACTTAAATTCAATATTCTCTTTTCCTTTTCACTTCACTCTCCCAAATCATTTCTCAGTCATTCGAAGGATTCTTCACCGTTTACTTCAGACGACACTCTGACTTCCATTACAATAATTTGCTTAAAATGCTATGCACTATGTAAAAACTTATACATTTAAAGTGGCATAAGTAACTACAGCTAAACACTTAAAGTACACTCAGGTACCATTTTCACATTATTACTACTATTACATTACTTACTTGGCATTCCAAATTGCTGTCTTGCGAATTGAGCCAATTACCCATATTTGCACCATAAAGGAAAGAGTAACTACTTTTTATTTGGCTGCCGGTGATGGAAAATGGTTAAAAATGCATTAGTTACAATCGGCCATCACATCGCACACAGACCAAGGACAGCTTCACTTCGGCGAAGAATGCCAGATGGGAATAAACTCACAGTCAGAAAAGTACACAAGGGATTTCTTTGTTGGGAAATACTATACACCTACATAGTGTCTCTCTCGATGCAAGTGAAAACGAATAAAAAGCAACCATTGCTCCATCTGCGGTGCTAAAATAGCTTTAGAGCCTTTCGAAAACCAGTAAGGCAAATGGAAATACAGCGCAAGCCAAATCAGTACAACACATTTTGAAATTACTACTTTCACCTTTCTTTAGTACCGCTGGTAAGAAAATAATTCCGTTATCCGTAGAGTACACCGAAGAGTAGACATATTGAACTTTTTCGTTACTGAAAGTTTTGACTAATTCCGATAGAAATGATTAACCTAATATTTTCAATGTGATTGAAAATATTATTCATTTGACCTTTGCGTTGACCAGATTTTTGACTTTGATTCAAGGAAAATAATTGTAAAGAGTAGGATTAGGAAGCTCTATATTGATTTGGCTTTTATCTACACAGGGGAACAGAGGAAAATTATGAGAACCCCTAATATTACATTCTGTAAGGTCTAGAGTTCATACCAAAGTCATGCAAATATGCTGAGTTGATGGATAATGAAATTAAAAATCTAAAGTTGTTCAACTCTTCTCCGTTATACTGCACGCAAATAAATATTCATGACTACTTTTCAGAAGAAGGAAATTGAGTTTCCCTCTTACTCTAGGTGCAGTGACATTAGGTATACAGAATGGGTAGCAGTTAGGATTAGAGAACAGTGAAGTAAATAGGAGTCAGAATGAGTTTGTGTACCAAGCACTCGAGAAAAGACATCTTGGACAGAAGACAAGAAATACGACGAAGAAGAGAATTCATTGAGTTCACCTTTCGCCTCTTCAAACAACCTCGGCATCTAAACAAACAATCTGATTGCAACAATTCACTCACTGAGTTGCGCTTTATACCAACCCACCAAGCACAACCGTATGCGCTTCGCTACAACCCAATCTCGCCATCCAGAAAATTCACCTTTGCTCGGGGTATTCAAATGTACAGTTATATCCCGAAGGAAATTGCCCAGCATTTACGGTATGCGAAATGAAAATTGGCAGAGAACGATAAGTGTGTCTACCTTTTTATATCTTTTTATATCTTATGACTAGTGCGCTATTGTTAGAAAAGATACTTATCTGCTCCCAGGCAAGGTACAAGAGCACTTCTGAGAAAATGAACCTTTCCGTAGCAATGTAGAGGAAGATTGGAGAAATCGAGGAATTTAAGAACTAATATGTGTTTTTGGGAGTGAGAGGGGGAAGGAGATAGAGAAAGACGGAGCATTAGTGTAAGTGAGGCAATAGAGCATTTTATCTAGTTTCTAATGGCACATTTTGAGGAGAATCTGGCCCATTTGGACTTTAACAAGCCTGTGAATCAAGTCAGAAGGGATTGACGAGGCTCTGGAGCACCGCGAAACAAGAGTTGGTGAGACAGACAGAAGGAGAAAGTGGGAGACAGATGAAGCCATTGCATTGCCATTACATTAGGTTAGAAAGCCGTTCTCCCAATTCCCAGCCGGCCATCAGAGAGAGAGAGATGCAGAGCTGAGAAAGGAAAGCCTGAGACTGAGGAGAGGGACGCGGAGCACGTTCCCAATCCCATTCACCCAATCCCAAGCAGTCTTATGGCTCCTTGGACCAGGAATCAACACAAAATGAGGCTTTCTCCTTCCTTAATTTCTTTTGTGGCAACTACAGCCAGTTGCCATTACTCCATCCCTATTTACTTATCTCTACGCAATAGAAATACAATAAAAGATGTTACCACGAAAGAATGAGCTTCCCTTGTAATTACTATTATGTACTAAGACCTACCCATATGGGAAGAAAGAAAGCAGCGAGTGTGTACTGCAGAGCGGAAGAAGAAAGGAAGAGAAAGTAGTGTGCAAAATGAATTACTTACCGGAGGGAAAGTGAGGCGTCTCAATGGAAAGGTGAGTGAAAGCCTGAGTGGCCCTGAAATTGACAAAATGTTCAAAATGTCCGCAATTTTCTCCAAATTCAGCATCTTGAGAGGTGAGCGGCTGGGAAGGAACTGTGATTGGTGTGTGGGAGAGAGACGGCAGGAGTGAGTGCCGTGATTAGTAAATAATGACTAGTGTAGGTGAGAGTTGTCGGAGTGCAGTGACTGAGTTGTGGACAGGCGAGAGGAGCAGTGGAGGCTGGGCAGAGACGCAGCAGCCGGAGAAAGGTCGGCAGAGGAAGCACAGTGAAGAAAGTCGGCGTCCTTCGCGTCCGTCGCCGAGAGTTCGACCTCGTGGTGAAAGAGCAAAGCAAATAGCAAGTCTGGTTGCAGAGCAGGAGGCTGAGTGTCTTCCTCCGCTCCTCCGCAGCAACTCACTTATCGTCAGTCATTTAGTTGCCCTCCACCTGCCGCAGACTCGACTGCTCGCTCGGTCCCGACAAACACAGAGTCGCACTCCTCACCCACCGATCACAGATGACGAGTCTCTCAAGCAATGACCGTCACCTACGCACCTCGCTCTCATCACTCCATCACTACTACAAACGCTATGCACCCACATTCAATCTAACACCCAGTCAACCACACTTCCTATATATCCTTCTACTAATTTCACCGACATACCCAATTATAGTTATAAACTCCAAGGAAATCTGTCATATACGTAGTAATTAGTTAACCAGTTAATAATTATAAGTAATTATAAATTTAACTAATGGTAATTAATATATCATTAATGTAATTAAAATTAATTATAATGTACTGTTACTATTGATTAACAGTAACAGAATGTGCCAAGTTAATGTTTTAGGCACGCACGATACAATTCAGTGCTGAAATCTATGATATTTTTGGGTTAATGGTATAAAAAGTAGATCCGAGATCGGTCGCCTCTCCCCTGCCTAACATATAACTCGCAGTCAAGTCTACTTTATAGGATATTCAAGAAAATACATCTATGTTTTTAAACTAGACTGTATTAATACGTGGTTGTCGACCATTAGTGCCACTGCCACTTCCAAGGGAATAAGGCATGAAAAATAGTTTCAAAAAATTACAATGAAAGACAAGATTAAGTCAAAAAAAGTCTTTTTATGGAAGGAAATATGGAATTAAGGATTTTATTGATTTAAGGCAATGCCAATGATATTGGCAAGCAAGAAATGTAATTTTAAATTTATGCCAGGAGGCTTGCGAAGAATCATGAAATACCTTTGCGGTTGGAAATATTGGTATGTATTTAGGAGGGATGTTATAGAAAAGGTAGGAGAAGTAGGAAAATGATTGGATGGATGATGAAGAGCCCACGTGACCCAGTGCCAAGTTTTGGTTGGCCGTCAGTGCGGAATGTAAGTGAATCTAATCAAATGTCACAATTGGAGAAAGCTATTGAGGATTCTTTGGTGGAGTCTCTTACTCTTTTCCTTGTGGATCCTTTCTCTAATTTATTCCATCTCTCACTCAGTAAATATACGATCCTCTTACTTTCTCTTGCGCACTATTTCATCCTTTTAGTATTTAGGAAATCTCACCGCTCTGTTCCCTGCTCCACTATATCTTACTTACGGGGACAACTTGTAATTTGCTCCGAGTTCTTCTGTCTGTGTGCTCAGTGCTAGCCAGGCAGAAAGAAGGATGAACGTGGCCACTATATCTAACTGAACGTGACTGAAATTACCGTATCCCTCTCTCCTATCGCTAACTGTAATTGCTACATTTGTTTGCCATCCCACTAACTTATACTCTTCCAAGGCACAACTCCCCCAGCACTACTCCGACTTACATGTCTTCACATACAGGCAAAAGTGATTATTGTACTCGCAACCACACAGACATTATTCAATGAACAGACTTCTACAACTTTGCATGCCAACCAAACACCCAACATAAATACTCTAATAAATTACACTCCTTTTACTCCTGTCGAGCCACAAGGTATTCCACACATTTACAAAATTATGCAACACAAGTTAAAGCCAACGCTCAGGGTAACAAATCCAGAACTTTCTCCAAATGCAAAAATTATTTTCATCTTTGTCGTGTGGAATCATTATTAAAACGTATGTTTGACTTCCGGTGTAGATTTGAAAAGATTATCAAAATGTCAATCGAAAGTTCGACTATGGTAGCTGGAAGGGAAACAAAAAGAGATTTTATATAAAAACGCAGACGATATCATTATTATAGTAGAAAAGAAACGCCATGATTTCACGGTGTATTAATCCATCGACTATGTCTACATCGTATTTATAAATCAATTCATTTCAGTTGATCCATAACAGTCTCATAGCTATAAGTATAAATGCTCCATAAAATGTCAAATTATTTGCTTTACTTTAGAACTTTTCTAAGTATACTTAGTGATTTGATACTGCGCATCACGGCAAGTGAATTTCTTCCAAGCAAAGAAAACATAGAAGGAGTTGTGAAAAAGACTCAAGTGTTTCTACAGGGCTACAAAGACTGTTAACTTTCTGTATAATGATGCTCATGATCTTTTACAATTCATACTTAAGAGGGTTGCATTCTTTCACATTTACAGAACTAACTTGCAATTCCCGATATGGTACATCATTGACTAATTAATAATAGCATCTAAGCATATTCATCTTACGGTAAGGCATCATTATTATTCATTCCCGAAAGAATTTGTTAATTTTGCTTTGAAAATGCGATCTAATTGGTGTGACCTCTTTCGATAGGGCAATGAAGACATTATTGACTTAGTAGCAGTCAAGGAGTTTTAAAAGCCATACACCTTACCAAATACTTATCAACCGTTTCCCAATTTTCGATTATATGAAAAATCTTTCCTTTAAGTTTCTCTTCATTTCACATTCACACTTATATTACTGTCCATTCTTTAAGATCAAAATGAATATGTAGAATTACTTCTATTTTTAAGAATGCAGAACAGACACATCTACAGAACCGTAGACAACAGAGAAGGAGATTAGACTAAGAAGCATCTTGAGATGTTCAAGCCATGTCTGTAATATACTGCGTAGAATAATTTATGGGGAAAGCATTTTTTGTCTTTTCTCGTCTCCCATCATGTTAAACACGAACTACACGGCTATCTAACGATAAGTAACGATTGTTGTGCGTCTTTCAGATTGAATAGAACTCACATACAATAATCTTCAGCTAGTAAAGTAATAGCAGAAGGAAAGCATGACGAAGTTTAAATATTCCCAGAGTAGTGAAACTTGCAAAAGAAAGACCTTGAGTTGTTTATTCTCTGCTTTCACCGCAGGCGCTTATTCCTGAAAATTACGGATGCCGTCACTCTCACTGATACAATGCAAAGCAAAAATGTAACCTACCAGCTCATCAACACCAGTTATTTATTCCACAAGGCTATGCATCACTATTCCACAGAACATAATTTATACTCGCGTGCACATCACTCCATTTCCCTGTCTTTATTTTATTCAACTAAGAAATGAATATCTATTTCATGCTCTCAAAGTCTCAACGGATTCAGGCATCGTTGTATACAAATACGTAGGTAGGTTTTTTATTACATTTCCTACAACTTCATGTTGAAATTCCATCAACGTTACCTATTGAGATTTTTCACAATAAACAGATATCAGAAATGAAAGAAATAGACAGTAAATGAGAGTCGTATAAACATTTTACATCATGACCTCGTTTTTATGTAGTGTCAAATGGTATTATTTTTAATTTCGGCAGACTTAGCGTAATAGGAACCAGGTTGCGATGCACCAGTGTAAAAGGTATTGCATGTACTAAATATATAGCAAATATATGGCGAAATAAAATCCGATGATTTGGCTAGCACTTCATTCTGCGTTTTTACTTGAGACCTACAAAACTACATTACCAAACGACGTTTGCGAATTGAAACGTGTCTCGAACCATGTTCTAGTTTAACAAAGCATTAAGTATTGCATTTCCTTTGTATAATGTTCACTGTGCATTGCAAACGAGGTTTCATTGTACTTGTGCTTAGGCTGGCTTCCCGAAGATCGTGAATTCCCTCAATGATTTGAATGTATTAATTGGAAAGCACAAACATTAGACAACGAAACAACATTGAAAGCGTCGACTAAGGACTAAAAATTCTTTTACAGGAGTTACGATTCTTGGGAGTTCTTGAGTTATCACTAGGACGGACGGGCAGAGCATTTTTATAAAGTAATACAAATGATATTGGTGCAAAACCTTGCATTCACTATTTTTAAGTTCAGTGGTGCATTGGTTGCTTTATTGAATTTCTATGCCTATCTATCGAAAATGCTTGAAGGAGTGAAACAGAATAAATTCAGTGGCTCAATGGAATGAATCTTCTTCTCAAAATTGCAAAATAACACAATATGTAAAGATTTCACCTTATCAGCTTTCATTTTCTCAATACCCACCACAAGTACATCTGCAAACACATTGATATTTTATTTATGTTGCATCCGCTTAAGATTTGGTAGATTCTTAGATTTAGAATCACATTTCCTGGGAATTTGTGTTTGACAATAGAAGTCCAAAACAAATATATGAACCCAAACAGCCTACTGTTAAGCATTGTGCTACAATGCACATTCTAATAGAGATGTCGAGGTTTTAGGAGGAAAAACTTACCTGAACTCAATCCACGAGAAAAGAAGTATGGAAAGATGAGACGCTTAGATTAATGACGCCACGAAGCATATTATTTCTGGATAAGCAAATATATTCCTTATCACATTGCATAGGGACAGCTACTTTACTATTTAAAGTAGTATAGAAAAGTAAGCATTAATCGATCGGAGTAGACTTGTGAAGTAGGAAAGCCAAGTTGTTTGTCACGAGAAAGAAAGTCTGGCCTGAGGCATGGTGTGCGTGTGGAAAATATCTGTGTCGAATATTAAGATTCTGGTTGGAGAGATAGAGATAGATGTGACCCTTAGCCATCTTAACCCACTTGCTTTCTGAAGCCAAAAATAGGACACTAGTCTGTGTGGTATGGTTAATTGTGCAGAATTATCTGTGATACACTACAGGCTAAGCTTTCCTCTTACAGTGTGGCAGGACAAAGTAATTAGACACGAAATTGGGTTAAGTAATGAGTAGAGAAGAAATTAGGAACCATTTCGCTATAATGCTCCATATAATATTCATTTAGTAATTCCTGCCTAACACACGTGTTGGACAAAATAGGGAGATTGTGAATATTTAGTTGGTTGGATGTGCAAATAAAAGTGAATGTCTTATGCAGTAGCTACCCTGTAATTTAGTAGCATCTGTGACGAGAGATTCCTTAGCATAAGGTTTGAGTGAGGGAGTCAGAGTCCATAGAGGGACTAGAGAGGATTGGTTAGTGTTGTGGAGTCGTAATAGCGGATAAGAGAGTTTAGGAAGTGAAAGGTTTCTTTCAGTGACTCCCTACAAATTGCGATGTAGTGGAAAAGTTTTAAATGTGAAGACGGGCATTAGGGTTTTATAGTAGGTGGGTGAACGTGTGCGGAGACGAATGTCTTGTCTGAGCTAATGCATTAGTTATGAATTCACATGAAACAGGAGCTGAAGTAGTAGTTAGTAGAGATTAAGGAAGCCTTTAGACTGGCTTTAGTGCTTCTCTCACTCACTAATATCCAAAGTCATGCATATTCCACATAATGTTGCATAATGCTCTCTATTTATATTCATATGTAGTAATAATCCACCACAGCTCCACATGTCCCTACTTTCAGTACTTTCAGACACACAATACAAAATACTTATACTAACACAATGTACTGTCGTCTAGAAATGAATTTAATAAGGTACAACACAACTACAGAATATAACCACGTAAAGCTTAAGGGCTTCCCAGTAATACCCGTTCTATGTTGCACTATACTTAGAACACAGTGTAAAATCATACGAGACATTTTCTAGTGGAAGACAAAAATAATATGAAAACCCTAAGAAACTCTGTTCCACTACGGTATTGTATTGTAGATTGTATTTGCAGTACGCGCAAGAATCTAGGTTCGCGCATTTTTTCAATATTACATAATACGCTTTTAAGGTCTTCTAAATAGTAAGGCAATGGAAAGAGAAAGGAGAATTGTGTCATCGTGTGCAGTATCTTTATATTTAATATCTCCGTGTACTCTGAGAACCTAGACGTAGTAATAGAAGTGTAGATAAGGGATTCGCTGGAGGGAATTTGTAGTGTAGAGACAGGAAGACAGAGTGCACATTATTTTTATATCAAAGTGCAACGACTCTGCAGAATGGAGAGAATTCTATGCATGAGGCGAAATATTCTGCTTATTTTTAGTTACATCTGCTGAGAATCTCGAAGGGAGTTCGTTAGACGACTTGGAGACAATTAGTCAGGTAGGGAAGTCGAAAGAGATATTTAAATAAGTTTTGCTAATAAACTTGCAAATGAGACTCACCCGTGTCTTGCCGAGGAGAAGGGCATCCATCTCCCCTTCAGGTAGGGCATTGCCGCTTCTGGGTCCGCCGCCCTTCCCTCCGCCCGGGTCGTACATAGCCATCTCAAATGCAAATTGCCTCTCTCGCTCTCAGGAAATGCAGTGCACGTGTCTTTGGTCCGGAAAGCAGACTTCTGTCTCTGTTTCTATTTACGTGTGGTGGAACCCATTTTTGGAAGTTTCCTCCGAGTGCCTGCCTCCTCTGGAATTCAATCCGGACTGCTGGAGAAATACGCTGACTTGGATGAGAGTTCACTTGTCGTTTCCTTCCTCTGAAATTTATTCATCTGTTCCAGCGACCCACTCAATTTTCTGTCACACAGGAATTTCCACTCAACTTTTCACTCCGACTCCTACACTCATTCTCTTCCACTCCAAATAAATACCCGACTCGATAAGGATAACAGGAGGACAGAAAGAAATCTCTTCCACGCCACCACAGATACTAAAACTTTCGAAATCCGATTCCTTACTATATCATTGCATGTGTGTCCCAAGTTTACTCAGATGCAAATGTGCTGTTCTCAGTAGAAAAACTTTCTCTTTAAAAGTCACAGTTGTACATGTTCAATTAAATGAGAACAGAGCACTGTATTAAATTCCAGAACTCGAGTATACCATTCTAGCTATAGATACACCGCTTGGCTTAGGTATACCCAGAAGCAAAGATATGTATTTTCACTCTTTCCAAATAGGAAACGTACGGAATTAATAATAAAAATCTGTTTCTAAACAAAACTGGAAATATTCCCTTTCATTTGCTTAGAGGACTTGTTTAAATGTTCAAGAGTGACATGTGGAGTCTGGCCATAAAATTAAAACGTTCCACTTGAGTTGCGATAGCGTCTCCTAGCTTAGTTTTGGTTTGTCTGTGGAATGTAGGTTATCCAGTAGATAGACAGAGAGTGGCGGGTGCTCACAGTTACAGTTGCGTCCGTTATTATTCGGTTAGTTGGGTTATGTGAGGTTGGAGAGAAGAAACTGTTTATTATTTAGCATGTAAATATGAACAAAGGGAAACATGGATTTTTATGAGTGAGGAGAGCACGTAGGAGAGAATGGCGAGCAGAGAGTTTAATGTGTTTGGTATTTTATATTTGAGTGGAGCGAGCGAGTGGCATTAAATGTGGGTTGCCTGGCAGAGGAACACTTGTTATTCTGGCTATTAGGTGGGAAGGGGTGTCTGGGCCGAGTTGGCGTGAGGCAGGCTGCAGACAGAGGAAGTTGTCCGTTAGATTGGAGCACCGCAGGAAGAAGTGAACTCGAGTCAAGACCTTTCACGTCTTATTGACTCCTTTCTCTGGCTGACTGACTTTCTCCGGGAACAATGGAGCAGCTGGTCCAATCCGGGCACTGGCCATGCAGAGTGAGTGTGGTGCAGAGCGAGGGACGCTATGCAAATGCTACGCCTGGCATTGCTGCTCCACAGCCGAGAACATGTTTCCCTTCGCTCTGACTTTAGCCAAATGAAGCAACTGATCGTTCAATTTTACTCACTCTCACTACAGTCACTTTACTTACACAGAAATCGACTTACTCGCTTTCCAGTCGACTCAAAGCCAATTTATCCTAATTCCCTTTCTTTTCTCTTTATCTCAAATTGCTGCTTGAACTTTGTTTTACAAGATTACAGCAGAGACTGTCCTTTATATTTCAATCTCCTCCGTCCGTCCCTACAATCCACTCCCTCCCAAAGTCCGCTTAAGTGTCTCCTGGATACTCTTTTTATGTCCAATTTAACTTAATTTAGAACCCAGTACGGAGCTATGGACCAAGCTTTAGTTCCTTTCTCAGGAGGAGAACTCTAACAACTTAAGATAACTAACAAGTCAGACCTACAGCGCCGTTGTCGTCACATATCTTTATTTCACGACTCTCCATCGCTAACAACACTCTTATCACACAACTCTTGTACACTTCCAAACAGAAACAGTCCTCTTATTAGCCCTACCACTTATTCCTCCTAACTATTCTCTCTCACTTTACTCTCCACCTACAAAAAACTTACACTCTTCCTTTCCATCCTTAATATTTGGCCCCACCCCGACTTCAAATAATCCTCCAACTTTTTATGCTTTATTATTTCACCGAATTCAAAGAACGAATATAATTAATACACATTGTAATACTAAATTATATATAAAGAAATAATCCATTTATGTACAATTAATAAGTAATAATTCTCCCTTATTAATACAAAAATATTTTAATAAACTCAAAGATTTTCTCAATTCTTTACCAAGCACCAAAATAATTTTATTTACATTTTAATTTAAATTTGTGACATACCAAGAAATGGGCATTAAAGACATTAGAGTATTAATAAGGCGTTTATTGGTCAATACGCTGGAAAGTAATTTTCATGCTACACAACAAGGTTTGAAAATTTATAGAACTTAAAATTTTTTTTATTAATTCTAAAATTTAGGAAAAACTTTATACGTGGAAAATGCTTTGATATTTATAACAATTACATAGTTCATAGCGACATCACTTTTGCTGATAAATTCTATAAGTGCTTTCGACGCAAAGTCTCTATTATGTTCAGTCATCTGAACCTGATTTTTAATTTTGGTTAAAAGTTGGGGTGGGGGCAAATATAATGCAGGACCGTGTTATGTAGTGCTAGTATCTGGATACTTACTTGGCGATACTGCTGTTTTATGAACGTTTACATACTTTTTTGCTAATAAAAGTTTCTCAAGTTTAGCTTTGTTGTCTGTTATAAATGTAAGTTGTGCAGTTGAAGTAATGCAGAGCAAATTTAGTGTTGGGTGACTCAACTCATTTACACAAGATGATATGGAATTAGACAATATGGTATTGCATTTTGCTTTTCGTCTGGGTGGTCAGAAGTCAGTTGAATCCCTACTTTGTCTTTCCTTTTTGCTGTAAGTTTTAATCCAACTTTCGTGCAACTTCATCGAAAAGACTCTTCTAATCACTTTTGATATGATATCGAGAAAGCAGTAGAGTGCTCAATTTACCGCTAAAGTGCTTCCGTGTTTAAGTTATTATAAAGTTAAAGACTATAAACTCGTCTCTCCGTAAACCTATTATTTTTCAGTTCACCTGGATGACCAAAGAGAAACTTGTGAAGTGTGTTTATCTTCCGATTGTTTTTTGTTTGGAAGAAAAACAGTTTTACCTTGGTTGACTCAGATTGTTGAGAAATAATATTTATATAGTAGCGAAGTGAAAAGGAAGACTGTGTATACAGCAAGAGAATATTGTTGATTGCCACATTGATAATTAGGAAGTACAAGTAATAGGGAGAAGTGTTTGAAGATGTGTAGCGTATGCTGAGTGACAGTAATAGTGATGGGACTGGAAGAGGAGAAGAAATAAATAGGGCAGGAGGAAGTACAAGAGAAAGCTAATTAGTGAGGGAAAGTGGGAAAGAAGCCAGTGAAGAGAAAAGTCAAATTATAAGCAATCAGTTTCAGATTTCAGCCTGAAGTGAATTTGTGTTCAGCGAGACGAGAAACGAAGACAGATGAAAAGTTGTAATGATCGGATGACGAGATGAGGGAGAGGAAATGAGATTTTATTTTCACCACAGAGTGACTTTCTCCAGCGGAAATATTTCTTTTTGGCTTATCTCCACCAGAAAATAAATAGTTAGCATCGGAGGAGTGTGGAGACAGATAGGAGGAGAGTATGCAAACATGCCACAGCCTGGAACTGTTGTTTCGTCCGTGGGGAATGTGAAAATCTTTGGACACAACGCACTACGTCACGTAGCTTCTGCTACATTACATATTTATTGGAACTGTAAATTGTCGAGAAAGTTTTAGAGAGCATTTCTGTCCTCTTAACATCTGTTACATTAGCTACATTGGTTTTTTGATTGGGATTGATGAGCTGGGAAGAGCGAGTGGGACTTGAGGGAAGGAACAGAAGTGGAATTGTCTCTGTCCGTCTGTTCCTCGATCACTCGGCTATTTTTCAAGGAATCCAGTTCCTTCGGCACGCCAGTCACTTTGTTTGTTTGTCTGAGGGGAAGTGTGGAGAAAGCAATATCTATTGCAGGAGCATGTCATAAATGGGGTCGGTGGGGGTGGGGGGTGTGGGGAGAGGGAGTTGGGGGGAGGTGGTGGAAGTGTGCGGCTGAAAGGCGATGAGGAGGAAGGAAAGGAGAGCGAGCATCCGATTGGAATTATTTGCCAACAGACAAACGTGCGGATGTTCATTCACTTCCAGCTTCCCGGAGAACTGAAATGATTCCATTCATTTCCAAAGGTTAACTTTTATGTTATGTGGTGAAAGTAATGCAGTTGAATTCGGTTCAGCTCTCTTCATTCCCTAATGAAACATCCTCCTTCCGTTCAATGCATCAAGTTCAGTTCAATAAATGATGCCTTTCCTTCTTTTATCACAAAACTTGGCCTTCCTCTCTCTATTCCCCTCTGTGCAACTAAATGTCTGTGTTCTGTCCGTCTCCAGTTCCGTTCCGTGTCTCGTTCTCGACTCGACCCACAACTCTCTAATAACCTCTATGTTTTAATAATGAGCAGATTCCCTCAATGTGCACATCATTGCTTTTTCTCACAACACACCCAACCAACGCCAACCAAGACGACTCAAACCTAGAAAACTTCATTTATTGACAAAGAGTTATGCTCACTTGTGTTCGGCCTACGTATGGCGCTGAATGCACAGAGAAATTGCAGAACGAACAGTTCTATTATTCACTAGGGTAATAGTAATGCGATGGTTTGACTGTTTGACAAAGGAAACAAAGTAATGTAATGTGACTGACAGAGTTGATGTGAAAGTCAGACCAACTTGCTTTCTCCTCTCGATCCTTCTCTCTATTTACTCCTCTGCAGTCTATACATATGCAGATCCGATGGCTGTGATGTACAGCTGGACTTAAGTACGCTAGCATGTAGTTTCAGAATGTAAAGGAGAATACAGTAGTCCATCAGAGCAAATACTAGCGAATTCATGAATGAGAGAGAGAGTGAAGGTCTGTTCCTAATGGAAATGGGAAAGGAGCATGCAAATGTGAATAGGATGTATATAATACATGGGAAATGATTTGCACAGTACACTACACAATAGCACTATATAGTGTAACTCACTTTCTATATAGTCTTTAGAAATTCTCGTGCTTATGTTATTGTACATAAACTTGGACTGGATACGAGTCTTAGCGATAGAGGATCTTGTATACAAGAGAACAGATGAGTAAGTCAGGAAGGAAAATCCCCTGCCTTCGTTTCACGAGGAAACTCTATTTCGGGTCTCTCTTTATGGCGGATCCTTCATGAGCACGAGAACAGTTATACATGTACTGCCGTTGAGTTGCGTGTGAGAATTGAGTCAAGAGACACTGTCATCATATGAAAATTCGAAAGCAAACTCGTCAACTCAGGAAAACAACAAAGGGAGTCTGAATTTGGGATGCTTATGAATGTAAATGTAAATCTACAGTCTAGTCTTCCGAGGGCTAGGACTCCACCAAAATTGCCAAGTCACAGATCACAATGAAAACATGAAACTCCTCAATCACTCACAATCTTCTGTACAGCACAGAACTGACACAAATGTGTGTTGCGAATGGAAATACGTGTGTACTGTGCACCTTTGGATGAATTTAATTTTCAAATGAAAACGTACGAATGAATATTTAGAAGTGCATTAGTGAAAGAATGAATTGAAGAGGGATAATGCGTCTTCTGTGTTGCGGTGCGGCAATAGAAGGTCACTGGGTTTACAATTTGGAAGAAAACCGCAATTGATTAAAAAACACGTCCTTCGGCTGGGAAATTGAATTCTGCCTGGCTTGTGACTGTGTGTCTGTTTGTGAGTGAAATTGCCTTGGCACAGAATGAATTAATAGCAATCGAAATTGAGTGGAGTGGCTGCGAGTAAGTGGAGAACAGAACAACAGTGTATGGAATTATTTCCTTTGTTTTTCCCCGGATATAGAGCAGGGAAGGACTGAGTCGAGAGCGGGATTGAGTGCCCGGAATTCTTTTGACTTTTCTTAACCGGTGCAGAATGGCTAATAACATTTATGAATGAATGGAGTCGG